>OX608081.1:21742099-21857099 GCA_951509765.1 Sphenella marginata | reverse complement strand
CTCTTTGTTCTCTTGCGGTTCCAATAGAACAAAGGTCCACTCTCCACCCCTATCGCCATAACGAGCCTACTTAGGAACCACTCCCTTTGAAGAACAGTCTCACAATTTCTTTTGCAGTGTTGGTATTAGGTACATACAAATCCTTGGAAAAACTCATTAGAAAAGTCAGAATTGTCATAAAAAAGCACAGCTTACAAAAAAATCTCGAATCAACCTGAAAATCCAACAAAATGAAAGAAATGAACAGGAAAGAAATTCATTCACAGTGGAAATCATCTAAACTCAAATTGCATTTGTAAGTTACAAAAGCCCCAAACAAAGGGAACTCATTCTCACTTGACGACACGACACATTCAAGTTGATGATGAGTATGTTGGCGCAAGTGTCAGAGGTCAGTTGGAAAGGATTTTGAGGTAGAATATGAAGAAATGAATGTTTGAGTATGTTTGAGCAAGGTGATCAGTTTGTGATTGTGAGATGATGGAGGGAACCCTGTAGGAAAGTTCCAAAAAAATACATGACATTTTGAGAGGCCCTATAGTTGGTTTTTTTTTTTTGGTCCAAGATAGTGAAAACCCTGCAAATATTGTCGAGTCGGATTATTTTTTTTTAATATTTTTTCATTTTAGTAAAAATAAATTTGGAATATAGCTAAATAGTTATGACAGACTACATATTTCCAGAAATATTTTTTTTCACTTATGGCAATGCCCTAACTTAATTTAAAAAACTTTCGTTGCCATGGTGATGATAGTAAATTAAGAACTATGTTTGTCTCTTTTGCTCTTTTGTGTCTTTGAATTGTATTACACATTTTTAAGACGATTTGCATTTAATTATTTGGCAAATTTAAGAAAATATTTAAACTAGAAAAGACTGTAGCTACCAGGTAGTTTACTGAGCACATTTTGCTAGATCGACGTATTTCTACATAGAGTTACTCTTTTTCTCATGCTCCACAGGGTTGCTTTCCCACACACACACACATGTGTCCTCACATTGTAAAGCTTAGAATGAAAAAAAAAATATTGAAGTTTTGTGCTTGAGTGGCAACTCGAAAAACTAACTCGCTAGTTGTGTCGCATATGTTGATAGGTGTGATTGGGTAGCTCAAGAGTCGACACGATAAAAGTCTCCTACATTTATCCTCTAGCAATTTCAAGCAGATGGTGTTGGTTTAGTTTTTGCCTGTGGCGCGACTCTTGGTAATGAAAATGAAAATGGACACAAGGCAAACTCCTTGATTAAATTGGCATCATTTTGTGGTTTGTTCCATTAGCTGATATCCAAGTGTTTTTTTTTCTGCCACATTTTCTTTTTTTCGTTTGTTTTTGTAATTTCTTTCTTTTCCTCGCCCTTTTTTGTGTCTAACCACATCTTGTGGTCTGCGCTCACCTGCTGTTTACTTTACTTAGTTTACAAACGTATTCCTTTTACTTTTTGTGGCTTTTTTCTTCTTCTTCGTACTAGATTTTACTGATATGCCGTGTGGTCCCTCTTAGCCATTTTTCAGGTGTTTGCTGTTCAATATGAACAAATGAGTTTGAGAAATTGCTAAATCAGTTCATGAAATTGCTCTAATCAAACAGCAAGCTTCCTTAATTATTCCTTTTAATCTGAAATGTGAAATGCGAAATTAAAGTTCCTTCAGAAAAGTTCAATGATAGTACGTTAAAGATCAAATTTTTGTAGTTTTTTTTTTAAATCCTTTGGTATTTTTATCTGCGTACTCTTGACGCTCGTCGCTTGTTTCAAATGCTTCATTGAAACGTCCCACAATCTCGCCAATTTACCAGTGAGTGGATTTAAAGTTAAAGAAACTTTACGTTTCAACATTGCAGTCGTTAGTTTAGTTATTTTTCATTTCTTTTTCTCTTTCCTTAACCATGCGAATCGTATACCCAGCTGCACACGGACCGTGTGCGACCTAGTAAATCGAGGTAAGCAAGTGCGCGGCCACGATTGAGGGACCTACCGGAATCGGTGGGGTGTTACTCGGCCAAGTGTTTACTGACAGATTTTTATGCAGGCTATGGCGATTACGATGACAGTTACGATGCCAATGATTTTTACGATTTCGATAACGATGCCGATGCCAAAGCGATGCTGATTCCAATGCCGATAATGGTTATGATGACGATGCCGATGCCGATGCCGATACCGAGGTTAGAGACGATGGCGATGCCGATGCCGATGCCAAAAATGGTTACGCTGATGACTACGATGAAGATGACGATGCTGATGACAATGGCGATGCCGATGCCGATGCCGCTCCCGATAAGAATGACTACTTGCCCAACACTTCTTTTATAAAAAGTTTGTGCAATTTTTCTTACCTCAACACTGTTAACAACAACGATTTTTACCTCAGCAGCACGATGTGACCAACTTCAGCGAGAAGTAAATACAATTTTTAATATAAAGAAAAAAAAACTTCTTGCTAACTCCCGCAATTGGTTATATAATATTTCGCAAACCAAAAACTTTAAATATTCTACTTTTTTGCAAATCGCCTTTACTGTCCCAACAACAACGCGCCAGTCGTTTTTAGCGTTACTTACACAATTTTTTTTTTTTTTTTTTGTTGACTCCAAAGTTGTGTTGCTGCTACTCAGCTGTATGCTTTGCGTTTTGCACTTTACACGCTGCACACAGGATTTGAAGTGTCTGTCGTCATGCTGTAACATTGCTACACATCAGAAGCGTCCTCCCTCTCCTCTTTGGCTCCGTCTATCATTTGGTCTTTGGTCTATTGGTATGTGCTTGTAAAATTGTCCTTTTTTAACCAGTTGGCGGCCAACTTCCGTTTTCCACTTTAATGTTGTTATCCGGAGTATCCTTTTGGTGCCACTAATTGAGACAAAAAGGATGCGGCGTAAAGTTTACTAGTATGTTGAAAGTGGAAGTTTTAAATTTATTTAGGGTGGATTTTATTCAACTTTATCTACTTGGACTTGGAGGTATGCTTGTTGTGGCCAAACTCTACCCTACTGAATGTCAGTCATTTAAACGAGGATATGAGGTATTACCATTTATTAAAATTTAGTTTTTATGCAAAATATTATTTTATTAAATCAATTAAGGCGTTGTTGCACTGCGGAAGGATAGAATTTGTGAGAGGAAAATTAAGAACACAAATTAATAAACAATAATTTAATAGACTACAGGTTCCAAAAACAAAGTCCTTTGATGACTAAAAACAAGATCTATTATAAATTGCTTCACTCGTTTTTCCACTTCGGTGAACTTACAAAACACTGACGGAAATTAGTAGTATTTAGTACGGAACACACATACTTATCATGTGTGTATACGAACGCACCTAAATCGATAGCAAACAAATCGTCTTGAACTGACACCTCGAAACAGCTGTGAATTACGTGAATTATTTTGCAAGATTATAAACAACAAAATAAATATATTTAAATACATGAAATATGTGACAAATATAAATTAAACACTTTGGCATGACTTAACGTGCTCTAAGTCAGCTGATTTTAGTTCACTTCGAATATGGGAGATGTTTTTACACTCTGCACATGGAGACATTAACGATCGATTTGGAAATGAGTTTATTTTTGCGTTTTGAGGAAGTTTGACTACTCAACAGGTATACTCACAGCGTACCTAACCAGAAGTCACAGTGTGCGGTCTGTCAGAATAAGTCTCAAATTAAATTATAATAGAAGAAACTTACCACCAAGAAGCTAAATGCTTATTGTTCAGGGAAACTTTAGTAACTCTGGCAAAAATCCTAGCCAGCAAGGACCTATGTTGCACCTGGTGCTCAGATGTCGTCGCTGGTACAACACTCTCCGGCAGCCTTCCACTAGCTTCCCTTTCTAGAGCATAGATTTTTGATTTAAAGGCACAGCATGAGTCAGGCATTCGATATAACTGTCTCGATGCAGATTTTCTTACCATAGCATAGCCCCCGTTCTATTTTCGTTCAACATATCGACTCATTTTGAGACCAGCTTGAAATATCACGTTCTTCTTCAGTAAATTATATCACTTTCTTTAATACCAAAGCTACATTTAGTTACCATATCACTGTGAAATCGAAAACAATTCGCTGGGAATAAGGTACAGCCCTCGCTTCAGCTACAAAGAGGGTCTCCTTCAACACTGCCATTATCATTTTGTAGCCAGCGCTCAAACTTCAAGTTTCATAAGTCCATAAATAAATTACACTTGGACCACAGCTAACCATTTGAATCACTTAAATTAATGATTGATTATATTTTTGATTTGAATTTAATTCGCTATTAATTGACCCAATTTTAAGTATGACCAACAATTTGTCACAACAATGAACAACAAATTAAGCAGAAGATATGGAAAAAATGCCAGCTTAAAATTGTGTGCCCACAACCAAACGAAAACAAAAAGCAAAAAAAAAACACAAAAAGATTGATCAGCAACGATCCCAAATTAAAGCAGATTAAGATCAACAGCTATTGTTACAAAGTACATAAAGCAACAAGAATAACGGCAACTTAACTGGCTCACTTCGCTTGCCACCACCCTTCTTCTTCCTACTGTCATTTTATGTCTGGATAAGTATGCTTACCGAGACCTTTGTTATTCGCGTCGTTGGCTTTCCTTAGCAAACTTTCCTTTAAAAAAAAATACAAGCAACCACCAACGGCCTGTCCGCTTTATTTGTATAGGGTGTTTTTATTAGATGTATGGAATTTTGAGCGTGGGAATAAATTTGTTATACAATTAGTTGGCGATGATGTGAAGGAAAGCCGGTGGGATCAGGGAACATCTTGAGTGAAATTCAGTAATTGCTTCAGGTGGCTAATGTTTGCAGAAATCTCTTGCTCCTCAACAGAAACTTCAGGCATTATATGTAATCCCTTCCTAGCAACGGTACCTGTTAGAGCATCCTAACGGAGTAGAGTTTAGACACCATTAAACCACTTTTATTCCAGAAAGTATCCAAGGAGAGTACCCAAGGAGAAGAATGAAAGCAACCCCCTGCGGGTTGGGGCTTAGAATATGCCCGCGGTAGGCATACCGGTCGTAAGAGGCGACCAATATGCACAAAGGTAATGATGTGCAACTCGATGGTTGATTTAAGGATATGATGCCTCCCACCTCTCATTAGCCATCTTCTCTTTCCTTTCGGAAGGAGGGATGAAATGACCTAGAAGGTTGCACTGGTCATACCAAATCGCTCCCACGACAGTCGGGCAGTACCGCAAGGGAGTACCGGAGCGTACCGGATTCATATCCGGCCAAGGACTGTTATTTCGACAACACTCCCCAAAACCTTCGGGTGGTGACTTTGTTGTTAAAACAACAACAACAACAAGAATGAAAGCAACAGCTGGCCATCCTGAAATATTTCATATTCCACTTCTGAATTTATAAGTTTTATGATGTGAGCTAGACGGTGTTATCTCAATACAGTTCTGAATCTAGCAGTTAAATACTAACAAATTTCATTGCTTGACTCACCCCTAAAAAAGCAGCCTTTACTTGGATACATATACAAATGGATATGAATATCTGTAAGCTTATGCACCCTATATCTATATACAGTGCACTCGCGAAAACTCGAACACACGATAACTCGAACATTCGGAAACTTGAACATTTTTTTTTCTCCATTGACTACTTTAAAACTCGAACAAAATGTAGCTACTCTAAAACTCGAACAATTATTTTCTTTTTTTCATGGAATAACATGTTAGAAACTGTCGTTTTGCATGTGCTGTAACGGCCGATATTCAAATTTTTGTCGTTATGTGAGTCTTTTGTTTCATTCTAAGGCGCCGCACTGGCTAGGTTCCAACTAATTACGGAACTTTTCTTTTAAGTTGATTGATATTTGTCAGTGATACACGGGATTTTGCGCGGTTAGGATCAAATTTATTTGCGTGTTATAAAGGGACGAAAACTAAATGTTTTAAGTTTAGCAAAAAAGGCTGTATTGAATGCGGTAGAAAATAAGAAACATCAAACCAAAATCACTGCTTTTTTCTAATACATAATTTGTAAACAACATTCATATTTGCTAGCATTTTTTATTAAATAACCTGGCAATGAACTACAAAACATCAAACCAGAGAATCTCTTTGATTAATAATACCATAAAATTGGACAGGGTATAAAAACTGTTAAAAAGAATACATATATCGATTAAAAATACATAACGTTCGAAAACTCGAACATTTCGATAACTCGGACAGGGCTGGTTTTCATTAGTTCGAGTTTTCGCGAGTGCACTGTAAATACAATATATAACAACCGCAATCAGCTGCGCCACGACATAGTACATAGCTCCCTGGTCATTTCCATCAATGGTTTTTTTTTTTTTTGTTTTTTTTTTTTTTGTGTTGAAACCTCACTTACACCAACTGAAACTGGCGCTATTTTAATGGCAATTTGTAAAAATTCACCCTCGTAACATGACAATTTTGTACTTTATCGATGATCGTTAATCAGCGGCAGAAGCAACTATAACAATTGAGTTGGCGGGCACAAACAACTGTAACGGCAATAATAGTGTTGGCAGCGGCAGTAGAGTTTGAATATGAAAACAAAAACAAACAAAAAGTGAAAAAAAAAGTTTGCAAAAAAAATTAAAATAAAATAAATTGTGCAACAGCAATTTGTTGTTTACAAAAACTTTGCTCATAAATAAACGCAGTTGTCTGCTGCTGCTTAACTCCATTGCTCCACACCGCGCCTAGCTTGCAGTAGCTGCTTGTAACGTTCTGGTTGATTGTGATCATCTTCAATGCAAAATCATATCCGCAAGAAAGGAGTGAATGTGAATGGCGTAGCCACCGAAGAATGAAGATGAAAAGTTATTAGCCGTGTTTTTTTTTATCGGCGTCTGCGTTTGCGCTTAATATTTGTATGGACTGCTAAGAGCACAACTTTATCTGCACCTACGAAATAGTGGCTGATAAAATCAGTACTTCCAAGAAGTTTCCATTCATTTTGCAAACTGCCTTACCAACTTCCAGCAATCTGTTTATCATCCCTTAATAATAACCGGAATGTCAACAGAGGAAATGTATGTATGTATGCGCGTTGATAATGGAATAACCGCAATTGCGGATGACCGTTTTTTTTTAGTCGCAGACGCAGATGTATATGCGTGTAAAAAAAAACAGGCCTATTGTATCTCGCATGAGATACGTTGCAGCGCACAACACATTGAACGTTATGCAGTGCCGTGCTGTGTTTGGGGAGTTACAAATTCTTATTGCTCACTACGCGCATATCTCACGGCTTGCATACCGTACTACTTACATATGTACATACATATACGAGGGCACTAACAAAAGTTGCGTAAGCAAAATGAAAAGAAATTTTTTAGCTGCTTACTATTGCACATAAATTATAAATCGTGTGAAATATGATAAATTATACAATTTTGCAAAATTAGCGTTAAATTAGATCAGCTGTTTGGATGAGAGAATGTTACCATACGTTTTAAAAATAAGTTACACGCACTTGCACTTTTAAAGTTGCCACAGAATAGTTTTGTTGACTGTACTGAAAGAACTAGTTCATTTAAATATTTACGGGAAGGTGAAAAATGTATTAAAAAAGATAAAATGGGAAGACAGAAGTCATAAATATTTCCGATTTGAGATGGTGCTACTCCTTATCAAGACGCAAAAATGTACAATATGCGGTCATTCATGACCCATTGTTCACATTAGCGATACAGCCAATCTACAAGCTTCATTCATCAGCAACCATTATAGGTAGCCTTATCGAACTTTTGTTAGTACCCTCCTATTTACATGCTCACATACATATATTCGATGTAAATACCTATTTGTTGAAATATAAATGTTCATTCACAATGTTGGCCACTTGTAAATGCTATTGTTGTACGGAGTATTCATTGTTGTTATTGAGCGCTGCACAATTGCCCGTTAGTTGTTGTTGCTTATAAATATACGAGCACATTTGTCGATATTTAAGTGCAAGTAAATTTTAACTATTCAATATTTTATGAGCGTTTTTTTTTCATTTTTTAATTGTCTACTCCCTCGCTACACACTTTCTTTGGCATATTTATTTTATGCAATATTTTCTTGGTTGTGTTGTTTATTAACTATACAGTGTTTCTATATTAAGCTATTCTAGCGATTATCATCAATGGAATGCATGAATTAGCACCCTTTAAACATTTCTGCATCGAAAGCACTGTGGTGCAACAGACTATCTTTTGTTGCATAAATTATTTTAAAGCAAATTCTTTTTTAATGCCAATGGTCTTCAGTAGAGTGTATGAGAACCTTAGTTCAAAGAACAATCTGCCTTTGGTAATAAAAACACTTAAGCACTTCTTATTGCATGTAAATTACTAATCATGCGAAATATGATACATATGTATCTGCACTGTAAAATTTTGCAAAATAAGCGCGAAGTTCGATCAGCTGTTTCGATGTATGACTGCGAGGTGAACTGCCATATGTTTTGAAAAATTTGTCATAACTAAAATATAACATGCAAAGTTGGCACAACAAATTTTATTTCATTGAAGATTAACTAGTTCAGTTATAGAATTTACTAACTTTAACTTATTAAATTTTCAGGCAAGTAAGGGTAAACAAATTGCATAAAACTGCCTCACGGTAATAAAACATTCCTCCTTTCTTACATAAATATGCATAACGCTCGAGGCAAATATTTAAAATTCTTTACCCAACCTTTTTAATTGCTCATTGTGTTGATATATTTACGATTGAACTGACTGACTGACTTGTAAAAAGCTTTTCCACGAAGTCATCATCAAACTTTATTTTGAATAAGATGGGCAGCAGACATAAGCCAAACAAAAATTCAAGCGAACCAAAACGTGATTGGCCAAAAAAACGAGTTATTCAGAACTCAGAAATCAGTGTTCGTACGTGATTGTTTTGACTAATTGTTTTAAATTGACTTTTATAAACAAAAGTAGAAAAAGTCCCAAATTAAAATATAATTTATGATGAGCTGCTTTTTTTTGTTTTTTTTTTTTGATGAACATTAAACGTTATATCACTTTGGTACGTTGTTTCGAAGTATGATTAGAAGAAGAGCTGGATCAATAAGTATCAAGAAATTATTATGGTGATGAACTACTCAGTCAACTTATATTAATCATTTCGAAATCGACAATGGATGCTAAAATTCCATATAAGAAAAAGGTTAAGAAATGGTCAAGCATTTTTTTCTGTCACCACACTTTTCATACGAGTAATACCTACTATTGCGAAATATAAAACTGGCAGCACCGGTTTACCCCAAGTAATAAATATGCTCGGATATACTTTTAGAGGTTAAGTAACAATTTGAAAGCAAAGGTGAGTAAATATAAATATTTTTGGTTGATTTTATTTGCCATAGGCCGTGATAATCGGAAACATTCTGTCTATCCTATCTCAGCAGATTAGAGGACTTGAAATATATCCGCAGTAAGCGACTAAGCTCCACTTACCCTAATGCTTGACGCGATCAACGAAATTCCGCAACAACAACAACAACAAAAACAATGTGAGCCAGACTGATTGTTAAGTGCCAATTAAGAAGAAGAACACTACTTGAACTAAAACGAGCGTTCAACTGAGATTTGTTCAAAATCTTTTCAACTGCTCAGTTATGATTTCCCTTCCAAATTCACACACTGCAGTTGAACGAGTAAGTATGTATGTGTGTACCCATCTGTGTGCATATATTTGAAAAAAAAAAAGCTGTCTGATATCCAAAGCTAATTTTTCCGCTGGGAAAATTTAAAATCAAGATATCAATGATTGCTTATTTGTTTAATGGAGCACTTGAACTTCCGCTTTGTTGTACGCAGCAGACAAGCAGACGAGCCAGTCCAGTATGATCAAGCAGCATCCAAGTTCGTTGAGCAGACATTAAGCAGCCAGTAGTGTTTGCATGTTTGGTTAGGAAAGAAAAAAAAAAGTTGACCAATTACCAATGTCGAATATTAGTTTTGTTTCTGAAGTTGACAGAGTGCGCAATGGAGCAGTGGACCAGTGGCTGGCCGCTTGCAATCAAATTCCTTCACAGCTTTTGTGTGAATCAGTGACACGTTGTCAGACGAGTGGTGTTGTCGCTTTTGTTGTGCGCTACTTATACGTAGGTAAATTTTTTGTTTGCGGTCTATGGATGGCCCAGTATCCGACAAGCCATTAGCTAGCGTCAATTCATTTATTTGGAGTGCATCCACTTAAGTTTGTTTTCTTTTCTTGAAATTTTTTTATTTATAAAATTTGTATTCATCCTCTACATATTTTCGCTTTGCCGTCGAAACTTTTTTTTTTGTCTAAGTTGCTAGTGATGTAAGTATTAAAAATAAACCGGTTCGGTAGAGTGTGCGGTCGGGTATTAGTATTTGATATTTATTTGAAATATTCTCGTAGCTGGGTAGTGGAGCATAGATACCAGCGTCCTCGGTCCGAGTATCGGTTTCTTCATTCCGCCAAGCGTCCTGAGATTTATATCATCTCAAGTTTTATCCAGATAAAGATCCCGAGTACAGTTAATTCAAAATATGAAGGAAGGACAAATCATCCTTTCGGTGATTTTCTGTTCATCTGCTGTAATCGCTTTGAAAACTCTCTCCACTGAGACATACATATATTTATTCCCAGAGCTTTTGACTTGGGCTGGCATTGGCAGCTTCTCTACAAAAACTTTTCGCTTTGGGATCCGGCTCTTTTGGAATCGACTTACGATTCCTCTTTGTGGTATCACTTGCTGGCAGCACAACAATTGCTACGAGTGCAATTGTTGATTGTCATTTTAGTTGTGCAACTAACGACAACAACAACAACAATAACCAGCAAACAATGAAGACAGCTAATAGCAGTAGCAGGCAACAATGACAGCCATGGCAGGCGTACACAAACGTCCTTTTCTCACAACAAAAGCGTATAGAAATTGCATAAGCAAACATGCCATATGCGCACACCCAGCTCCCCGCCACACCTGTCATACTTCCCAACGAATGAACAGCGTACAATTTTCTCGACATTCTCGATCAGCATTTGAATTGAACTGGTTTCAGATTACAGCGCCAGCACGGATTACCGTACACGCGAGCGAGCTGAGATGCTGGCTCGATTGACGGACGGCCAGCCGGTTATTGTGCTCCTCGAATTCATGTGGCTCCTCCTGAAGTGTGTGCTCTCAAGTGTAGCCAGCTAGCTTTGTGTCCATGGGTAATAAAAATTCGTCGAGTAGAGCAATTGTAGCAAGAACAACAACAACAGCAAGTGAAAAGATGTCGCTTTTGCTAACAATTCAAAATAAAAAATAAAAAATAAATTCAAAATAATGCAAAGCGATAGATGCTGAATATGAATGGTAGAGACGTGGCTAGACGTAAAGCTGAGCGTGGCAGACAAAAGCTTTTTCTTTTCACTTGAATTTGTTCAAGTTGTGATTTCATTTGGCGCCATCCGCTTTGCGCGTATGACAAACGTCCCAATGCCAGCAGCAGCGGTACTCGATTAGTTGTGGACGTGGACGTTGGACGTTGGACTAAAACGGTTTGTAGCAAGCAATTGCCATTAGTCGAGCAGTCGAGCGAAATTGCTTTAAACAAGCTGTTATGTTTGGCGCATTTTTCTTTGGTTTTGATTTATTTATTTTTCCTATTGTTTTGTGCCTTCGTGAGAAGTTTTTGATTCAAAAGAATGCAGTCTTAGAAACCTGGCTTGAGACATTCGACTGGATGGGTTAGGTTCAAATTGATGCGCTGAACACCAAGATAAAGCTTGCAGTCCGACAATTAGGCCAAATGCATGGGATACTGGTTGTTTGCAATAAATTAAAATTTGCTAAGAAATAGATTTAAGCACTTGCATGTAAATTACTAATCTTGCGAAATATGATAAATAGTACAATTTCGTAAAATACCAAAAAACTCGATCAGCTCTTTCGAAGAGTTACCACACTTTCTAGAATAATTTACATCTATTTTCAATTGCAAAGCTGCCACAGAAAAGCTAAGTTATTTCATTCAAATAGCTCGGAGATGGTCAACGATTTATCAAAATAAGCCTGTGGCTAAGTTATATTAATCTATTCAATAAATGTAGACATATCAAAAAGAATAATCCAAGATAATAACTCAAACTAATATTTAAGAGTGACAAGTAATCTACCTCATCCCTGTTCCGCAGCTTTACATATTACAGGAACGTCTCATCAAACTAAGCTGACCTCAATATAACCGCAGTCTCCACAAAACGTATGCTTCATATCCCCATACGCTTACGAAATGTCGCCATCCGCTCCATCGCCGCCTGTCCATGTAATATGTACGTATATTTTCTATTGATGTTTTAATGGTCACATGGCAGAGAATCAAATTACTCCTATTTCCGCCTCGAAAGAACTGAAACAGTTGGATCACCTGCTCGAATAATAATAGCAACAATAATTTAGCATGTGCCACGCACCGGCTCATCATCAACTCACTTCATTATGTGTAGAACAATGAAGCAACATTGTGCGAGTATGACGTTTAATTACCCTGCAGCGGCGACACAATTGTGACAGCAACGTACAACGACGACTGTAGAGCGATGTTGGTTGGTGTAACAATGGTGACTGGCGAATGGAGATGACATGCTCGTTGCTCAATTTAAGGCAATTTTATTAGGTTAACATATTTGGTGTGGTTGTTGTTGTTGTTGCATTTTACGTTACACTCAACTACTAACCTTTTCAAATTGCATTGCTATGCTCCTGCTGCTGCTGGTGATGTTGTATTTGCGGCTGTCCTGTTTATACCCAGCTACGGTAGGCCTAAAGTTCGATTGAAATGGGGTGAATTCGGAAACAAATCTCCTGATATTTAACGATATCATGAAAAGTGTTAGTGAAATATAATAACAGCAATGAATTTTCAGATTGATTCCCAACTTGTTTCTCCAACTGAAGCTTAACTTTTTTTCCAAGTTGAAAACCACATGGCAGCACTCGTATTTGCTGTCATATCTGACATCAAAAATTAATCAAAACACATGAGCCAACGAAAAATTGTCGAAATTTTAAAAAAAGTTAATAAACAAAAAGATATATTTGTGTGTGACAAAAGTTGATATTTACAATATTATATTTTATTGCGCATTGTGTTTCAATAATAAAAAGGTGAAATCCTAAATTTGATTTCAGTTAGATAATATTTATGGAATTCAAGGCGGAGTTCAATAATTTTGCAAGTTGACAAATAAGAAAACTTTCATATCAAAAATGTTCCCTTAATCTTAGGTCAGCTGCTATCGGTCTTGCGTCTAACCAAGATCAGATATCAAACTTGTTGGGAAAGACATTTTGAGGGAGGAACACCCAATTTATTTTTTGTTTTCTTACGCATTATGGGCACGACTGCCATCTTGTCTTGTGAATCCTTTAAATGTCTGCAGTTGGTTATATCATTTTCGCATTGATCCGAACACTCGTTTTTGTTGTTTTGGAATTTCAGATACACCATCAGCTGACAAAACGTAAAATAAAAATCTAAATTAGCTAAAATCCAATTATTTCACACACAAATGCGTTCATTCAATGCTAGCGAATACGAGCCAACGAGATGAGTGCGACGAATACTAGAATAGGATGCAACATTCGCATTATAAACGGTACTTGTAAACGTGTTGTAAATACATACAAAAATACTTTTATCATAAGTGCGGGTGCGGGTGCCCTTATTGTTGGTGTTGCTGTTGTTGCTCCTGCGTTTTAATTTTGCCCGCTTGGACGGTCACTGACTGGCCGCGGGCGGTGTTTTAGGGTGGTGTGTGCACGTGATTGTTTCAAAGTGTTGCAGTTGTTGGAGGTGTTTTGCTTCATGTTGTGAGGCGTTGAGGTGTATTGGTGCGAGTAAATGCATTCACGCCAATGAAGTTGAATACTTACATCCGGTCATAAATTTTGTCACTTGGCATTCTACGCTTGCTGCACTTTTCGTTGCTTTCACCATTATTGTACGTTGTTTTTGTTGTTAAATACCACTTTACTACAATCGTATGATTATTATTCTATGTATGTATGTATATTGTTGTTATTGTTGTAGCTACTTGCTGATCGTTGACGGCGTTAATCGGATTTGAGCATAAAATTGGATTTTGCAATTGGGAATTGTGCATGCAAGCGCTATGTTATGCCACGCCATGCTATGTTAAGCTATCAAAAGGCACAAGGACCAAGCAGGAGTTTCGTTATTAAAATGTGCACGCCAAAGACGATAGTTTGACTGTATAAAGATGTTGATAATGGTTGCTGATGAGAAAATGGAATCTGTGCTGCTTGTGCCGCGATACCCACTACCCGGTGGGAAAGAATTTGTAGCACTGTTCTTTTTCAGTAGTTGGAAGTTTAGTTTGTTCTTAATCTGTCAAATGATCAGCTGTTATGTAACAATTGTAAGCAACCGCACCATGGAACTATCAAAGCAATTGATAACCACCTTTTTATCGAATTTTTACACTACACATTTCGCCGTAGTACGATTTTGACATAAAGCCTACCAAAAACATCAAAAAACGTTAACAATTTTGCTTTTGCCTTATACTAAATTTCTACCTGCCAATTGAGTTGTAACTCCGTAGAAGCCTGAAGCAGCCAGATGTAGCCCGCTATAGTCAGAGTTTACTAAAAATCAATCCCCTAATTTTAACTAATACTCTTTCTTTTTTCACATTATACAAAAAAAGTTAAAAAAAAAATCGAAAGTAAGTAAAAGTTACTAGTCAGAAGTAAAAAAATAATGATCACTACTGATTTTTTTTTATAATCTTAGAAATTCAATCAACTAGAAAATAATCAATATAAAAATTCCTTAAATTAATAAATCGTTACTTCACAGGTCTCGTTCAAACATAAAATTTTAAATTAAAACAAAAAATATTTCTCCTTAAGGTACATTTTAGATGAATAATATTTTAAAAACAAATACAAAATACCTTATGATGGTCCATCCGGTGTCGGTTTTGTACTAGTTACTATCGAACTCGTTTTATTTACATAGCACTCGAGCCCTAGTGCTGAATCACAAAATCATTCCACTAGTTACTAAGTGTCCTACAGGGTAGGTACTTACGCCCATATAAATGTCACAATGAACTGAAAAGGAGCATCTTAAAGTTGATGCGTTAAGTGTCATTACACCGATTGCTATGCGCTTTTATGTGCGGCTCTTTGAATGTAGAGTGTTTGTTCAAGATTGTGCAAAGCTTAAAATTTTAATAAAATTACAGATAAATATTGAACGTTACATGGAAGAGGCAGATAAATATATGTATGTATGACAATAACGTAAAATATTATTTTCAATGGGATTGCAGTGGATTAAGTTAAATGCGAAAAGTGTGAATTGGGCTATTAAAAAGGGGAAAGCTTTAAATATTTGAGTGGAAAGGTGTGCAACGTGCCTAGCCACCGCGTCCTTGACATGAAGAGACATGAAGAACCTTTATTGAAATTTCTCAGAAACTTACAGTTTTCAGAGGATTGGACCACAATGAGATTTTATACTTGAATACTGACGTCTAAAGAAAACTTCCAGTACTTGGAATCATGTGCAGCATATAAAGATGAGATGGAAAATTCTGAAATGGTCCTTGTTGTGATGAAGGAAATTTAACAGTGGGCTGATCCAGCTTTAAGCAGGTATCAGCATAGCAAAGCGAATTTAAGCGAAAATGCTCCTCTGGATGGATGTTTTCCTATCGTTACCAGAATTTGACAGTAGAAGAAGAGGAAGGTTTCGAATGCGAAGATTGGGCTGTCTGAGATGACGTGGGGGGTTGAAACTCAGAACAGCGCAGAAAATTTTTGAGAGAAGCTCGACCTTTATCTCCTCTGAGGTACATATGTATATCACAACAAATTAGTATCACTACGAAACCCCTTCAAACGGATTAGAGTTTTGTAGCAGTTCAGTTGAAACCCAAAAAATTGCTCCACTTGGTGCAACGCCAACAGCGGAGCTCCACTTTTGGCGCCACTTTGCTGCACTACACTGACACAACCGGCAGCTGGACACTAGGACAAAATTGCGCACATTGACCATGTAAGCAACAACAACAATGTTGCATGTTGCATAGAGTGTTGCACGCGCCACTGCCGACACTAGTCAATGTCACCTGAGCAATAATATTTGACATCCGCAAGTGCAATGCAGTGCAGCGTTGCAAGGACACAACAACAAAACCACATAAAAAGCATAAATTTTATACAAATTGACATTTGGTGCATTTACTCATGCTGATACACAGCCATATCTCTACAATTACGATTACGATATGAATGTTTTGTATGTAAATAGATTTGTAAATATGTTTGCAATTGTTTTTTTGATGTGAGGCAGCTTTTCTCCCGACATTTTAATTACCGACAAATAAATATAAAAAATAATAAAAATGGCGCAAAGCATTTCAAGGCTCATATAATTTGAAGGAGCTTTTTATGCAAATTCGGAACAACAACAAAGCTGCAGGAGAGTGCAGGAACTTGTACAGACATACATACATACATATGTACATACATACATTTTTAAATACGTGCATTATGTTTGTGTTTAGTTGGGTTAAGATTCATAAAACTTTATGAATCCATTATGTGTCAATATATTTATTAGACTGGGGCAAAAAAACCTATATTTTTTTTATACCCAGCGTACTAGTACTAGTACAAGGGTATTATAATTTTGTCCACATAACGGTACTATCTAACGGCGCAAAATAATCGAGTTAGATATAGGGTTCCATATATGAAAGTTCTTAGGTTGAAAAGAGGAATTGATTAAGGCATGTCCGTCCGTCCGTCTGTCCGTCCGTGTACACGATAACTTGAGTAAAAATTGAGACATTTGCATGAAATTTTGCATACAGGTTACTTTCTGGCCAATTGAAAATGGGCGAAATCGGATGGTAACCACGCCCCCTTTTTCGATATCGAAAATCACATAAATTAACATAAGTTGAGTAAAAATTTAGATATTCGCATGAAATTTGGTACACAGGTTATTTTCTGGCCAAGTCAGGTTGGTGTTTAAAATGGGCGAAATCGGATGATAACCACGCCCGCTTTTTGCTATAGAAAATTTCAAATAAGATTCTAGGGCCTATATCATTGCCAAGTCATGGTATTAGTATCTCGTTCTGAAAACTAACGCTGGGTATTTAATGTTCAGTTCACTCGAACTTAGACTTCCTTACTTGTTTTCTTTCAAATTATCTATACTGATTATTTCTTTCTGAATCACAAAAAAAATACTTTAAATATTTCGAATGTTGATGGGTAATTATTTTTAGATGCTATCATCTAGTTGAGATTTTTTAGGACTGGTCTCATTTTTGCTTCAAAATGTCAAACCATGGGTATAAAAAAATTTGGCTGTATGTATTAGTTTTGTTGTAAATCTCGAAAAATAAGTTTTGCCATTTTCAGATAACACAGCAACAATCAAAGTATCTAGGTCGATTGCTCTCGAATGGCCCACACAAAAAAAATTTTCATTCGGAACTTTTTTTGGGGGAATTCAATTTCCTGCAAACCATATGCAACTTCATTTTTAATTTTAGTTGTTTGAGTTTTAGGCAAAAAAAAGTTTTATCAATGGTAAAAAATCAGAACCAGCAATAGTAGACCTAAAAAAAATAAAAATAGAGGCCTGGAACTTTTGCAGAATATAGTATTCAGCACTTTTAAAAATAGCATCAATCTAATTTATCAAAAACAATTTTTTTTTTCTGTCCAGTCTAGTACACTGTCTGCATGATAGCCGCCTATTTTAAGACACTCCTTCTTCCGCCAACCCAAACAGTTCCTTTCTTTTCGTTGCGTTCATTTTGTTTGTTGTGTTTGTATATTTGTTTTCTTGTTGTATTCTTAAAACTTGGCTGCGCGAATTTGGTTTTGTACGTCTACCTTCTCTAGCATACATCCCTTATTGAGGGGAAAACAAAAGTTTTGCAAAAGACTGTATGGATCCGTGCAAGCCTCCTTCTCCGCTTCGAGAGGGTTTTCACACACCTATTATTAAGTTGTAAATTTTTTTTTTTTGCTGGGTTAAGTATTTACGAAGGTTTTGTTTTTGTATTTCCTAACTCTTTTCTAAGTTAAAGTAACCGTAAAGCCTAGTTATTGGTGCGTTATTGCTGACCTTACAAAACAGCTGATTCAATCAACCTTATAAGAAATAATGCAATCCAGAAATCGAGAAAAACCAAATCAGCTGTTTTAATGATTATTTCCGCTCACAAACCGTTATTTTCAATTCTATATAATCAGTTCGACTATTGTGAATAAGTGTTGTAGCCTATTGTGTATCAACAAAAACCTTATTCAGAATAAATGGCAACGTCGAGTTTGTGGAAACTGTTTGTAGGTGGTTATGTCTGGCCACACTGGTTTCTTCAAAACTATTTGTGTATTGTAAGTGATGTTGGTGCGACGGATTTAAGTACCGAAAATATAATTTATATTATTATATCTTCACATTCAATTACTTTCAAAACATTATGAAGCTGTTAATATTAAATAGACACCAAAAACAAACTTTTCGAAGTATTTCATTAATTGCAAAACAATGCAGCAAGCAGTAATAAAGGAAACTTGAGTGGTTTATTGGTAGACAGGTGGATTGGAAATTCTACACCATGGTCTAAAGATACATATGTATAAGGAAAGGTAAATGAGTTTGTCTTAGGAAAATATATTTACTGAAATATTTCACCGCAGCCAAGTAATAAAAGCGGTTGTTTAGAAGTATTTAGAGGGAAGTTGGAGCATAGTAACTCTTGTCTGGCAAAGGAGTATGCCGACTACATATAACTCCAAATACATTTGTATATACATAAATCACGAATTGTGCTAATTTTATATTTTCAGGCTCTGAGGCTCTGCTGTAATACGTAACAGAAACAAATTTACTTGGCTAAGGAAATAAATTTATGATATAATATTAAAATGCAGCACGGAGTGTATCCAGGTTTTGCTAAAATTCAAACACGTTCTGACTCTTTAACATCTGAGGAAGATGAGTTTCAACATAAGATGCAGAAGAAATTAGTAGAAGTTGGTGTACATAAGGAGCACAGCCAGGATGGGAGATATCTTCAACAATTCAAAGAAACTTCTAACACTACTAGAAAAGATGACACATTATGTGATTGTATATTCACCGATGGATCTGATAACCTGGAACTGTGCATACCAAACTCGAAACCGTGTCATGGATTTAATCATGAAAGTCCTACTTTCCATTATTCTGATAATGCATCTATAAAACGGCACGAAAAAGGAAACGAACGTGTAAATAATCGGAATCAGGTAATGCTTTAATATTCCACACCACATTAGTAAGCGATTTTGAATATGTATGTACACATGTAATACTTAACAGTTGGTTATTGAACGTTTAGTTATTAGTAAATTTTCTAAAGTGTGAAGAAAGATATGAAACTTTCTAACTATATTTATTTTAAATTTTCTATTACAGGTGAGATGGTGGCGAAATAATATTTCCGCTACAATGGAACGTTTTGAACCAACTCAGAATAATGGCCCATCAACATCGGCAGCCTGTTTAGATTATGGCCTTATAGCAAGGGTGGTGGACACCGAAAGCAACAATTTTCCGAAGGTAGCACATCCTACTACAATGCCATCAAGTGGCACTGTATCCAAATATAATGTTTATTCTTACGCGTACCATGAACCAGGATCTGTAAAATATCAGACAAACCTTTCACCTGTCCACAGATCGCAAGCTAATACGAAACTGATGTCATGTAATGAAGCGGGATCCTCCAAGAATACACAGCGTTACTCTTTTCGAGCTTTACTTTCGAGAGGATCCCCTTCCACATCAAAAAGAGAACAACGACCAGTGTCTTTGTCGCCGTTTGCGGAAAATCGCCATACCTATACAACACGACATGGTAACACTGAAAATTTGTACGAAGAAGTTAGTGAACATAAGCTAAGAAATGTACCGTCCGATAATCGTATTGCGTTATCTACGACAGATTATGTACAAGAAGAACTTCGTCGAGTTCAAAACAATCATTTTCGCGTATTGGATGAATTAAACTTATCTTTGGAAGCATTGATTATGCCACCCAGTCCTGAAAAGCTTAGTCCAAGTACAGCGAATGGGGTGGATTATACCTTTTCAAATAAAGCTGGCAAGAGTATCTCACCAACACAAAAGCCTACTACCTCAAAGGCAGCCTTAGCACAAAAGCCAAAGCGCTTTGGTTTGCTTGGCGGTGATTCGTCATCACTATCTTCGGCAGGTCAGGCCATTGAGCTTTCAAGTATTGCAAGCCTTCATGACGTTTCGGCTTTTCAACCAATGGAACTCAAACATTCGCCTCATAATTTATCCAGCAATCCAGAGTTTGATGAAGGTGATTTGGACAGTGGATTCAGCGGTAGTGGTAGTACTAGTGGTGCCAGTTACAACGAAAGTTTACGAAATTACAAGTCGTGTAACCTTTCACGTTCTACACGCAACAAAGATTATCTCCATACTAAAAATGCTTGTGCTTCGCCTACATCTCCTAGTGTGTTTGCTTCAAGAAGCAGTGTGTCAACTCAAGAAGGTGGCAGCAATAGTTCGGTTGTATCCATTGCCAATGTATTCGAGCAGCAAAGAAGTTTTCAAAATACAACGTGCGACTTTGTTCATAATTCAGATACACATCAAATCTATATGCCGTCAAACCCAACGGGAATATGTACAGGTGCTAAATCCAAAAGGAGTGTGTAGACCACGAAGCTGTGAATATATTTTTATTGCAGCTTTGGAACTATTCGTGAAAAAGGCATATTCTGTTACTGAGTCTACACGTCAAGCTTCTTAAGTGGAGCAAGGTAAATTCAGTCGTGGGTTAATTCCTTGGTACTACTTGTAAATACCCGTCGGGAAAAGATAAAGCTTAGTAATGCATTTAAAAAAGTAACAAATAACCTCTTACATTACCTTTCGTAAAGAAAAATTTTAATTCGTATTGGTCGATAACTACGAAACAGAACTATATATCGAAAGATACCTTAAAGCTTAAGTTAGATGTCTAATAATGCAACGGTGAACCTTGTATTCAATTCTATTCAAACAGACAGACACAAAATCTAAAAACTGCAATGTAATACAAATATAATTTTGTGTAGTAACGAAGTGACTACATTCAAACTTTAATTCATAAGTTCGGTCATATTATAAATTACTCAAAATTTGTTGTATTTCCAGGCTTCTTACACAATTACTCTCGCATTTATAGATCTAAACAAATAAAGATACATTAATTTTAAATAAATAATTAAGTACAAAAACGGAAATGCATGCATTTAGTGATTCTGCTACAAAACGAGCCCTAACTGCAAATTTTGGTGTAACCAATAACATTATGAAAATCAGTTGCTGCAGATGATGACGTTTCATTTAAATGCCATTCCAAAATATCAAATCGAAATATGTACCATTACAAAGATATACTATCAACAAGTAAAGTGTAAGTGTAATTTTTTGTTTTGTTCATCTATTTATTTATTTTAATTTAGTAAATTTGTATTCATTTCGTAGTGTTGCATATTAAGCAAGCCGATATTTATCTCCTAAACCAGTAGATTTCATTAGTTTTAGTATTTAGCTTAACTGTTTTCAAAAATAGTCGTAGTTAGAAGCTTAAAGTTGTTCAAACATTTTTCCTTGTCTCGAAAACTGCTATACAAAGCATGATTTTATATCAAAGTTTCGATTTTTTGTTAACATTTTATTTTGTGAGTTACACTAAAATTTCGGTTAGAGCTATATATATTTTTAAAGTTAACAATAATACAGATTAACTACAATTAGTAACCTAAGAAATATATTTATATTTGTATGTATGTCGAATCAAGTATTAATAAAATTTGAAACTAGTGTTACATGGGAGATGCATCCTAAAGTCAATTCGACCATTTCCAGTAAAAAAAACCCGATCGTTTATATTAAAACGAATCTATCATAGTTTTCAGCATATTCACACAGCGAAGGCAGCAAAGTCAAATTCAGGCATAGCAGCATAGAGGAAACTCTCTTTCGCGGTGACCAAAAAGTTGGTCCTTTGACATCAGGGTATGGCCGATGGTACCTTTACCAGAGTTCAATTCAATACATACAGGAAGTTATAGCAAAGCCTTTTTATCCTTATTCAATAGAACAATTCCACACTTATGTTTTTTCTCTTATCGCTTTCCAACTGATCTAAACGAAATCAAAAACTGGTTTGGCGACACATTGCCGTATCGAAAACGTTGACGTTTCGTAATAGTGGTATCGTTCAGGTTGCAGTTAAACTTTCAAAGTTAAACATTTAAAATTTGGATCAATTCAAACTAAAACTCCTTTCTTTTTGTGCTATTCGGCAAGGTAGTAAAAAACCATTAGCTTTCTTCTTACTTTATATTTATTTTTAAGTTTGCTTTCTTACGAAAAACATATTCTTCACGAACATACATTCATGTTAGTTATTTACATACATATCTATGCATTTTTATTTAATTATATTTTCATTTATTCATTATTTTCATTTGGTTCAGTCTCCTGATCTTCGTCATGTTCTGGGAGTAATGGACTGTTATCGCTTAATCTATTAGGTGGTAAAGCAGAGCCTGGTGTTGTGGGTGCTGAACGTGATACCCAAATTCTACGAACTCTCCCCCCCTTACCAGTAAAGAAATTAGTACCACCGGTATTACTAATAGGACTCTTTGAAGAGGATCTATTCGCAGGCGTAGTTGCGATGCTTGGAATCATTGGAATATAAAGCGCTTTATTGGGTTTTGGTGTAAAGAATTTCTTCTTATTTTGTTGCAGTGTTAAAGGGCGTTTCAAAAAATTATCGTTGCCATTTGAAGAACCAAGTGTATTTTGTGCTGCTGCTGTAGTAATAACGGTTGTTGTACCCTTGTCTGGTGAGGATGCTGCCAAACGTACTGTAGTCTTAGAAAACGTAGGATTAGTTGGTGACAAGACATTTTGTTTGGGTTGCACTTCACAACATGTCACTGAATTACGATGTGTTTTTCGTTGTAAATTCGCACACTTACTCTTAGTCAGCTCTAAGGAAGTGCTTGGTACTGGCGAAGATGTTGTATGGCATAGAGCTGGTCTCATATGCAACAACATATCCTCATAGCTTATTTCCTCACGCAATTGACGAATTTGTTCTAGAATTTCTCTTACGCCACCAGTAGGGCTTGTAGGTTGTGGCGGTGAGCTAGCAGTGCAAACATTTGAAAGACTGCTCACAGCCGAACAATTAACAGATGCTGCGTAGGCATGTAAATCGTCCATGGTGTACTTTTTGTTCAGCTCATTAAGGCGCAATGGCGGCGACTCTGCGCCATCAATCGTTGTTTGCGGCGTTTGTTGTTGTTTCAATATATGGCAACATGCTTCAAGACTTTCTTTTAGCAAATGGAGATCTTTGAATTCCGCTTGTGACAAGTCTTCTACGTCTACAGGAACTGCAAAAGAAATATTACCCACAGAATCGCATGAATTATAAGTCGGTCGCAAAATACTTGACTCTGCAACAAATTGTGTAGGATTCGTATTAGTGCGATGCAACGGTTTGGATTTCATATTACCATTACTATAGATTGCTTGCTTTGTAAGGTTGCTGCTTGGTTGACAATTAGTAGAAAAATTAATAATCGCATCGGGCACTTCAGTGGGCGTAATATTACGTGTTGCATCGAAATTTACTATATCTAAGGACTTAATACCGTTTCCATTAGTGGTATTGGCATAAGTAGCTACGGAACTATTGTTTATAAAAATATCACTGATATTGCTGTTGCTATTATTAATGCAATGCATTTGTTGTTCACTTGGCGACTGCACAAAACCCTTAGGAATACAGCCCGCGCTAGCACTACTACCACATCCGCTGCTACGATTACTACCAATACCATTACTATCACGTGTATCGTTTTGTTTGTTTGTACAATTGTGAGTATTAACGACAGCATCTTCCTTAAAGTTGAAACTTTCACCAATTGCCGTTTCCAAAATTGTGCTGTACGAGATTGACGAATTAACCGTATTTTCTGCATCCATACCGTTCTGATTCCCACACATCGAGCCATTTACAGCAACCACTGTGTAATGTGGACCACCATTGTTCGGTTTACCTTGATACACTTGTTGCGTTAGAATACCGTTACTTAACTCATGTGCACCAGTGTTGTTGCTAATACCATTTGCACCGGTTGCATAAACTAGTTGTGATGCTGAACGAGGTATCATAAATTGTTGTTGGAAGTGCGAATTAAATCCAATTTCTGGACTGGCCGCCCTAGAGTACGGTGGCGGTATAAGCGTGTTAGCCTCATTAATATTGCAAATAAAGCTTGAGCTAAGCGAGTCTACTGTACTAGCTGCAGAAAGTGAGCCAACCGGCCGTACAATATAGTTTCGAAAATATTGTACCATTAGCAAGCTGGAACCGGTTTTAGCATTGTCACTATTGCATGTGAAGACGAGTGGGTAAAGATCTGGCTTTGACGTAACCTGAAATTTTTAGATTATGGTGTGAATATTTATCATTCATTTTGAAATAGGTATGCGAATATTACCTCGGTATATGGTGGTGGTGGATGATGAAACGAATTACACCGACTGTACTGTGGTGGTGCATAGCACGATCCAGCTGAATCACCCTCTGATTGTGCATGGTGATCGTTGAATCCCCAACCGCAAAGTGTTCTTCGCCTTTTCCATAAGGAATATGCACAGAGAATTGCCAAGATAATTGCAACAATGACACACCTGCAAAATGAAAATTTAGTTTATTAAAGTGGGAAGACACATGTGCGCAGATTACTACTCGGCTTATTTATACTGGGAGGTTCAAAAAGTTCTCAGCAAAATGTTTAGAGATAATTTAATGATACTCGATTGATTTGTTTTAGTTAGTTCTTTTTACTAATTTTGTGCTTTTATACAGAGCGAAGTGTTTTCTAGCTGAAATCTCTATCTACATCCGCTATCTAACGGTTAACCAGCGAAGCCCAACTTATTATCGGCGCTATTTAAATTTAATCATCGATTGCTACGTTTTTTGGATTGTTGATCATCTCAATTTAAAAATACGCAAGAAATTGACAGCATTGCCAGCACGATACTAAATAAAGTTGAAGAAGCCCCAAGGCTTACAATGTTTAATGACGTCATTGAATTTCGGGCTTTTTTCATATATTCTCATTCGTTTATATTTATGAACATAATTCTGGGACTTTTTCACTTTATTCTTATATGAATTAACAATGTCCTGGCATAAAACGAATATACTAATCGTTATATCTTACCAAAAAAACCAGTGGCTGATGAAAAATAAATTTAAGACATGATCTGATGGTGGCGGAAGTTGTCGCGGTCCACTCTGGTATGGTGGACAGCATCCCTGCGTGCAACATTCTCTAGGCAACGAACAATAGTGACCTCCTTCACAGAAGCGCGCCGTTACCTGTTAATTAATTAGTAATTGAAATAAATTATTAAACGTAATGACGTATACAGATGCGAATTATAAATTCAAGGTTTAAACATAAATAAAATGAACTGAGTAAGAACTCAAAAACAAACTAGTAATCTGTCAAACTTAGCTGAGAGGCGTTTCAAGATGGAGTTTTGCAGTTTCTTTAATATGGCAACACCTCTCATAAAAATATTCTCTACTACATTTCATCATATTTCATAATTTTGACAGATTAAAACGCGCCCATTGGCCGATCGTGTCGACATTTGCAATTGTTTGATAATAGCTTTATAGTCGATTATCTGTTCTTGATCAATTCTCGCAATAGTTGTGTTATACATTTTCTCGATAGGTGGCGCGTTTGATATAAGAGGAAGAGGCATACGTGCAACTTGAAGTAGAAATAATGGCGGTGATCGATGAAGGTGTAGGGGCCAGTTCAAATATTTCAGTTTGTTTACATTATGGGCAAAATAAAAAATCTGCAATCAAAATTTCACTTTTCGATTGATGGCAATTAGTCGATTAATTCAATTTGCTCTGAATTAAATGGTGCTAAATTATTATTGTTAATGGTTTCAATTGTTACTGCTTTTTGCCCACATACTCACTAAATACAAGGCATGTGTATTACATAAGTCGTCATTAAAAATAGTACTACAAACGGACATCAATATCAGTCAACGTACTTCATAATGAGCTTCATGTAAAAATAAATAAACACACTTAGCGCTGAAAACAAAGAAATAATTTAATCTAAAAACATTTATTTGAAAAAATTTATTTTTTTTAGCTTGAGAAATCTGTATATTCTAATGTTTATTCCACGCACATGCCTTCTTTTACATTATATATCTGCTATTTCCACAATTATAGACAACGAAAAAGTTTGAAACACTTGAGACAGCATGCAAAAAGGAAAAATAGTTTTGTTGGGAAGGGGGAGAAGGTGTGGCCAGTGGGGCTTTCGACTATTTATAAAGTCGAAAGTAATGTTGCCAAAGTCGTCTTATTTGCTGGGTGAAACAAAGTACATTTGATCTTTGTATCTATAAAGACTTACCATCATTGATAAATCGCATAGCATAAATATTAAAATAGCTTTGGATAACATTGTCTCTTCTCCTTTGAAATTTGATGAATTGATGACCTATATCTGCCAACTGTATAACTGCCTTCAGCAAATATATTTTTTACATACTAATCGATTGCATTACAGTTATTCATATTGTCCTGTTCCGCGAACGCGTTGATGTATAGACTGAAGATATTTTTACATTAAATTCCTAAAAGCTTGATTCCGACTTAGCTACACGTAAAGGAAAAACTTATATTTATACGTAATAAAATTTTTTTTCAATCATTTTTCGTGCTTTGATACTAATGTAACAACCTATATTTAAATCGATTTAGGAGACCTTTATTCGAAAGTAAAACTATTAATATTGTTCACTAAGCCATTCAATTCACTTTTTCCATTTTTTCTGAAAAAATATAACGTAAACATTCTTATTAATGTTATTTATCTTTTTTTCCTCTATAACTCCTCATTGCTATTTTCACATGAAACTTTTATGAATAGCATAGAAAAGGTAAGTTTTGTAAACCACCCCTGTTTAACATTCGTTGTACAGTAGTCGCTCACAAATTAGAACTCTCAGTAATTAGAATTTCCAGAAATTAGAATCAACTTTTTGAATACATTACACGCTCTGAAATTAGAATCGAAAATTCTAATTTGCGAGCGTATTTTGTTTTTTGTTGCAAAATGAGATATAAAAAGGGGAATCCCCAATTTATTCATGTTACCCTCGGTAGTCGTTGGGTTTTTGTCGCTATCTGTGCAGTTATTGTCAGTTTTTGTTTCAATTCGATACGCGTGCACGTGTTTCGGCATTGTTTGCTTGATATTTGACGATGATGTGCCACTAGCACAGCTACTGCAAAATGATCAATATATTTACTGTAACTGGAGGTTTTTGTTTTTTGGACCTTTTTTTGACTTAGCGCATAAATACATATACATACATATATATGTATATTGGATTTTTACCTTATGTTTTCTCGTTTTTATGAATCAAATTGAATAAGACAAAATTTCATTGTAGTTTTTCAATGCAAATTGACTTAAATTTTAAGGTTTTATTGAAATAAAAAAACGTCCAGGAATTAGAATTTTTCAGAAATTAGAATCACCCTAAAAACAAAGTGATTCTAATTTGTGAGCGTCTACTGTATTCATTTTGCACAGCACTTCTGTATAGTAGTGCTGCCAACAGTAAAAGATTACTGAGATTTGTAAAAGTACAGCATCACCCCAACCAATTAACCATGCACGCACGTAATTTTATCCACTTTCTACCCTACTAGACAGCTGTAGGTTATCTGACGAGTCAGATAACCTCTCGGCCTAACTTGTGCTTGCGTTATTTTTACATATATTACAAATCTAACCGTGTCTTTGTTGTTTTTTTGCACACGTACGTATACCGCATCCCATTCTAGCGCATGTAAAACCACATAAATCTGTACTCTTCACTCACGTTATCAATAATGAAAAGTTTGGTTAGCGCTAACAGTTAGGAATAATGCAAACGCAAGCCAGCGCTAATGGTTATGAATGACGCAAACTTTATATATAGCTAACTATGAAAAGACAATTGTTTGTATTATTAGATTTGCTTTTTATTGTTTAATATAAGTCAAAATTGCACAATTTTCATGTTTACAATAATCAGTAAATTCTTCAAATGCATATTTCTATCACTAAACGTTTGCAAAAATATAATTTTACTCCATTTGCCTAAAAGTTCCTTGATTTGCTCGTCCCTCTGAAAGTATAAAAATTTGGTGCATAAAAACAGTACTTCACTTGTTAAATAACAATTATAAGCACTATATACTTTCCTTATCAAGGCGTTTTAGTTGTAATTTCACTGCTAAACTCCTTTTTTAATATTTTTTAAAGAATCAGTTGCATATTGTTCACATTTTCGAAGAAAAAGAAAGACAAAGAAAAAGCAAAGTTTGAAAGAAGGCTTTGTGTGTGTTAGTAATTTACAATTTTCGCTTGCATGTATTAGTGAGTGTGGTTAGGCCGGTCTAGTAGGGTACCCTTATAACAGAAAACGGGTTAAGGTTATATTATCTCTGCCCTTAAAGTAAAAGTTATGAACAAAATTTGTAACCTAAGGAAAACGTTAGGATATATGACTAAAAGCGCTGTAAATGGTGACATAGTCATATGTATCTAGGTAAAACAGCTGATCCAACCAACGTTATGGGAATTAATGTAATCTGTTAATGGTGACATACCATAGCCAACCAATTGAATTTTGGGTTTTCTGTCATATAAATAAACAGCTGATTTGCTGATCACGCAGCAAAGTGAAAAGGAGTTTGTTGTTGATTATGACCCTACCAGAAACGCTGATTTTTTTAACTAACACACTCACACTCAAAATTTCAGTGCTGACCATGTACTGACCAAAATAGTGGCAATTAGGGGTCGCTGTTATCAGTGTGAGACGGAAAATGTAATTGTATGTAGGCTAGAATAGTTCGTCCAATTGAATCATATGGTCATTAGTGACTGTCATTTGACTATCAAATGATTATCAGTAGTGGTGCATTTTCAAAATTCCTAGAAAATTTTCAACCGGCACGCATTCTAAGCGAAAACTTTTAAAAATGCAGTGTTACGAGGTAAATAAAAGGTTAATGGCTAGTAATATCATTTCTAACAAAAAATTATTTTCCAGGAGTGTTGGAGCAAGGTTCCCTGAACTTCGGGGAGGATATGCCGGCAACTATTTCCAAAAGCCAACACCCCAACGTGCAACAAATATGTATAGCGAACATTTAGTACTTACCTTTGAGTTTTTGTTATGTTTTACGAAGTTTACTATCAACTGGCTGCAATAAAGTATCAATTTAAACTTAGAAAACAATGTTAGATTTGATTGAAAAATATAAATTTTAACTGAGCGAAAGAAAATTCTGATATTTGACGAGGTTAACAGGAACATCAGGAACTTCCGTAGCTCATGGGGCTAGGGCACTATTTGACCACTACGAACCATATAATTTTAAATGAATTTGTGGGATATGAATTATTAAATTAATTGCTCAAATATAATTTAAAGAAAAAAATACAAAAAGAGTAAAAACAAATAAGAAAATTTAAAATTTATATAAAAAAATATTTACTTTCCCAAATGTGCTTCTCATGTTTCAAACGTTTCAAATGTCAAAATTTGATGAAAATAAGTGAAAATTATTTGGTGGCCGATGGCAAGTTGGCAGCAATACTATCATTGTTGGACGAATTTTCATTTATTGTTTCTTGTTGTTGCTTTTCCAACGGCTGTCCGTACAAATTGATGGAGTGATTGTTGGAAATTGTGGCAATTCTGACATTTAATGCACAAGTTTACACAAAAAAGCCAATTAAACACAGCGCGAACAAGAGTTCTATGTGGATTTATGTGGCTAAAGTTTCATTTGCATGTAAAATTTTTTATCTATCTCCGGTTCACTACCAGAAGAACGCGGCTAATGTGTCTCTTACTTTATTAATCGATTGGTTCAATAATCGATCGCAACAGAATCGATTGTGATACTCTAACAATTTTGTCCTCACTAAGCGGCAGCTTGTTCAAAATCTTTTTAATTTTGACATTATTATTTCTAAATTGTATAAATAAATAATCTGCAAAGCTGTTACCGTTTATAGCGTCTTTTTTATAGTCGATGAACATGAAGTTTGGTCTGTTTGCGTTGTGTATGTTAGTGTGTTGCCATGAATCCGTTGCTGCAGACATTGTCTTGGGTGATGGCGTCCAAAATCAAGGTATGTACATACATGTTTTTGTATTGCCCAAATATAGAAACTACTTCAACACTTTATTATTAGTGACATTTTTGGAACCCGGCACCATTGTGGATTATCAGCCAAAGACACGACGAGGTTTCTTCAATAAAGATATGCGCATTTATTGTTACAAAGGAACACCAAAAAGCTTAATTAGTTTCTTTGAGGGTGTAGAGCTGCAGTTGGAAATAGAACGAGATGAATTTACACAATATGAAGGTGCAACGCCAACTGAAGTGCGAAAACACTTTGATGAACGTCAATCATTGTTTAGTTTTAATCTATTCACACAAAAACGAACGAAGCTGCGTATCTATCCATTCATGCAGCAGTGCATTGGCATTGATACTGAATTGCCGTATCGTGTGCGGCTACAACAATCTCGAGTTGACTACTTTCGATTAATTCAGTTTGTAGTAGGTGTCTCCGTTTTCCTCTTCTCTGGGAAACTCAGCCATAACTCGATGTTTTATTACTTAACGGGAGTTGTGCTTGGAATTTGCTGTTCATTTATGCTTTTAATATGGCTTTGCAGCAAGTTAATGCCACGGTAAGTTCTCACAATTTTTCGTACATACAAACTTTACTTAGAAAATTATTTCCAGGCGTCCAATGATGTATGGTATGATGATTGGAGGATGGACAATTGGTTTTTATATTATTCAACGTCTATGGGAAAATCTTCATTTAATATTTCAAGCGTACCGCACTTATGTGGTTTGGTATATCATCATTACCGGAATACTAGCTTTCTTTTTCTGTTATCGCATTGGACCACCAAAAAATCAAAGATCGAAAAACATCATAAAATGGCTCTTACAGATTATGGCAATAATTTCGATATATTTCTCAAGCCAATACGAAGAAGCAAGTGCTACAGCTGCTGTTATTATTTCCATTATCCACTTTTTTCCTTTCTACATTGTGTACAAACTTCGTACGATTTATAGACGATTCTTTCCAAAACAAAGACGTTTAATTACAATGGACGAATATCATGAACAAGGCATTGTAGAAACTGATAAGGCATTAAAAGAATTGCGTGCTTTCGCAAGTAGTCCTGATTGCAAGCAATGGAAGGTAAAAAGTTATGGCCTGAAATAAAGTACGTTTTTTACAGTTTTTCTTTTATTTTATTTCTAGATGGTATCTAAATTAAAAGATCCCCTGCGTTTTGCATCATTTGTGGAGGGAGAACCCCATCTCCTGGAGGAAGAAACGGCAGTCTTTGAGAGTTTTATACAAGCGAACGAGAGTGAAGAATCAGATTTAAGTGAAAATGGCGATGACAACATGGTGGAAAAGAATCAGAACGTTTGCTATTCGCATTATGATAAGGATACTGATCAAAATCGTTCACAAATAGCAAGCAAGCACGTTTGTTATGAAGAAATGAGTGAAGACGATAGTGAAAGCGAGAATATTATTGGAGCTAATGGTAACGAACAGATCAGAAAACGTGCTGGTTTGCATCACTTTTACTCACCCGAATATGTAGATCAGAAAGAACAAGCAGATCAGCGACAATTCTTAAATCCAAAAGTTAAATTGACACCAAAACTCAGCGCATCGGAAAATAATAAGAAATATCAAACAAGTTTCGGCCATAATTATATAGATAAAAAGGGTGCTTATTACAATGGCTCCGAAAGTGATGATTATTAAACAACTTGAGAGGAAAAGGGACTGCCAAAACTAAAGACTTAATATGAAATTATGCCCATTAGTAATGTTAATGTACATACTTAGTGTTTAAAATATTTATTCGATGCACCTGGTTTTAAATAAATTAACTGGCTTGTTACGTGGTTATTAAGTCTTTGTTGTTCTTAATTTACATGCCTGTCCCTACTTACTTAGGAGTCGTATTCAGCTAATTTGTTGGCTCTGATGTCATGAGTCTACGTTCACTGCAGGTATCAACGCAATATGCTTCTGGTCGTCTTATACCAACATAAAAGCTTTTGCATAAATACATACATACATATGTATATGCTTATTTATCTTGGTGCCGTGAGCGTTTTTGGTGATTAGGGTAACGAAAGACTTAGGACACGAACTTTTTCAAAAATTTTTTTTCATCATTGGTCAGCTGCTCCCTGCATCAAACCCCAAAAACGTGTCATTCAGATTGACACACTTTTTAAAATAATCCATCTTTTGACATACATACATACTTACCTATAATCCCATTACATGCTTTGCCAAAAAGTGTATGCCATTTTTCGTCTATTACGTCACTTGCTGCATTGTACACTCTCAACTATAAACCGAAAGTGGAAATGTTGCATGAATATGTAATAAGCAAGTAGTTACACACCAACTTTGAATTAGATGTGCGCCTACAATCATAAATATGTAGAAACTAGCTTAGTACATTCACTGCTTCATACAAACAAACAAAAGATTAAGCTGCTGAGCAACGTATAAGGCCTCTTCGAAAACATTGCAATGCAGCAAGTCATCTTCAATGACCAAACAACCAGTGAAGCTAAACACCTGGCACCACTACTTTTTAAATCTCAAGCTCGATATTATGTCAGCAGTACTAACCGATTGACTTTCCCACATACATACATACAAACAAACATTTTCCTGCTGAATCTTCACTGAAAGCATGTTTGCAATTACATACGTTTCTATGGGCCACAGCGATCCTATAAAAGAATTGTGCAATATGCAGAAAATTGTCAGTGCAATAGCAAGTTTCAAAGAAGCGTGTAGCTCGTCTCTTGGGCTATTTGAAGTCAAGTTTATTATTTCGTTTTATGCTAATTTCTTCTTGCAAACAAATGAAAGTAAGTTCAAGCTACCAAATCAGTAGGAAAAGTTCAAGATTTATGTGCAAAATCGTGCGCCTAAAAATATGTGCTTTTTGGAAGTTTGTTCAATGGCAGTTTTAAAAAATTTTACATGGGGCTCGACAGGTGTTTGGTGCGCTGAAGTGGCAAAGACTTTAGGAAAAAGGAGTTCGCGTGAAAACTGGGTTTAGTTTTCGTTGCGTAGTCTACTGGTTTCGGATTTTAAATGAATACGTGACGCTGCCGATGGATGGAAAAAAAGAAAAGTTATAAAGTCGTTTTTCCAAAGAAAAAGTGAAGAGAATAACCCAGAATAATCATATCGGCTCAATAGAGGGCTAAGGTGCGAAAGTATCCCACTCGTTAACTCGCCACTGACTTTATTTAGAAATATCAAAGTGCATACTTTTAGGCACCTTTTACCGAACTATTATAAATCAGTGATGCTCACAGGAACATCTTGAAAGTTTTGGAAGCTCTATATATCAATTCTTAAAACGCGATACACATTTTTTTTCTAATAAAAATATTTCTTATTATTTTTTTTAATATATCCTGATTCGGAACGAGCTCGAGGACACTAATAATTTTTCTGTAGCGAAAATGATTGTTGTTAAATTTTTTAATTTTTTTGGTGAAGTTTTTTTATATTGTTAATATTTTTGACTATATAGTACATTTATCAAGAGGTATAGACAAAGACATTTTGAAAAAGAAACTTCAAAATTTTTAATTTTTCGAACACATTTTGTTCCAATTCTAATTTTTAAAAAGAAAACAAATATTAAAATTAGTAAAGACAAAATGTTTTACCTATGTACATATGTACATATGTACACACGTACAGAGATGAAACACAATACTGATCATAAACGATTTTCAGTTGTTCATTTTTCTAGCTCTTTTCGGTGCTGCGGGCGTTCTAGCCAAACCTAGTTCTAGTTGGTCATCCGGTGGAGGTGGAGGAGGAGGTGGTTGGTCATCTTCAGGTGGAGGTGGAGGAGGAGGCGGCGGTGATGTGCAAATTATAAAGGTTATCACCGAGGATGGAGGCGACAGCGGTGGAGGTGGAAGTGATTGGTCGTCTGGTGGTGGAGGTGGCGGTGGAGGGTGGTCCTCATCTGGAGGCGGTGGTGGTGGATGGTCATCTGGTGGAGGCGGTGGTGGTGGTGGAGGAGGGGGCGATATTAAGATTGTGAAAATTATTAACTTGGGCAGCGGAGGAGGCGGAGGTGGTGGTGGTGGATGGTCATCCGGTGGAGACGATGGTGGCGGTGGATGGTCATCCAGTGGAGGCGGTGGTGGATGGTCATCTGGTGGAGGCGGTGGTGGTGGTGGATGGTCATCTGGTGGAGGCGGTGGTGGTGGTGGATCCACAAAGATTATAAAAATTATAAAACTTTCGGGAGGTGGTGGTGGAGGAGGAGGCGGCGGTTGGTCGTCAGGAGGTGGTGGCGGAGGTGGCGGTTGGTCATCAGGTGGTGGAGGAGGAGGAGGCTGGGATTAAACTCAAGCCTACAAGTACAAAAACTTCTGTATATATTTGTATGTTACCGCACTGTGTGCTTTTTTTGTTATTGTTGTAAATATGTAAAATAAAAGATAAGATTTATTATTTTGTAAATAACAAATTAGTGTTTTTAATAAAATAAAATACAAAAAAAAAGATGAAAATAAAAATAAAAAAATTAAAACAAAATAAAATAAATTACAAAAAAAAGTAAAGATAAAAAATATAGTAATATATAATTAAATAAGAGAAAAAAAAAACAAATTATATGAAAGAAACTAAAAAAAAAAAAAAAAAATTAAAAATAAAATAAAACAAATTACAAAAAAAATAAAAAGTAAAGATAAAAAAGTTAAAAAATATATAATAAAATAAGAGAAAAAACAGAGAACAAACAAAATTATATGAAAGAAATTAAAAAAAAAAACAAAAATTAAAGAAAATAATAAATAAAATAATAAAAAAAATAACAAATAAAGATTAAAAAGAATAAAGTAAAATAAAAAAAACTAATAAAATAAAAGAAAAAAATTACAAAAAAAGTAAAAAGGAAATAAAACAAAAACAAAATTTAGTTAAAGATAAAATAAATCAGAACAAAACAAAATAAAATAAAAGAAATTATTTAAAATAAATTCAAAGAAAAACTTAAGGTCAAAGTAAAAGAACTAATATGTAGTCAACTTCGCCATATCGTTGCCCAAACTCATACGATTCTCATAAAAAAAATAGTATATCAGTAAAAATTATAAGTTAATTAAATTGACTAACACAAAGTTGAATTATTGTCATTTAATGTAGTACATTTCAAAAGTGATACCGAATTTCGGTACGGAACGCTAGCTGCATTGAAACAAAAATTACGTTGACTGTTAAAGCTCGTTTACCATGAGATCCATATAATACTATATGTACATTGTGTAGACGTCTGTCCAACTATCTAAACATTATTATTTTCTACATCGCAAATCGATCCAAACGCCACCATCTTGTTGTGCTAAAAACGATTTCGGATCTAATTTTATAAAAGGTTTAGTTCTTGCATTCAAGAAAATTCTATATTTGCTCACAACCGCAGCTACAGCCACCTTTGTTTGAATATTTGCAAACTGCATGCCTTGAAAATAGGAAATAATGAAATTAATTTTTTCAATAACTTTTTTTGAAATTATTTTACCTAAACAAGTTCGTGGACCATCGCCAAATCCCAAATAAACTCCAACATCGCGTGAATTATCAACGTCTTTGCTAATAAAACGTTCGGGTTTGAATTGATCTGGATTTGTAAAATATTTTGGATCATGATGTAATGCATATATTGGTATCATAACAGATTCTCCAAGAGCTATGCAAACTTTGTGTCCATTTTTGTTATGAAATTCGTAGGGTAATGTACAAGTTTTAATCGACCACAAACCAGGCGGCAAAATGCGAATGCTTTCTGATTAAGAAAAAAACAAATAAAAAATTACATGAAGGTGGTGAAAGATCTAACTATTTCAAAATATTTTTCAAAAACGTCCCAGAATTTGTTTCAAAAACCCTATCAGCATGCTTTTCAAAAGATGAGGCATTTTTGAAATAGTGCAATCCACTAAGACGCCGCTATTACCAAGAACATACCCTTTATGCAAGCATCCAAGTATGGAAGTTTATTTAGTTTTTCAAAGCTTAAATCGCCATTCAATGAATTTTGCGTGATTTCCTGAAACAATTTCTGCTGCTCTGCTTGATGACGTCCTAGCTAGTGAATAAACTTTAGTGAATACATTTAAAAAAAATTGTAAAAAAAATCCCGCTTACTAAAAATAAACAATGAGATATAGCTGTGGCTGACGTATCCAGACCATCGATGAGGAATGTCATTGTATGTGAGGTTAGGTCTTGCATGTTGATATTTTTATTTTGCTTCAGCGTTAGCAGATGATCCATAAAATCGTATTGTGTAGTTGAACTTTGCATTCTTATGCTTAATGCCTCTTGAATAAGTTGCTGGAAAAAATCTTCGCATTTTTTGGGTATAAATTTGATTTTGAAAATGTTAACTATATTTGGAAAAAGTCCAGCGATCATTGCGTAAACCATAAAAGCAATGTTATTTTCCGAGAACATTTTTACATTTTCCGCAATTGGTAAAAAGTGATCAGTGAAGGAATTGGCTTTAATACCCAGCACACAGCTAGCTATGGTTTCTGTGGTGAAACGAAGCGCAATCTGTTAATAAAAAACAATATATGTACATATATATGTATATAACGGTATGCAAAGTACTGTCAGCAAAGTGAGAATGTCGTAAAACTCTCTCGAAATGCAAAAAGTAAAAAGTTTACGCCGGACAGCAGTCAATAAAAACTTGCAACTAAAACACCTGTTGCCATTTTGATTGGTTAAAAGTTCGAGTTTTAAAATTTTTGTTGTTGCTTTCCCTTGTCATGATCAGCTGTTTTTCATGTACAATTTTTACGGAGTGGAATTCCCACAATAAAAACTTGTAGCTCTCTCTGTCAATGAAATGTCAAAATGCGCTCCCTCGCTGCAAAATTTTAATGTACGCGAACAAAGCTTTTTTTGTTGTTTTGCTATGTCACTTTTGCTCCGAATGAAATGTCAAAATGAATGCTCTCTGTGCAAATGTTCCCAGTCAAAATTTGATAAAATTTTCAAAAGTTTTAGTTGCACCGAACAGACGTAATATTGTTTTTACTGTTGGTTAAACTTACACATTTCCCGTTTAAACCATCCTCCATACATTTATCAATCTGTTGATTTAGATATTCGCACCAAGATTTTGCAATCGTTTGCATCGTCGGATATGCGACTCGAATACGTAAAAGCGTTAGTCCTGGTGACACCAAAGCTCGCTGGTCATGCCATTCTTGTCCGCTAAGTAAAAATGGATTGTTTGCGATCAAAGGATCTTTATTTCTATCAATCTAAAATAGCAATTAAGTAATTAGAAAAAAGCAAAAATTTACACAATAAAAATTATTTACCAATTTTGCAACATAATTGGAATTGAAGTGCTTGAATGAGCTCACGAAAACATCACGGATCATTTGTGGCTCCAATAACATTAGTTGTGGTTCGCGTAGTAGAAAAACACCGACATAGTCTTCATTGTTTTTATACTCCCTATGAGAAATGAACAAAAAAAGAATTGGGTTTATAACACAACAGCTGATCGTTTGACAGATTTATCAGCTGTTTACCAAAACTTCTTCTAAACAAAATTTTTACTGAGAAAATAGCTTTGTTCACGTACATTAAATTTTTTTAAAAATTTTATAAAATTTTTACTCAGAAAGTGTTCGCTTACACAAAACACTTGCAGCGAGAGAGCGCATTTTGACATTTCATTGACAGAGAGAGCTACAAGTTTTTACTGTGGGAATTTCACTCCATTCAAATTGTGAGTGTAAAACAGCTGATCGGGACAAGGAAAAGCAACAACAAAAATTAAAAAATGTGAACTTTTAACCAATCAAAATGGCAACAGCTGTTTTTGCTGCAAGTTTTTGCTGACTCCTGTTCGGTTGAATTTTTTTTACTTTTGAGTTTTAAATTCTTTTTTTTTCTGGTCTTAGAAGGATAACGTTTTGGTCACCTGCAAATACAATTTTTTGTTATGTCGACTTAGGTGAAATTTGCATCTTCAAATATATTTCAAATGCAAGTTACACCATTCAAATACTGTACCCAAAGATAGAATCCAAATTCAAAATTTTATTGCACATTTATTTTGTACTTGCCTGTAAATATTATTAATATCATCAGCAAAATGTCTATTTTGCAAAATTAAACCAGGAAAAGTGCCAAATAAAGGCAACGGCCTCGGTCCTTTAACACCACGATTTTTCCAATAATTGAAATTCCATGTCAGAAAAAAATAAATTACGACCACGAAAGTCATTACAACAAAAAGCAAATAGATGCACATTTTATATAGTTCAAGCTGCAGTTTTCAAGTGCATATTTATTGATTAATAAAACACATTTACATTTATATAAACAACTTTCTATAGAGAATCTTCGAGCGAACTACTAAGTGCAGTGCATACGTCGAATGAAAACTATTTAGGTACTTAATTAAGAGCCCAACACAAAATGGTGTAAGCGATTGCGAAGTAAATGTTTGTATTTAATACATATAAGAATTTAATATTATTGTTGTTATTATTATTATTAATATTATTATTATTATTGATACTCAATTCAGTGCCCTTTAACAATACCTTATGTTAGCCTTATTTTTCGCGACTCATCACATTATAAAATCATTGTTAGCCACATTCTCTAAATTTGACTGGAAATTGTTATTGGTTTGGAATAAGCCTCATATAAGGTGCAATTTTCGTGAGAGTAATACATACATACAAAACCAATTGATAGTCACGACAATAAATTTGCACGACAAATAAATAGTTACAGAATCATTTCACTGATTGTAATACATAGTCGGCTCCATATAAACTAATCAAAAGGGGGACTATGAATTGCTATATAGATTTTAACATTGCTTTAAAAAAATATTCAGCTGAAAGTGCTTCCAACGAACCGTGCTCGGGGAGCGCTCAAAAAAAAAAAAAAAGTGACTGCACCGCTCAGGGAGTTGGCACACATTATGGACTTATGGATGTGATTTGCTGGAGTTGCAAATTAATCTTACCATTTTATGTTTCTTCCAAAAAGATTTTTGTGGAAATGATTGCAGTCTTATCCCCTTGAGATTGTATCAATAGGGGATGAGGCCGCCTGTTTATCTGACTTAAAGCTTAAGCACACGAATGTCAACTATTAAGGTGAACAAAAAACTGATTTGTTCAATCCGGTGACGTGTCATAATGTGAATGAAAATAATGTCAGTGACATTTCGCAAACAGAATTAATGTCAATGATGCTAATTCTCGAAATAATTTTACATTAATTCTCTTTGCTCTTGATATTGTCAGTAGTTTGACTCGGGTGTGACGCCGGTTTGTTGTATTAACCCGACATTATTTATTCATTATATGATTATTTTTTTTTGTTTTTAATTTATTTTTTTATTCTAATTTTTATTTTATTTTATTTTTTATTTTTTTTTATTTCCTTTTATTTTATTTTATTTTGTTTTTTTTTTTTATATTATTTTGTTTTGTTTTTTTTTTTTTATTTTTTTTTTAATTTCATTTAGTTTTTTTATTTTACTTAATTTTTTTTATTTCATTTTATTTTTTTATTTTATTTTATTATATTTAATTTCAATGAAGAACGCTTCAACTCAGCGATCCTGAAAATGGACGTCCCTAATAAATACCTATTGCGTGTTTATAATAAGAAAGCTTGTTATTTTAATTGCCAATAAGTGCACATAAGATAACATGGCTAATAGATAATAATAATGTGATTTGTTTCTGTAGTTATGTCACAACGTCTTTGAATTATCTACCTTCGTAAAATTCGTACCATATTCAAATATGCACTGGGTTAGCAATCACACCTTGGAAAGTTCTGAAGTAGCTTAATGGGCGTACTTCTAGCATTAATGGGGTAAGATAAGATACCCTACGTTGATATACATACCTACTTCATCTTGAAATCATAAATAAGAGTTCAAAATTACGATTTCGCGATATGCCCCTTTGCACTAAAAATGACCATATGTAAAATATTTAAGCACATACATAGATAGGTACTCTGGAATGATATTGCAATATGTGTACACACATATGTATGAACTCGTATGTATGTAAATGTACTAAATTGATAAAGAGCAGACAAGTGCAATCATCAGTACAAATTTTACGCTCAGATCGGCATCATAACTAGTGCTTCGTCCGAATATTAACATTGATTGGTGGATTTATTTGACAAAAATGTTTGATGTTTGCTCCGTGACCTTGGCTTTAATTGGAATAATTTCTGGTTTAATATATCTTTTTCTAACATGGAATCTCAATTATTGGAAAAGAAGAGGTGTACAAGAAGCGAAATCCTATCCTTTGTTGGGTTCTTTTACGAGTGCTTTTACAAATAAACGAAATGTGTGTTATGATATGAATGATATCTATCGGTAATTTATGAATAATAATTCCAATCTTGAATTTTAAGTTTTCTCAAAATTTTTTTTTTTAATTAGCACCTTTAAGAACAAAGAAAATTATGTTGGCGTTTTCATGCTGCGATCCCCAAAGCTTCTTATTTTAAATCCAGAATATGTGCATAAAATTTTAGTAACCGATTTTAAATATTTCCACGACAATGAATTGTCTCAGAATGTAAGTGCGTACAAATACCGTAGCCGTAGCTTTGCCAGTGCAATGAATGTGTTAAAATTAAAATGTTGGAAAATGAAATTTATAAATTTATATTGCTTTTGAAAAATCGATCAATTGATTTGTTTTAGTAAGTTCTTTTCAATTAGTTCTGTGCTTTTATACAGAACGAAGTGTTTTGCGTCTTTTGCCGCTATTTAACGGTTTACCAGCGAAGACTAATTTATTACCGGTGTTGCCACAGTTGCAAGTAAGATCATAATGAAAACTAAAGGCATACACCCACTCAGGTACTAAGCATACATTCTGTACAACTACAATGTTTTGGTTTAAAATTTTTTTTTATTGTACGAAATTTTTTGCTGCTAGATGTCTCTGGCAGAGTGCTACGATATATTTTTTTATGTTTGCCAAAAACTCCATAACTCTCAGTTTTTATTCAATTCAAATTAGGTTGATGAAAAAAGTGATTTTATTTTGGCTAACAACCCATTTACATTAACTGGTGAAAAGTGGAAAGAGCGCAGATTGGAAATAGTGCCCGGCATGACACCAAATCGTGTGAGTGATTTTTTTATTTTTGTTAAATTTCTATCTTTGCATATTAAATTTTTATTCCGCTCTGGATCAGCGCCCATTGAAACACGGCAATTCTTCCAAGTAACCGATATAACCATAACAAAATTGTTTATTTATATTTCAGATAAAAGCAGTATATCCAATTTCCTTGAAGGTTTGTGATACGCTGATCGGTTATATAAAAGAGCAAATCAAATTGAGTAAACCGGATGGAGTGGATTCAGCGGAAGTATGTTTGCAAGACAGTCCCTTTGTGAGTACCGTTGTCAAAAGGTAGACGATACTCACAATGGGGTTAAATTTTCTCTCTTGAAAACAGTTTTATCAGCTGGCCTTAGTATATTTGCCAATTAATTTTTTTTCTGCGATCATCTTTTTCTACCAGCTGTTAAATCTACCTTTTATTACTTACTTATTTACAATTTTAATTATTTACTACCTACCTATGTTTTAATTTTGTTTGCAGCTTTGTTTACGTTACGCTTCAGAGGTGGTTAGTGAATGTATTTTGGGATTAAAAGCCAATAGTTTCACTAGCTATCCCTCACCGATTTATACCAATACGAAGAAATTGTTTGACAGCACTTATATATTCACTATATATAGATTAATAACGGCTTTTTTTCCATCAATCAACAATTTCTACAAAATGCGTTTCTTTTCAAAAGATATTGAAACATTTTTCATTGATTTGATGCAACAATCAATCGATTTAAGACGCAGAGAAAATATAGAGCGTGTTGATTTTCTTGATTATATGTTACAACTGCAGGACAAAAAGAATTTGCCTACACTAGAATTGACGTCACATGTCATGACATATTTGACAGATGGTTTCTTAACTACAGCTACCACTATATCGCATTGTTTATTATTGGTAAGATGATTATTATTTTACATATCTCTTAATCCAATAATACAGGTCGTGTTAATAGACCAGCTGATTTCTATTTTTTCCTCGAATTTTGACAGTCCATACATTTTTTAGTGCGATTTTGACATTTAACCTATAAATTACAAAAACAAACTACATTGAAAATAAATGTGTGTCTGCATGTTTGTCGAGCTGCCACGACCTGATTTATTGGGTCATGATATAGCTCAAGCAAATATTCGATTTCGCCCAATCGACTTGCTGTCACTATTCGAATATCGAAGGTTTGGTGAATACATTTTTTAAATTGATGGAACTTAGTCTCATGCTCATCAAACAACTATTGTCACTTTCAATTATATTAATCGCAGAAAAAGAGATATAAAATAAAATTAAAAAAATAATCGATTTCAAACAACTAGCCAATTGGTGGTAATCGATTTTTTTTTAAACTACGGCAAGTCGATTAATCGTTTGGTCGATTTTTAATAACACTAGGTAGATATTTAAGTATATTTTCAAATTTTTAATTTATAATCTTTTTTTTATAAATTTATTAAGCTCGCTCGCCACCAAGACAAACAGGATAATTTACGTAAAGAGATAAAGCAAAATCTAGATAAGGATGGTTGTTTGAGCTTTGAATTGCTTACCGATTTGCCCTACTTAGACGCGTGCTTACATGGTCTGTGATGTATATTTTTACAGTTTCAATATTTTTAAAAAATTGTTTCTTTTTTATTATGTAGAGGCCTTACGCATATTTAGCCCAGCGCTATTTAACACCAAATTATGTACACAACCCTATGAGTTGGTCAATAAAAATGGAAATATTTTAAAATTGGAAGTAAATGATGTTGTTATGATTCCGGTATATTCATTGCATTACGATGAAAGCATTTACGCTGAACCCGACAAGTTCAAGCCTGAGCGTTTCTTGCCAGAAAATGGAGGTTTAAAAAGCTATCGCGACAGAAGCGTATTTCTGGGCTTCGGCGATGGCCCTCGTGCATGTTTAGGTAATTCACAGAGTTTTAATAAATTTGCCTAATGGTTAAAAGAGCGTGCCAAAATATCTGGTAGTTTTCGAACTGAACTGTCTAAAAGAAAAGGGGTTGCTTCAAAATTTTCCGCTTCTATTCAAATAAAATTTTTTAATGTTATCAAAAAAATCATAATTTTCATAAAATACCTACATTAACTAATATTCGTTACATTTTTCGCAGGAATGAGATTTGCTTTGACACAGAGTAAAGCTGCTATAGCCGAGATCGTTAAGAACTGTATAATAAAACCCAACCCGAAAACGAGGTCAGATAACATTATAAGCAAAGACAGTTTTCTTGGCAGCTTGGAAGGTGGTATTTGGCTCGATTTCCAACTACTTCGTTAGACAGTAAAACAACTCGATCTAATTGTGATGGATGAGGAAATGTAAACAAATGCTCAAATGTAACTGCAGATGGGATAGTTTTAAAATTAAATATATATCCACTTATTGTAAACAGTTAATTAGTCCCAACTTGGGAAGTTAATACATTTTAATTCTAGAAAGATAATTTGGATGTGCTTATTTGTTTTTGTTTTTGTAATAAAGATTCTCATGTAATTGCAATTCCTCGATTAGCAATAGCTTCTTTTCAGTATTCTTTTAATAATTTTATTTTGTATCTATTTTTCTCTCACTCTACGGTTAATGGAACTGGGTTCCACTAACTTCGAAATTTTAGATTTTTTTTTTAACTTTAAAAATTGTATTAATAAAATCGCAAGCATTCGAAGAGTGACAGTTAGTCGATTAGTCGAAATCGAATATTTGCTATTCGATTTTCAAACAATTCAATAGTTGCGCTTAGTCGGAAAATCGATTGAAAAACTAGAGCTCCAGTATTTGCTTATAAAATGCCACTTTTTCCGGATTTAAAAGCTCTTCAAGATTACATTTTTTATTTCTTTAAAATTTAAATTTTACATGTAGAAATTTTAAAATTATTGCAAAAAAACCACTTTTTGCTCTTTTATTTAAAAAAAAATTACTTGATTATAATTAAAAAAATTAATGTTTTTTTTTGAAATCTTAGAGTTTGAAGTGCAATTATGTGGCATCCATTTTTTTCTCAATAAAATATTTTAGAGTAGAAATTATATTAAAAATTTAAATAAAGATACCTAAAATTAAAATTTAAATCCTTCAAAGGCCCTTAGACCCCTGACTACATGGCTGCCCTCAAGAGTCCATTTTTTAATTCTTGACATTCAATTTTTCTCATAAGAAAGGGTTTATGCAACGGTGGTTTGGCCCATTAACGCGTAAGTAGCCGACGAGTTACCGTTCTTTCTTCACTACACTAACAACATAAAAACAAAATATATGTATAGATGTAGGTATGGATAACCAAACTTGCGGATGCCAACCAATGTTAATTCAATATTATGTCACAGTCGCAAACTAGTTAGGTGTAATATTTAATGAAAACAAAAAACAAAAAAAAACGGTGAGTTTGATAAAAATGTTAAATACGCTATCCGGAATTATCGTTTTTCTCACGAAATGAATTTGAAGATTACAAAAGAAAGCAGGTTCGGCATTAGGTGGGAGCATCCGTGTCGACTTGAATAGAGTAAAATAGTTGATGTTAGGGATGCACATTTTTAGATTTTTTACGATGCCGCAGTTTTCGGGGTTTCGAATGTCCATGCAGTTATAAATATGTAAGTACCGTTAGTTTTGCATAAATTATTTTTTAATAATTCAATGACTAAATAAAATCAATATTTTTGGAAATCACTGTAAATGTAATTGAAAAATTAATTTAATAGCATACACACGATATTTAATTTTTTCAAATTTATTTTTTCTGAAAAGAAATTTGACTTAATAATTAGTTTTTAAATTTTATTTTTCTATTTCGGAAGTATTAGCGATTTGTATACCTGTAAATGTTTATTATTCTCAAAATTGTTAAATTAAAAAGTGGGATTATTGTAATCTCGGGATTGGCATTCCGAATACAATCTTACATATGCATGTGTGTGTGTACATTAGACTGGGACAAAAATATTTTTGAACTTCTAAACGGAGCTCTTTTTTACTTTGTAATAACAATTTTTTGGGTTAATAATCAATTTTTTTTATTAAAAATAGGCCGGAATATCTCTAAAAATAATTTGTAAAATCTGAAAATTTTTAAGTATTTTTTCCCGCTAAAGTGTCGATATTATTAAAAAATGGCTTGAGTACCAAGTAATCGTGAAGTTTGATGTGTACATTATTAAATTTACTCTTAATTTCATTTAATTTTTTTTTACTTTATTTATTTAGTTTTATTTTTTTATATTACTTTATTATTTTTTATTTCACTATTTTATTTAATTTTCCCTAATTTTAATTTATTATATTTTATTTTATTTACTTTACTTTAATTTAATTTTTTCTAATTTACTTTATTATTTCTTTTTATGTTATTTCATTTTATAACTAGTTTTATTTTATTGTATTTGATATTATTTTATTTAACTTTTTTATTATTATTTTATTTACTTTTATATTATTTTAATTTATTAAATTTGTTGAACATTTGTTAAATTTTTTTTTATCTTACACGAGTTTATGTGTTTTAACACTGTACAAAAAAATGAAGTTTTTTCTGCCTCTGTCTAATGTTCAAAGGTATGTATGTATGTTAACGGTGTTTTTAATATGTAAAGAAATAAATACTAAAATGACACAATTTAATGGATGCATTAATGGTCAAATCAGAAGATGAGATTTGCATTTTAGCCCTTCATATTTACAAGTGGCATAATGTTACTTACATATGTATGTATGTATTTCCATAATTTGCTTGATAAGTATAAAAGTGAATGAAGTGGAAAAAAATCTGTCAGTTAGCCGTAGACGTATTACGCGGATTTTAGGAACAAACATACTACCCAAACGCTAAAGGCACAACATGAAGGTAGCAATAGTGGACATCGATCAAAGCGCTCTACGAATTAATTTAATATTTAACTCTATATTTTCAGATTTTTATTTGCCTTTTGTCAGTTTTTCAATTCGTGTTGAGCGGTGGAGTTCCTGTCTGGAGTTCAGGCCCCAGTATAGTAGAATCAAATGGACTACACGGCCATAGTGGTAATCATCATGGATTCGGTGGTGGACAACAAGTGTATAAAGTGATTTTAATTGATGGCGGAAAAAGTGCTTATAGTGGTCATGGAGCAAGCCACAGTTACTCTGGTGGGCATTCTGAGGTATACAAGATACATGAACTGGGACATGGATCTTCATCTGGACACCACTATGATAGCAGTCATTCGCATGCTAGTTTTAGCTTAAATGCATTGCTGCCGCAAATTTTAAAAATAATTCTTGAGGGCAATTCTTTTGGTGACAACGGGCATGATGTCAATAACCAGCTTACTTCGGCCTATCACCATGAAGGCTTGGCTTTAGTGACACGAACGAAAGGCCAGCCAAACCATGACCTGAAAGGTGGTCACGTTATTCAAAAAGGTACACTGGAGGTGACACGTACAGTACACAATGGTGGTTCAGGCGGAAAATTTGGTGGAGGATCAAGCTGGTAGTGAGGCAGGAAGCGCTTTATTTACATAATATAAGAGCAATGGGCCTCAGATTAGTGTGAAATATACAAATTCAACTCATCACAAATGAACATGGCTTAATCAACAGATTTTAAAGCGCCAACATCACTTGTTATTATTGACGATGGAAAACAAGTTGATGCTCACTCGATAAGCTCATGCGCGAAAATAGCTTTTATGCCTTCATCTTCACGGACAGAGGTGAATCTAATGGCTGCAGATAGTGGTAGAGCAAGTGATGTTCCTTTGAAGCTAGAGAACTAAATAACATGAGCATTTTAAGAAAATTATATAACCCTTATAGGGTAAAAGCACTACTATCCGGGCAGTCTTAGTGCATGAACCATTTAAAATTTTGTTGAGATTTATAGATAAATCATTTATATATTGTCCCACGATTGTGTTGTTACGTAATCCTTTATTTGTTCTACATACAGAATTTCTGTTAAATTAAATTAAGTGGACCTTGCCGGTTAGTTTCAAACAAGCTAAGTTAGTTTCAAAACTAGCATTAATTAATTTATTAAATTGTTTAAAATATAATAAACATTAGTTCTACAAATACAAAATTTAGTTTTGAGTAAACAATTTACAATAAACCGGCAGCGGTTTCTTAAAATGTTTTTTACAGAAGCGACTCTGGTTTAAAAAGCTTGACCGCTTACTATATGAACGGCTTGCAAGCGTCTGCATCATTTAGGAATGCAACATCTAAACCCACCACGACTGTGCGAGACATCCACTTTGGTGGCATAACACCACCGAATGACAACCACCATAAAGTGTTGAGTATGACACCAGGCTAACCTCATAATTAATGCCACTACAAAAACTAGTATCCGATTATTTACCTTTCATTCTCTCAATCTATCACTCTGCTGACATCTGTATCAACTTTAGTAAAACTGAGATAGTCGAGTAGGGGCAAAAGCGATTCGCAACGTCATAAGTTCGGCTTGACCTCTCTATATTCCAGCAGCTAGAAAAGCGAAATTCGACGACGGGTGGTAGGTATATCGGCAAAACAATGCTATAGGTGAATGTAATACTAGTATGTTGTATGGTTTTTAATTTACAGGTTTACAATTTATTTCTTATTGACTCGTGAATTTTATAGATTAGAACTGATTTTATTTTTGCAACTACTTAGAACCGCCGTATCGATCTTTATTCAGCAGCTCGGACAAGAGCCTCTGCGCATTCAACAGCAATTGCAGCTTGTGCTTTTGCCTGAAACGTAAAATGCAAAGTTAAGAAACCCCGTTTCATTAAGTTATAAAATATATTGAGCGGCTTACTTCTTCACTTGACGCAGAGTTTAATTGTGATTGATACTGGGATAGAAGCTGTTTTGCTTCAGAAATGTCAATGTCTTCAACTTTATGTGCCTCTTCAGCCAAAACTTGCACAGATGAATCCTCATTGACTGTTATGGATCCACTTGACACAAAATATTTTGTCGACTTGCCATCGTTTTCGATAACTTGTACCACACCCGGCTTCAAAACAGCTGAATAAAACAATATATAATTAAAATAATATTTATACATTCACTGTAGCAAGTTACCTAAAGTTGGCACATGTTTTGCGAGTATACCAAAACTTCCACTGAACGAAGGCACATCAATTTGACGAACTTCAGCCTGGTCATAGAAAGTTTGATTGGCAGCAGCGAAAGTGAGTTTCATTTCATCGGCGTACCCACGCTTTTGTAGCATCTGAGTGCCACGGCTTGCTAAATACCGTACATTCCTTGCAAAAGACATCTTATCTGCAATAAATAATGTTTTTGGTATTTGTTTCCTTTGGCACTCAACTACTAATAAATTAGCTAAAAATATGATAGGGTGTCAAAAGACGCGTTTTGACCTCAGTATCAATGATCCGAAGTCGAAATTTCATTTTTTTGTTCCAGTGAAGAGATATTTGCAATCAAAGTTCAGAATTTCCTGTCATTTTCATGTGGTTGTTGTAATCACAAATTACACTGTGAGAAAAGAGGACATCACCGTGGCGGCAGCCACGGCTATGGCACACACTCGGAGTTGGAATGGCGTAGCCCAGGGTTATTTTTTGAAGCGCGGCCGAAGGCCGCCTACTCGGAAAGGTGTTCTGCACATAAAAAACATGGATCGGGCCCCTAAATCGGGATTTGACCTGGGTAATTTTTTGGTTTTTTGTTAATAACTTTTCACTGGAACAAAAAAATTAAATTTCGACTTCGGATCCTTGATCCTGAGGTCAAAACGCGTCTTTTGATACCCCTATCATATTTTTAGCTAATTTATTAGTAGTTGAGTGCCAAAGGAAACAAATACCATGTTTTTAAGTAAATATGTAACTAATTATATAACTTTGAAGGTTAGGACAGTATTGAATTTCCACTTGAATCTTGTATTATTAACTATTCGGTTACCGAAAACGTTGATTCGTTAAGTATTCTTAGTGTAAAAAAATCATATATTAACAAATAATTTACCAATATACTGGAAAAACTTCAAAATGCCTTTTACAAAATCGTGAATGCAAATCTAGACAAATTTTTTGCTTCCCTGCTGTCAAATGTCAAAATTTTAGTGCTGCCCAATTGGCAAAAAATTGAATGGTTGCCACATCTTATGAAAAAAAGCTAACCAAAATTGAGAAAAGTTCGATATATCCGTTCGAGGGCTTTTACACGATTCAAGTGTTGCGATTCCAATATACAGATTGTACCTTAGTGTAAACCTGGAAACATTTTGGGTAATGGTGCAGTTTAGGGGGCCCACCCAAAACTAGACCAAAAAAGTAGAGTGGGGTGTCAAAAGACGCGTATTCACGTCTAGATTTAGAATCTGAAATGAGATTTTTGTTTTTTTCAACCGTTCAAAAGTTATGAGGCGTGATCCATGTTTTTTGTGTGCAGAGCACCTTTCCGCGTAGGCGGCCTTCGGCCGCGCTTCAAAAAATAACCCTGGGCTACGCCATTCCAACTCCGGGTGTGTGCCATAGCCGTGGCTACCGCCACGGTGATGTCCTTCCGCGTGCCACGTTTCCGCTCTTTTTCACTTTTTTGGCTCAGCCTAATATGCCATTACAACAACCACATGAAAATGACAGAAAATTGTGAACTTTAACTGCAAATAACTTTTGAACGGTTGAAAAAAACAAAAATCCCATTTCAGATTCTAAATCTAGACGTGAATACGCGTCTTTTGACACCCCACTCGGCTTTTTTGGTCTAGTTTTGGGTGGGCCCCCTTAACTGCACCAGTACCAAATTTTGTTTAGGCATAAAGGTATGTATTTAAAAAAACATCTGTAGCAAAGGTCGTACTTAATTTCTAAATATCTGGATAGGGGTCAATTCAAACCACTACTGAAAATTTTTATGAAACTTTCAAAAAAAAAAACTATTCATTTTATGGCAAATTATAACTCTCGAAACGTCCAACAAGCTAGCTATGGAATACTGGGCAACAGTGAAATTGAGCTGAGGGTCTACACGTACATATTATTTTTGAAGGGTTGCATTCATTTTACACGAAATTTGTCGGTTTGTCAAAATGTCTAAATTTTATCATAAAATAACTCCGGCTACTGAGTAGAAATTTCGCGAATATGGCATCATCGTGTCATAAGCCATTCACAATGAATTTTTCGATACGACGATATCTGTGAATTAAATTATTAGAATTTTACTAAAAAATTTATCGTTGATTTGCAAATATCAGCATTTAAACTTAATAGACAACAAGTAAACTTTGCAGTGTTAAGAACTAAAGAGCTTGAAATATTTATTCTGTTTTGAAAATATAAATATACATACTCAATAAATTATTCATAATGGCTCTCAATTCCCGGGTATTTCAATATTATTTGGATAACTTCTTCAAATTTCCCAAAGATATAAAAAATGATATCGTTTATTGCCAGCGTTCACTGAATTCTCATATCAAAGTGCATCAGGTAAGATAAAATATATACCCGTCATAATTTTTACTTTCACAATATAAAGACGTGCAACTCATTTCCGCTTTGTCTAATACTTTTTTTGTTTTAGATGGTCATCGACGTGTTTCAGCAGGAGGAAGACGCAGTAAGTATTCTTACATGATTGATTACAAGGTTAACGTACTAAATAATGTACAGGTCGACAAAACCAAATAGTTGAATATTTTAAAAGAGAAAGGGTCTAACTTCCCATCCTTCTCCATTAAGTTTTTCAACCCAAGCCAGTCATTGTTCCCATGGAAGTTCGTCTGGTACATGAGAGTACTGGATTTATATGCAACCATGACCTGTCCGACCCAAGCAATTTTCAAATCCTTAAATATAGAAAAAAGGCTGAGGAAGTAAAATCCATATCGTTAGTAGCTGTACTATAAAAAAGGGCGTTTCTTAAGCGTTATTAAAACAGATTTCACTCAATAGGTCAAACTGGTTTCGAAGCATCCAAATAACGGAACATTTTGTTTTAGAGTTTTGGTTTTTTTTCTTCCAATGATATTAATTTTTAGACATAACTTTTTCTAAGAAGTAGAGTTTTTACTATCGCTTCTGATTTGAAGACGATTTCGGTTACAATGCAAAGAGAATGAAAACCACGTGAAAAGTGTCATGCTTAGGCGTGGCAATTCAACTTTTTCTCTGCCAAACTTATCATTGAATGATATGGCTGAAGAAAAATATACACTCTGGACCGAAAATGCAAAGGGAATTGTTTATAAAATATCTGGCTCGTACAGCAAAGACCAAATTCCATGTCTAGAAAATTTAAAATAATTGTAAATGATAATGCTGTGGGTTAGAGGCTTAGAGCATACCAGCGTTAGGTATCTATGCTTATCGTAAAAGATGACAAACCCACGACTCGGAGGTTCACATACAAAAAAGTCGTTTCCGTGGCAGCCTAGTACAAGTAATTACAAGTACCGGAGCCTACCGGATTGATTTCGGTAAAGGACTGCCAACACCCGTAGCTCCAAATGTTCGCGGACTATTTTGCTGTTACAACAACATTTACATTACCACGTAAGGAAAGTGATTAGGTAGGGCGAAATGTCGTTAATACAACAACTACGCCATCACTATCCAAAAAGCTTAGATTTAACTCGGTGTAGCAGCAAAGCCTAAGTCTAAAGTAAACATAAATTTAGTATAAGAATGATTCACGAACAGTTCAATTCAATTGACGCCAACAACATTATCTTTTTTCAGGATCCTGTGCAGAAACAACGTATCCTGGACGAAATCGAGACAGAAATATATGAGATTAATGCAGAACAACATTTCTTACTTCTACGTTTACGTCGTATTATGGATGAATTCTATAAAGTTCTTAAAAGAAATGATATTCCATTAGATAATGATGCATTAAATTGTTTGATATCTCGCGAGATTGTACCACTAATAGCTGATACTAACATTGAAATACTGCCTACAACTGTCCTGCTGCGAAACACTGAACAGAAGCTTATTGAAAAATATTTCGAAGTTCAAAAAGAAAAGACAATTTACGAAATTGAAGACTCAGATGAGGAGAGTAATATAATCTTACCAAATGAGGATACGAAAGAAATACAATGGACTGCAAATAAAAGCGAATATAACATACCTAACGAAGCATTGCAAATGAATGAAATGAGTGAAATACAAGATTCTGAAGAAAACTTGAACTGTTTCTCTCAAATGTCTTTGTTGAAACCAATCTCACAAAGAATAGTAAGCAATGGCGGCACAGTTCAAAGTAATGAAAACTTTCAGGATGCTTCGAAATACTTACAAATGAATCTCGTAGAAGATAAAAAGCCTGCCATTAAATCAGAAACGATTTCAACCGATGCCTTCTCTAGAAGGGAATCTCTTGAACAACAAATTGATTTACCTGTATCGAAAAATGTTAAAATAAGTCGCTTGAATTTGCGCCAAGCTCTTAATAAGGCACGTACCGAAAATATGGTAGCGAAAGCAGCAGCAGCAAATCTTTTAGCACGCTCGACTACGTCAACGGTATCAGTAAGCCAAATAGACACCACAGTCAATGCACATGTTGCTAAAAAATATGATATAAGACCACGAATAGCCAAAAATAATGCAGCTGTAGCCATACCTAAAGAACGTAACGCACCCGAATTAAATTCATCGTCTGAGGATTCAAATCCCGAACCTATACCAACACCACCTCAACCGCTTTTGGGTTTTATGGAGGTACAAGAACAGCGTACAATGCCTGAACACTATGGTCAAGAAATGTTTTTACGCATTTTTCAACTTTTTACACCCAATGTGCTTGTTCAGATGCAGCAACGTCGTTCAAAACGGAAGCGTCGTTGTGTGCAAAACAATGAGCGAGCTGATTTTCATTATGGCCGAATTGAGGTAAGTCGTGTGGGCATACCTATCATTAGAAAAGGAGTTGGAGGGAATTGAGCATGCAAAATAGGATTGCATTTTTTTTAAACAGTTTATTATTTTTGGAATTTTAAATCGATACTTTTTATGTACATTTCTAGTATGGTAGCTATCCCCCACCAGAGAAAAAACGAAAGGAGTTCTTACTATCACCACAAGTTAAACGTGTTCTACAATCCAAACGTCCTAAACGTGGGAATGCTGAAAAAACTGAAGATGCTATTCCATCACGATCTAGTTCTAGTTCCCCAGATGAGAAGCGTTGTTGCAATGAGTGCCTTAAAAGTGGAGGTATAAAAAAATCTTATCTTATCTTAACATCTTAATTAACTTTGTTTTTTTTTTATAGGATGCTTTGATCAGTGTACAGAGTGCAAAGGATATTATCATCAATCATGTCATAGAGAGGAGAACGAGAAGGGCAATGCGTTTAAAAGGGCATCCGTTTTACAAAGTAAAGAAAAAAAATTATGTCCAGCTTGTAAACGTTCACTTCCAAGTACAGTCAAACCTCTTTTTATGCGGGGGATAGGGACCGTGTAAAAATAATCGCACCTTTTTTATGCGATTTTTTTTGTGCGGATTTCTTTTTTTATGCGTTTTGTTTTGTGCGATCCTTTTTTTGTGCGGTACATATACAGGCAGTGTCAAAAGAAAGTGTACACCATAAAATTGAAACTTTCACCAATCACGGCATATTTTTGAATAATTTCGCAAATTTTTTATAAAAGTCTTCATACATATACAGTTTGTACTTTCAAAGTTAAAGCTCAAAAGTTTTTTCAAAATTCAGGAAAATTCGACAAACTTTCAACAAAATTTCAAACTTTTTGCCCAAAATTTTTAGATTTTTTTTGAATACGCAGTTTTGGAGCTCGTGGAATTTTACAATAAAATGATACAAATCTTAAGCTGCTTCAAATTTTGTTGAAAGTTTGTCGAATTTTCCTGAATTTTGAAAAAACTTTTGAGCTTTAACTTTAAAACAACAAACTGAATTTTAATGAATACTTTTATAAAAAATTTGAGAAAATAATTAAAAAAAAGCAGTGATTGGTGAAAATTGCAATTTTATGGTCTACACTTTCTTTTGACACCGCCAGTATATGTACCGCACAAAAAAAGGATCGCACAAAACAAAATGCATAAAAAAAGAAATCCGCACAAAAAAAATCGCACAAAAAAAAATCGCATAAAAAAGTGGCGCATAAAAACAGGTTTGACTGTACATTAAACAAAGGTAAATTTGTATGCCTTTGGTGAGAGTGCAAAGCAGCATATTAAACTTTTGATGTGTCGTGCAAGTAATATAACCACCTAAGCGGTGTTATGTGACTTGACTTCGCGAGCCTCTGGCAATGTTTGACACAAATAACCGTTTTGCACTTTCACATTCGATAAGCTAAAACACCATTTTCGTAAAGCTTGAATGTGTGTTATTTTTTTCAATAAAGTAGAAGAGGAGCAATATAAAAATTTACATTGTACTGCAAAGGAGCTTCAAAAGAAATTCGATCATGAGAGAGACCGGCGTGCTAGCTTGCAGCAAGAAAGCAAAATGTACAAATTACAAATGCGTAATCTGTTTAACATTGTTAATACTATCAAAAGCGATCAGGAGAATGACAGCTCAGGATAAATGTACACTTATTACGGCTTTCGACTTTAAAGTATAAAATGAAGTGTTTTCTTATTTTGCCCTAGACTTAAGCTTTGTATTGATTGTTTCGGATTTTGCCAAAAACTATACTTTTGTTATTATTATGAAAACTAAAATGTATTCAATGTACTCGTATATAGTTATAACTGCATAAAAAACTGAAAAAATACGAGTTTTCGTACAAGTTGACGAGCCATATAAAGTGTATAAGCAATACTATACTTTTCTAAGATTACATACGTCTTTTTATTCATAAAATCAGCAGTAAGACATTTTTATTTATTATGCATTGTTTAGTTATATATTTTTATTGTACTCTTCTGTTGACAAAAGAAGGAATGCATGAAAATGTAGAGCGTTTTCCTTCCTAATATTTTTACTATATCCACAAAAGCTAAGAATGCATCAATAATTTCTTCATGTATTACAAATATGTCAGCTCGAAATTGATATTCATTGAACAATGGGCAATGCGCCAAAAGCTGTTAGATTTAAGCCAAAAAATCACATTCGATAATTTTCATGCCTCTTTCTGGCTCTCGTTCTAGTGTTAGAATTTGTACTAAAAAATGCTTATCTAATTCTAAATTTAGCTAAATGCAATAATTTAAGTATATTTCTATCAATTTTGGAAGTTTCACAATGAAGTACATACATATATACATATGTATAATAATATTACGCATCTTAACCTCAATGGACACAAGTTTTTGATGGTAAATTAATATTGTAAAAAATAAAATTATGCCATTTCTGACAGCATGCTTGATAAAAAAGTCAATTACCTTTTCTTTTCTCTTAATGGTAATAACTGTCATATACCAAACGTTTTAGTATTAAGAAACAAAACAAGCATGATTTTGATATAAGTTGGGAGGCAGCGATCGTTTGTTTTTCCCTCAAGCTTAGGAGGGAGTACATATTAAAAAATATAAGAAAAAAACTTTTTTTTTCGACCGACATTTTATATTGAAATAAACATACAAATTATTTTTTAAGAACATTGAAATAAGTTTTCAGTTATTTATTTATAACAAATCATACAATAATAAATTATAACATTAATTAAAAAATGCGACTATAACTATGATATTTAGGCAGTTTTCAAAGCTGATTAATTTACAAGGCAGTAGGGAAAAGGAAAGAAGGTAAGACCAACAAAAGGCGTTGAATAATATTTTGGACTTCAGCTTCTAAAATCGTTTACTTGTTAGTATAAATACAACTTATATAAAAATACGCTGACCGTAATTAAAAACGGCAAAAGATTTTTGTCAATAACAGACCCACTATTGCACAAATCACCCTGACAAAAGCACATGAATACTTTTTTATAATTATAAACTGTATTCGCACACCGATCTTGGTTATCATCCGGACCACGTTGCACGCACATACGTTGTATAGCTTGGTCATAGTCTAAAAATAAATAAATACATTATATGTAAATGTCAAGCGAACTTTTTAAATTATTAATAGAACGTTTTGAATTACCATCTACGGCATATGTACCACCACCTTCTATGACTTTTCCACACCAACCAGATGCACATGGTATAGCAGATACGCCAGGCTCATGTTCAACATCTGTGGCATTGAAAGTGAAAGGATCTTTACAGCTGCCAAGTTCGCCTCTGGATCGACATTGATAGCAGCGGCGTAACAAACCTAAAAATAAAGAAATAAGTTTTGTAAGTATTTTCAAAAAAAGGAGTCCTTGCGGATTTAAATCAAATAACCGTTTTCTAAAAAAAAATTTTTTTGGCCAGTCTAATGCGATACCCCAAAACTCTCATTATTCACATCTTTCTTTGGTGGATAACAAATTGGAACGCTACTCATGATGATATGTTTGAAAAGCGAAGTTATCAAAAAATTGGCATGCCTAGTATGTATGTACATTAGACCGTTTCATTTTTTTTTTAATTTTTAATTTACTTAAAATGTTTTTTTTTTTTGTAAATGGGCTAAAAATACCAATTTTAAATATTACTAAACTTTTAATAATGCTCTTCAGCCGTTTCTACATTCTGTGACGACATTAAGACAGCTGGAGAAAACAAAAAAAATCACGAAACGGTGTAATGGACACTAATTCTTCTTGCAATTTTGATTGAAAGAGGCACAAAGTTTTCACAAAACACTCCCTAAAAATATTCAATATTTTCTGTCTTCAATAAAACAAAAGACTTCAATAGCAACGAACCCGAAACAAATTGCTTTCTTTTGACTTTTCATTTTACCTACCATTCGTTACATGCACAAAGCAAAGTAGAGCTAAGGTGACTATCAATTTCGTATACATTTTGTAAATTTTGTATGATTTAGTAATTTTTTAACAAAAATAAATTCGAAAAAATGTTCACAATAAAGTTAAAATGAAATTAAAATGATGACCAATTTTTGCATTTTTGCTCCCGCAACTAACTGACAATCAACACAGCGAATGAGTGTGAAAGGGAATAGAGAATGACAGAAAAAGCAGAGCAAATCAGGTTTGTGCATTACGGCAGATATTAAGATACATTGAAGAAAGGTACATTTGTTGTTATATATACAGCCTATCGCAAAAGTAAGTATGCAGCCCTTTTTCACAGCTATCACCATTTTTGGCTTCAACAAATTTATTTTAACTAATTTCTTTTAAGACAGCTCCTCATGATCTAACACATACACTTTAAATTATTTTTTAAAAATTTGTGAAAAATTTGCAAAATTTCGACGAATTTTCATGGAAATTTTAAATTTTTTTTCTGAAGAGCTTCATTGTCTTTTTCCATATAAAAAAAATTACGTTCATAAATGTATATGGAGGAAAATCCTAAAGTCCCGAGGAAAACAATTCCTAAAATCAGGGGAAATTCTCACGGACTTAAGACTTACACCTTGAATGGCCTACAAATCTGCATACTCAAAATTTTTTTTAAAATTCTGAGGTCAAAGTTGAAAATTTCCATGAAAATTCGTCGAAATTTTGCAAATTTTTCACAAATTTTTAAAAAATAATTTAAAGTGTATGTGTTAGATTATGAGGAGCTGTCTTAAAAGAAACTAGTTAAAATAAATTTGTTGAAGCCAAAAATGGTGATAGCTGCGAAAAAGGGCTGCATACTTACTTTTGCGATAGACTGTATATCGAAACTCGAAATTACAAAAACACAAGACAAATCTAGAAGTGCAGAAATAAAGGGTCTTTCGTTTAATTTAATTTACGATATGAATTTCCATTTTTATAAACTCTTTTATAGTCCGTAGTTAATATCGCTTTTGTCTGGGAAATTACCCAAAAATTCAAAAAAAAAAAAAAATAAATAAAAAATAGCAATAAAGAAAGTTTAAAGTAAAGTTCAGTAAAAGCATTTTTTTTTGTGTTTTAGTGAAATAGCGCCCATGGACTTTATTTCCAAAAAAGGAAATAGCGCCATATATTTTTTTTAATTTTATTTTCGTGTGGATGTCTTCAATCAACGACCTTAAATCGAGTATTTAAGAAATTCGGGGATTTTTAGCTCCCAAATTTGTATTTTATATGATGATATGTACTTTGGTCTTGTTGTGGACTAAGCGGGTTGTGCTTGGGCTTGAGACCCACCACATAAAAAATAACTCCAATGAAAACCAAAAATGCCTCGGATATTAGATGACGACCTTCTGAAACGTTTTTAAGGACTACAAGCTAAGGGCATGCAGCTGTAATGTCTAGTTCCTTAATGGGGTTGGCACCTCTGTCTGCCTGATTGATGTCCCCGTAAGGATAAAGACTGACATCACCGCCGTACAAGGAATGTAATGGACTGTTCAGGGAAATACCACCATTACCCATTATGATGCCTAAAAATCGAAAAACACACAATCAGATTGACCACGTTGTGATAGACGGACACCCAGTGTTTTGGATGTTCGCACAATACGAGGACCTAACATCAACTCTGATCACTGCTTAGTACAAACAATTTGGAACAAGAAAAGGCAAGCTAAACGTTGAAAAGTTGCAGTCGCAATAGATCGCCAATGATTTTGCAGATCGCTTCTCACACCTGCTCGCTAAGGACACAAGTCAATAAGTTTTAGAGCAATGCGGATGAATGGGAGGACGATGACCAGTAAGCATTGTCGTGCAGATGGAGATTCCTCCATTCGGAAAATAAATTGTCGAGTTTTTTGTTTAAATTTACTTGATTTAGATGTTTAGTACCAGAGTTGGCGGAGGAAGATGTTGTTGTTTGTATCGGCAAAAGCAGTCTCTGAAGGAAATAGAAGATGGATAATGCCAGGGGAGAGGCATCATAGTCGCCTTCGTCTACCGCTCTCAGAAAACAAAAAAATAAAATTGAATAAGATGTCGAGCTCTGGTAATATTGGACAAGCCCTCTGAGGTTATTTACGCCATTTAAAGCTTTTCAGCAGCTACGCATAAGACCTCTCTCTATCTTGTTGAGGTTTGATACAAAAACAGCAATAACATCATATCACCCTCACATATACTTATTAAGAAATGACAATGAATGAAGAAAACAGAATTACATATGCATTAAAGTTCAAAAGAAATATTGAAAACTCCTGTCTTCTATAAAATCTTCACTTCAGCGTTTCCAATAGAATCGAAAATATGATTCGATAAGTGAACCCATTCTTACAAGAGACAATCGCCAGGAGGTTCCTATACTCGATTTTTACTAAGTAAATCAGTGCCCAATGCACTTATCGCATACATACATATGTACAAACAGTCAGTCACATAAATAAGTATACACCCCTCTTTGGCAATTCGCACCAATTTTGGCTTCAACAAATTCAATTTAACTAATTTCCTTTAAGAAAGTTTCTCACGTTCTAATACATAAACTTTAAATTATATTTTAAGAATATGTGGAAAATTCGGAAAAACTCGAATTTTAAAATCTTTCACAGAACTTTTTGAGTTTTTTGTAGTATGCAGTAGCCCCTTAATTTTTAGTAAGGTGTAAGTCTTAAGTCCGGGAGAAATTTTGCTGATTTTTGGAAATTTTTTTTCCTCGAGACCTTAGGATTTACCTGCATATACATTTTTGAGCGTAATTTTTTTACATAGAAAAAGACAATTAAGCTCTTCAGAAAGAAAGTCAGAAAATATTCTTACAGTTTTAAGACTTACACCTTATGACAGTAAAAATAAGGGGGCTACAAATCTGCATACTCAAAAAAATTGTAGAAATTCTGAGAAAATTTTTTAAAATATCCATAAAAATTATTTGAATTTTTACGAATTTTTCACAAGTTCTTCAAATATATTTTAAAGTTAGTGTATTAGATCATGAGAAACTTTCTTAAAGGAAATTATCTAAAATAAATTTGTTGGAGCCAAAATTGGTGAGAAATGCCAAAAGGGTTGTATACTTATTTATGTGACTGACTGTACATACATACATACATTCATAGATACATATATGTCTCTCTCTCTCTATAGAGATATGCGTGTGGGTGTATGTACATCTATTACAAACAAATATTTCTTTCCCAAAGTACTGTGAATAACCGTAACAAAGTTTAATTACAGAACACAAAATCTGTACCCATCCCCCGCCCTCTCTTCACTAGCGGCCTGTATGAAAATATCTCTCTAAGTGTGAATACACAAATCCCAGCCCATGAATACGAATTAAGTTGATGATTTTCTATTTTTTTTTTTTTCGTTGCTCCAAACAAATCAAAATGTGAACTTTTGTAACAAATGTAACACAGACCAATTGACAACCGTCCCTTAACATCGCTGCTATGAAAGCGAAAATAAACGCAAAAAAGGCACAGAAAGGATGATGAAGGATAGGGTAAACATAGAAACGGCAATCTTGATTTGCACCATTTCCTCAATGTTTTTTTTTTTTTTTCTTCTAATTTTAATTGAGCTGTGATGTAAATCGTAAAAGTTGTGGAAATATATTTTATTTTTGAATAAAAAATGTGGTTGTAAATGAGTTGTTGTAAACTTTGTTTGCCATCTAAATAACTAATTTAAACTAATTTAGAGAAATATTTATGAATTGTAAAATTAAAGTGAAGTGAAGTAGTGAAGTATTAACCAGGCAGCGTTGGATTTGTGTAGCAAAACGGACAGGCGTTAATTAAAAAAAAAAACTTTTTTCTGTTTGCATTTTTTGTTTAAAAGAGAAACGGTTTCTCAACTTGTAATCAAATGGGAGTAGAGACTAGTTGGAGAACGATGTTGGGATATCAACTTGAAAGCTTAAAGCTATCATCAAAAATTTCTCAAAGGTTGGAGTACCATATTCGATACCAACTTGAGAACTATACAGTTGTTCAAAGATTTGAAAAATAGTTGAACGATGTTTGTTGGGTTATTTCATTTGCGCTGCACTCTCTTGTAATTCGCAACCAGCTAATGAAATATTTCAAAGATATAGTTTATGTTTTGCAATCCCAAAACGAGAGGTTTCAGAGCGAAAAGAGAAGATCAAACACCTTACTCTAATACCTCAGAGTCACCTATCCTCACTCAAATAACAAAATAAAATAATATCAAAAAATAAAGCTTAGGAAACGATAAAGGAAATAAAAAAATAAGAACCCGTCGTCACCGTATTTTCCTGGAAACCGATCTGTATAAGGAAATGCCTCAAGTGGTCTCAACGAGACACTCTCCTGCAGGGACCCCCAATAATGATTAATTTTGTATTTTTAATGTAAAAACTCAAATGCTTCCTCCTATCGTAGAACAGTTTCAAGTACATGAATGAGCATGTCTCTTGATGCTCAACCGAAATCTACAATGATTGAAAAAAGTTTGAGTGAATCCTATACAAATTACAACTTAATCATTAATTTTGAGGTTTATTTTTTTGCTCGACAGGAAACGTTATTCTGTGAGTGATATTTTATCGTTCAAGGATAAAAATTAAGTTCCGAGTTTTAAGTTTTTTTCGCAGAGCAAAAAACTCAAAAGGCCGCTGCGCCTTGAGTCTATCATCACTCATGACACTTCGAGGTAAGGGCTTTTACTCTGTAGTTCTATTTGAAAGGTTGTTCTCGTCGAAAGCAAAACTGCAATGAATTATTAAATTAATGAATTTTTTTTAAGTTATTCGATTCACAATTTTTTTTTATAATTTTCCAGCTTTTTTACTGTAAACACTTCTTCAATTACTTTCTTACCTAAACAATAATTATTTGATTATAATCATAAGAAATAACATTTTTGTGGATTTCTGTGTGCTAATTTGTTGTCGAATATAGTTTTCTAATTCCCGACCATTTTGGGATATGTTTTCGAAATTGAGATTACCAAATTTGCAAATCCGAAGGGAACAGAATGGAATTCGAGCAACGAAAACAAGGCATGGGTTCTACTTGAATTTGTTTAAAGAGTAAAAATCACTCAAAAGCGAACAAATTTTCTATCGAGTGGAACTACAAAACTCGCAGTACTCCAAATTAGTTGAAGGATCCCACATACGTAGCTTAGTGTCAGACAGTTCTCCGGTGAATCGCAGAGGAGGAATCTAACAATTCTTCCTGAATCAAATCGAGCCAAGAATGATTGATGATTTTAAAGATATATATCAAACCCCTGGCGGTTAGGGGGTTAGATTAAGCCTGTGGTAGGGGAAATGTAATTCGATGTGATGGATATCAGTTCAGTGAGTACAGAAGCTCGAGGGTCTGTTCAGTGACTGAAACATCGAATGTTCCATTGCCAAGACGATTGAAATAAGGAACATCACTGAATTATATTTTCAGAGCTGCTTTTCGCTGTTGTTGCAGATGTAATGAGTTTTCTGCGATTCTTGATTTTAAGTGTGTCTGCCCATAGCTTGTGGGACCATACATTAGAATCGATAGCATAATGTCCATCAGCAACAAAAAAAAACCTTGCGACTGATCTGTAAAAGTTTAAATTTAAATTTCTGTAGCCTACTTTTAGGTGTTGAAAATAAACTTGTCCGACCGTACTCGCAAGGGAGCAAGAGGAAACTGTTCTGTTGTGACTCATCCCGGATTCATCCTAGACTAATCGCATTTTTTTCCAGGGTACCTAGTAAGGACGTCTTAAATTGCTTCGGTTTTCTGAAAGCTTTTGATATGACACCATCCTAACCCGTGACAAATTACTTAAAAAGGCTTTACGATTGTTTATTGGGACGTCACAAAGGACTTATCAAAAGAGTCTGAGCCAAATTGCGATATTGGAAATGAAGACGGCATTGGTTTTCGGGGTTTCAAAAGAGGAAAATAATGTCAAATAAATGCAATTCAAGAGCTTTTAGAGGACTTTCAATCAGGAATGCATTCATGTTGAGCTTCCTACACGGTTCTATGGACAAGTCTACTACACCAACATATATATACATACATTCAAACATACTAGAAATGAAACTAAAATGGAGTGTGTATGGATATGAATTTTGTAGGGAGCGCACCAATTAACTGATGCCAATTTACTGTTAAAATGCCATACAAAAGTGCTAAAAGCTGAAATAAAAACAAAAACAAAAACAAAAACAAAAACAAAAACAAAAACTTTCTTGGCACTACGACCATTGATTGCATGAGGTGACTTTGTGTGTATCTTCTTCTTCTTCTTCTCGGCGGCACTGTCAACCCTTATGGTGGTTTTAGTTCGTGAATCGCACTTCAAAGATTTGGACATGCGTGTCAGCAGCAGTGGGAGCAGCATAGCAATAAGTGACATACGGGTGGGTTCTTCTTGAAACTGCGCCTCTCAAATGGATGCTGTGTAAAACCAGTTCTGGAATTTTGAGGCGGAGTTATATTTTAGTACAGCAATTCATGGCAATTGTAAGTTGAAGTAATTAAAATGTCAAATGAAATTGGGCAATTTCCATCACGAATATCGACAAAATAGCTACACGAACGTATGTATGTATGTATGTAGATGTGTATGTATGTATGTATAGGTATATGAATTGCACCATTAACACGTGTGTTTGACATTATAAGGTAATGTAATAAATATGCTGATGAGTATGTATGTATGTATGTATGTATGTATGTATGTAAGTAGATATGAGCGCTTATGAATGCAAATATTGCACATATTTACCTGGGGACCCTCCTAACAATTTCCATCGTACCTACCTATATGTAGATATGTACATATGTATGTGAGTATAATCCTTATATGAGCATATTGTTTGATCATGAGCCACATAATTGTATCAAAGTGCTCAGGAGGACAAGAGCAAATGATTGATCCAAGCGTGTCCGTTCGTCTGTGAACACGATAATGTGAGATATATTTTTCAAATTCGGAACGAAACAGTCTATAAGTCAGGTATCGGAAAATATCTGTTAACTTTATAAAGTGGAAATGATAACTTCGCCGTGTAAAATAAATGAAGTTGCTTCGTCACAGACGGTATTCTAATCGGCAAGGTAGAGGGAGACCCCCAATCCGATGTAGAGATGTGAAATGTAGTCGGAAAAGTCCATTGAATAATCGATTTTTTTTTGTTCAGAGCTAAACTGAATAGTAAAAAAATCAATTTTTATAGAAAATAATTGATATTTGTGCGTAAATTGCTTTTTTATCGATTTTAGCTAAATTTAGACCTTTTAAATTACCATTAAATTTTTTTTATCCAATAATGATTATTTAAATCGTTTTAAAAATTCTGCATTTAATAAGTCAAGACTAAACAAAAAAAAAAATAAAAATTTCATTTAACCAAAAAAATTAAGATAAGTTTTGATTTTTTTTTTGATTCTTTTGATTTGCTTGATTTATTTAAGTGCCTTTGTTTGATTGCGAAAATATCAAAAATAATTAAAAAATATTATATCAAAAATGAATGAAAATTAAAAGCACATGCAAAAATTAGAAATAATGAAGAAATAACATTTTTTAAAGTCAAACAACAAAAAAAAATTTTAAATAATCAAATCTTTACAAAAATACATTATCTTGAGTGCTTTTAATTATATTTTATTATTGTTTATTTGTTTTGATAATCATAAAAAATCATGAACCATCTTTGTATGTTAAAAATTTTACTAAACAAAAAATTTAATTCAATTGGGGATATTTAAATTAATTAAAGGGGAAACAAAATACAGGGAAAACAGTTTTTCTTTTGACTTCAAGTTTAAGTAATGAAGCCAAAATAAATTGCCACAAATGTCTTGACTTTAATCGAGATTTATACGACACCATGTGTTTAGAGCTGTAGTGTAAACGTAGTTTTCACCATTTTTTCAAAACAAGTAAGGAAGTCTAAGTTCGGGTGAACCGGACATTAAATACCCAGCGTTAGTTTTCAGAACGAGATACAAATACCATGACTTGGCAATGATATAGGCCCTAGAATCTTATTTTAAATTTCCTATATCAAAAAAGGGGGCGTGGTTATCATCCGATTTCGGCCATTTTAAACACCAACCTGCATTGTCCAGAAAGTAACCTGTGTACCAAATTTCATGCAAATATATCAGTTTTTACTCAAGTTATGTCAATTTGTGTGATTTTAGAAATTTTCGATATCGAAAAAGGGGGCGTGGTTATCATCCGATTTCGCCCATTTTCAATAGCAACCAACCTTGGCCAGAAAGTAACCTGTATGCAAAGCTTCATGCAAATATCTCAATTTTTACTCAAGTTATCGTGTACACGGACGGACAGACGGACAGACGGACGGACATGCCTTAATCAATTCCTCTTTTCCACCTAAAAACTTTCATATATGGAACTCTTAACTAACTCGATTATTTTGCACCGTTACATAGTACCGTTATGTGGACAAAATTATAATACCCTTTTAATAGTACTAGTACGCTGGGTATAAAAATAGAATCGTTTTATTAGGAATCGAAAATTTATCGACAACCCCACTATATTGGAAGGAACAAGTGTAGACCGATTTGCGATTGAATGGTGTTTAGAACTGGCGAAACAATTTATAAAAAACAAAGCACCCAATGATGAAAATTTTTAAAATCGGTCGTGGCTCTGCCTACTTTTGATTAAGTCAATTGTAAAAATATTAGTAATTTTAAATCAAAAGGTTGTATCGCAACAAACTTGAACGCATCGATTAATATTTACACAAGCAGTTTCCGGAGAAAAATAGACGAAATCGGCTAAAGACCATGCCCACTTTTATATAAAAAGGTTTTAAAAGGATAAAAGATAATGATAAAAGGCCAATTGTGTTTTGCCACCTAGGTAACTTTAAGGTAAACATAATTTAATTTTGATAGATTTGGATGGAGTTGAGTTGATAGAGATGGGGGTAGAATTGTGTGATTTAGAGATACAAAGAACTTGATTTTGACCGATCCCGATGAGGCTAAATTTTGTACCTGACTTTACATTTATATCCATATATAAATTTGTATACGAAGAAGCTGCACAGACTGATTATGTTGTTGTATTAAATTAGTATATAGGATTTCACTACACCCACACGCGTATCCTAAAAACATCCCTGCCAACCATGATCGGATAAAAATCTGGATAATCATTGAGTCGCGCTTACCAAAAAAGAGGATAAAAAAGTGGGTAATTTTGTTCAGAGAGGTTCACTTTTTACCCATGTTGAAAAGATTTTTGCGTGTAAGTGTGAGGCATACTTTTAGGCACTTGTCGTTTTCCATACAAATTCTAAAAATATGCGTTGGTGTTAGTAAAAATTTGTGAATTTTTGGAATCAGAGTTTCACCATGGTTAGCCATGGTTGGTAGGGATGTCTCTTTTATGCAGTTAATACTAAACTCACCACACTTTCCCCTCAATTCAGAGATACATACATACATACAAATAAACATATGTATGTGTGAGAGAATTTCAGGGTTTATGTGCAGTAATAATTACGTAGTTAAATGGCTCTTCCTTTGCAACAATGTTAGTGCGTGTGTGAGTGATGTTGGGGATTTAAGATCTCTTCCTTAATTAATGTCAATAAGAAACAATTACTACCAACAATTGCAGACGCATGTATTCGAGGTGTTTTGTGAAAGAATAGCGCTCAAACGCGACATTGCAATCAATAAATATTAATACGACAATAAGAAATTTGATCAAAAACAAAAGAGCATATCATACTCTAAACGAGTTACAAAAACAACAATACATTCAATATACGCTAAGGTGGTGTAAACATGATTTCTACTTAACGCCAAAACGAGACAACAGCCAAGTCAATAACAGTTAAAGTTGAGTTGAGAGATGAACAAACGGCACTATGGTTGCGCTACTCTAAGCGCATTGTTTGTGTTGGTGAGTGAGTATCTTTCATACAGAGACACTGGGGGTTTTAGCCAAATAACTCAACGTATATTTTTGTTGATTTCAGTTTTGGCTTTGTATTGAACGTGAGTGGTTAGTGTTAAAGCCGTTTTTTTTGATTATAAACGCTTATAGACGAGTATATTTGAATGAAAATAAAAACCACCGACGGGCTGAAATATTTAATGAATTTAAAAAGACATTGTTATTGAGTGGAAAAATATACTGAATTTAAAAAAAAATATTTATTTTATAAACAAAGAAACGGTTGGCAAAGCGAACGTTAAAAATTAAACACAAAACGCAAATTTATTAAAACAAAAAAAAAAACACATCTCAATGACAACAATGCCACCAGAAATGTCCACTGCAGTTACAGCAAATTCCATGAAAATGTCAAATTTGAAAAAACCGATTTCCAACGACACCCATGCAATGCAATATTCAGCGGCGCGTTCACGTTTTATGATAACCGATATTTTAGCCGGTAGTGAGGCAGCTGAGGCTGTGGCGCTACGCAACAAATGCAATACCAACGATACTGTGAAGAGTTTAATAAATAATAATAATAATAATAGTAAAAGCAATCCAACAACAATACAACAATATTTGTCACAACAAAATCAAGATTTATTACGTCAACAACCACAACATCGGCATTTTGGGAGCGCGCAAGCTGCACCATTTCGTTATCAGGAAGCGTCATACACCCCGCATGCCAATCATTTTTTTGGTGGTTATCGGCAACATGGTCAAGCACAACAACAACACACATCACTAGCAACACGCGACTTGTTAACGCAGCTTCATGTGCCAACTACGCACAGCGACAGTGGAGATGCAGGTGCTAAGGATTATGAAATAAGTCAGAATGAGGCATCCCAATCACCGCAACCACCCGCACAAGCGGACGCACGCTATAATGCGGCAGCTGATCATGGCAAAGTCACTGGAACGGAAGGTGCTTTAGGTGGTGGTGATCAGTCTATTCAATTTGATGATAGCGACAGTGACACTTGTGGTAAGTTTAAATTTATATCTAAATTCCGAACAGCATTTGCTAAGGGAGATTAATTGCGATAACCGAGGTTAGAGATGTGAGTTCTAGTGGGAGTTATCGGTTGCCCAATAATCGATTTTTTTAGAGATAAATCGCTTAGTGAAAATTCAATGTTTAAAGAAAATAATGATTGTTGGTTTATAAATCGATTTTTGTCCATAAATCGATATTTGTTTATTAATCGATTTTTTACATGACTATTATCGATATAAATTACACTATTTGGAAGTTATTTGTTGGGTTAAAGCGTGTATTTTTCATACAGGGTGTGCCTATAATTTCACTATTGTAAAACATCGCATTTTAATATATTTTATACCGAAAATGAGAATGAGCTCTAGAAGTCAAAAGTGTGAACATAGTATTAAAAAATTAACGAATTATCCTCTTTTAGATTTTAATAATGCAGATTCGAATTATTCACACGCAAATTTTCGATGCTCTAAAATATTTTACTGCAGCAAAAAAAAATACAAAACAATGGGAATAAAAAATAAAAAAAATTATTTTTCTCAAAACTAAAATACAAACACATCATCGCTTCAGTTTAGGTGCAAAATAAAATAAAAGCATTTGATAAGTTTTTATCACAAATGACTATAATACAATAATAATAACATGCCAAAAATGATCAGTGCTAACTGAAATTTGGCTAGAATCAGGATTTACTGAAAATAATTTATGCGAAACTATGTGTTTTCAGTTGTAGTGTGAACATAGTTTGCTGCTTTTTTAATTTCTCGCACAGATGATTCGAATAGCAAAAATATGTAAAATAAATAACCATTAAAAAAAATCGATAATTAAAAAATCGATTAAAATAAAAATCGGTTGAAGTGCAAAACGATTATTTTTGCACGCCACTAGCTGATGGACCACTAAGTGTGAAAACCTAGCTTTATAGTACAATTGGTATGGTAGGCCGGCACACTACCCAAAACCATGGAAGCCAATAACTAGTCTTAGCCAAATAATTTTATCATTTTGAAAAACAGCTGTTTGGCTTTGAAACACTCAACCGTTATACCTGTAGGTACATTTTGGATACAAAAAAAATAAATCTCTACATATAATAAAATTGTAAATGGTTAATGTTTGTACATTGCAGATATTCCAAAAAAATTTAGAGCTTTAGGTTTCATTATTGAGTAAATAAAATTGGTAGTAACAGTTTATGTTAGTTAAGTTATCGCTTAAGTTTAAGGTATCGCTTATTTCGATAACCCGACCCGTTTAAGAGTTATGTAGATTAAGCTGAGCTTTTTGAATTTAGCTGCGCTCTCTACTTGAGTTAAATGAAAATAAGTTTTATCTTTCGAAAAAAAAAAAAATGGAAAGCAAAATATCTGGGTTTTTTTCAATTTTTTCCAAACGCCGTCGATAGCTCAACGAAAGATTATTCCTGAACGTAAGTTAATGCAGACTTCAGACCCATGTTTATTTGATTTTATAGAGCCCCCTCTCAAAAGTCAAGTCACTTTGGGCAAACATCTTAGTGAATTTTTTTTTTTTTCAAAGAACACTAGTATCAATTATAAATTCCATGAAGATTATCCGCGAGCTACGGTATGTCAAGTGAGCTGATCACAAAGCCCCGCGCTCCGCCGGCACAAAAGCTGAGTGGGTGCTTGGAGCTTCAGTTTAACATTCCTTAGCTCAAAGAGAAAAAAAAAAATTAGAATAAAAAGCGGAGTATAACTAACAAAGCAATGCATAATTGAAAGATACATAAATACATACACACATACATACATACATATACAGCGCACATACATATGTATCACTGATATCGAATATCAAATTGTTTAAGAAAAAAAAAAGAGGCCCAAGTAATGAATGAAAGTTAGCTTTGCCTCCTACTATATATTACAAGATTGCAGTTAATTATGAAAACTATGCGTGTGGATATTTTTTCAAGGTATGTATGTATACGTTTATATATACATATGTACGTTTATTAGAGTGACTTAAACCTTATTTAACAAAAAAAAACCTGCTGCGAATGCAAAAGACCGCACTTCAAAAAAAATATTTTTTTTCTTGTTTGTTTTTATACCTGCAATCTGTTTTTTGCTACATACATCTGAGCCTTTGTCTGTATGTATGTATGTATGTTTGTAAGTACATATATTTTATTCCGCGCTAACGCGTGTCACTTGAGACGCGTGCGATCACCATATGACTTTAATTTCAAAACCCTTTTTGATTTGGTTTTTTTTTTATTAAATACTTTCACAAATATGATTGCTTATACATATATATAAAGTAAAGAATCACGCATGAAATTGATCCATGTCCCCTAAAAAAATTATCTTAAGCAGACAAAAATATTTCCAGTGAAGTGTGAAGCTCAAGTCAATTTGTATGTGTGCTATGTTTGTTGCTATGTTTACAGTTGAGTGGACATTTGGTCATAAGCTTCAATAATCATAATGATACCCTTTCAATAAACTAGATTTTGACGTACGAAATTATATAACGGTAAATTGAATTTTTGTAGGTAAGAGTTAGAGATGACAATTTTTTCGATTTTAGCACTGTCGGAAATTTTTGGGATTGAGCGCTTAATCCTGAGACTTGAGCTTGGCAAACTAACTGAATAAGTTTTTTTTTTAAATTTAAAACGAAAGAAATATCATTAACTAGCTGACCCAAAAATTTGATTTTCGTTTTTATTTAAAAATATCTTGGTTAGACAATTTTTTTTAATCGAAAATTATCGATTACTCACAAATTCAACTGTGTATCGATTAAAACCCCAATTCTGTGTCCTTCACAAATGGTCGTGAACAATATGAAAAATTCAAATGAAGTAACTCTCATCATGAACACTTTTAGTGAAATTCATTTCGAAAAATTAAATTGAATGGTAGGTGCCACGCCCCCTATTCCGAAAACTCTCAGTTTCTTCCCGTGAGTAAGGTATTGATATCGAATATCTTCATAACATTTTTAAGAACCCTGCCATGAACACTTTTGAAAATATCATCACTGTACAATCGAGTTTGTATGGTAGATGCCACGCCCCCTTAATATTTTCGACTTTTTTCCCTATGAATTTTGCGCGCATTACTGACAAGCAAACTCCAAAAAAGAAGTATGGTTTAGTACTTTTCTAGTTTTTTTAATGAAAACAAACCACGTTCCCTTTTTATATAATTATATTTTTAAAACGGGCGTGGCGTCACCCACTTTTCTAAATAAATTTTACAAATATTATCATATAAAAATAAATAAGGAGTTAAGATATCATAAAAAAAATTCAGCACAAAGATTAAACTTGTTTGTGAGGAACATTCCGGAGCAGTAGGCATAAATTCGGCTAAGGACCATGCCCACTTTTGTATAAAAGATCTTTCAAAAGAATTATAGGTGATGATAATAAGAAATATCTCTGGGAAAAATAGTTTGCTCGCAATTGCATTTCACTCCCTAAGTGTCCTTATATGAAGAAATGCGGAAAATATAATTTTTTAAAAATGGGCGTGGCACAGCCTATCTTATAGCAGATTTTTACACAAAACTTTTAACTCCTTTACTCAAACAAAAAATTATTTGTTGTGATGAAATTTGTTGAAAATGTTTATTTTATAATGCTAACCGTTTATTATCAAAATGCGTGAAATCGGTTGAGAGCCATGCCCACTTTTTAATTTGATTCTGAAAAGTGATTTTTAAAATGTATGAAAAAAGTGTATTTAGGACTTTAGGACTTCTGTAACCAAGAGTGCGATATTCGTTTTTGTACTTTCAGCGAGTATCTAGGTATATTGGCAGTTGCCGTCGGAAATGAATCGCACATCCACACATACATACATAACTACTTAGTATATATGTCAGTAATATAAAGTGATACAAAATAGCAAAAACCAAAAGCAGCTGATTTCAGTAATTAAAAAGGCAAAACCCATGTAGGAATCGACGGCTTGCTTGCATGTTTTTTATTGTTGCTATACTAAACAACAACAGCAACAACGACGCTAACAACGTTAAACTCTGCAATTATTAAAACGAATATTGCAAAAAAATACAACACTTGTACTATTAAGTGGTTCAAAACGTTGTGTTTCCATGCAAAAAAACAAAAACAAAAGAAAAAAAACAAGAGAAAAATGATAAAATAACAGTTGCGCATTTAACCATGTTTAATGCAATTTAGCTTAAGGTATTTAATGGTGTAGCCACAACAACAACCACACAACAAAAACTGCAAGCTCAAGCTCGAAACTATGAATACTAGCATGCATCCCCATATGTTTGTAACATGCATTTGTTTTTGTTGTTGTTGTTGCTTTTTAGTAAAACCGCACATTAAACAATGTGTCTTAGAGGTTCGTACTGCGGAAATAATTGTGTGTGCGGTCTATATATGTATGTATGGGAGTGAAGACATGCACTCACCTGATCAACGAGAATGCATTATATTTGCACGCTAAGCGAAATAAGGAAGTGTTTATGTTTAAATATATATTTGTGTGTGTATGTAAGTATATGCGTAAAAACAACGAAATGCATAATATTATTTATTAAGTAAGCTAGTATGGGTATGTTACCTGCTCAATTTCCGACTGACATTGCTAAATTAAGTCAAACTTTTATTTGGTAGAGTAGGGAAAGCGTCCAAAATAAAAAATTTTTTTTTGTTATTTTCATTTTGCGTCGGTTTTCTAGTATAGTTAAAACATTCTTTTTTAGCAGTAAAAAATATTTTTTTGCAACTTTTATAATCTATTTCGTTAGTAATATAAACTGAAATAATAATTAAATGAGCGAGTTCGTTTCTTAAGTCATTTGATTTTTCAAATATGCGTGCCTGAAGTGGGTTTCATAACTAGAGCACTCTCAAAATTTTATTGTTTTAATGATTTCATTTTAGAATACAGATTTAAAAGAGAAAAAAAAATAATAAATGTGAAGAAAAAATGTAGATGTGAATGATATTATTTAAATAATTAATATATGCCAATTCTGATAATTATAAAACGACATGCATATGTATTTTCAACCAAATAACCGAAAAAAAAAAATTTTGTAACCCATCAAAATCTATTGATAACTGGTCTTGAGCTCATAAAACTTACAAAAATATAAAAATAATGAAAAAATTTAAAACCTAATTTTTATCATAAAAATCATAAAAACATTTACATAGGTTTATTTGAAGATGACTTCAATTCTGAAAATTTCATGTCACATTCTGTGTTTTCTAAAAGTACACTTGCAATTTTGATTTTTCTAACTGTAATATAATATTTGTTCTTTTTTAAATTCACAGGTGGTAAAGATGAAGATGATAGCAGTTGTAAAAGTGACGGTCTAATGGGATTGTCGAAGAAACAAAGAAAAGCGCGCACCGCATTCACCGATCAACAGCTTCAAACATTGGAAAAATCATTTGAACGTCAAAAATATTTAAGCGTGCAAGATCGAATGGAGTTGGCAAATAAATTGGAGTTGAGTGATTGTCAAGTGAAGACTTGGTATCAAAACCGGAGGTATGTAGAAAATTTTTTTGAAGTTTTATTTTTTTTATTTTATGGAAATTTATATTTTTAAAAACAAAAAATTCTTAAATGGTCTCGAAAAAGACCCGGCATCAACCCCAAAAAGTTCCGAAATTATTCCGGTGTTGCGACTTGTATTCCTTTTACAATTAAACTCCTAAGAAAATATGGTTTTCCTGGAACTTTATTTTATTAGAAAAAATTGGTCAATCAAGCCGTTTATTTTTTTCAAGGTCTTGGTAAAAGTTATCTTAGGCTAGATATTTCTTAAAGACAAATCCATTCCGAAGAAATCTGGAAAAAAATCCACAAATGACCCCAAAAAATATCGCATTGATCCCGAAAAATCCCAAAAACAATCCCGAATTGATCCCGAAAAAGTCTCAAAATTATAGCGAAAACAATCACCAACCGATGCCCAATAAGTCCTGAGACAATCCCAAAATGAATCCGAAAATAATCCCGAACTGATCCCGAAAATAATCCCGAAAAAATCCGAGATGATCCCAAATAGTCTCAAAAGTAATCCGAACAACAATCCCGAAATGATGCCAAATAAGTCCTTTAACAAACCCAAAATCTTTTCAAAAACAATCTCGAATTGATCCTGAGAAGGTTCACAAATGATTTCGAAAAAGTTTTAAAAACAATTCCGAAAATGTTCCCAAATGGTCGCGAAAACAATCCCGATATGGTTCCTGAAAGGATATAAAGTTATCTTGAACGCCATTTATGAAATAATAATAAACATTATATTTGACGTTTAAATTTTTTTATAAGATGTCAAAGCAGGTCACAATAAAAATATTTTAGTGCTGCCAATTAAAAAAAAGCCATCAGAAACAAACTTTTTGTAGATTTTTTTTCTTTAAGAATTTGTGCAATTTCATGTATTTTGTTTCAAAAAAAAAAAACTAAAAATAAAAGAAAAAAACACCAACAAACTAAAACAATTTTTTTTTTAAAGTTGTCTTTGGTATAATGCTGTGACGGGCTCCAAGGGGCTTCAATTTAGCTATAGCAAAGTAAATAATAATCATAAATGACTTGCATAACTCGACAACTTAATATCGTATTCGAATTAAAAACTTATTTATAAATAATAAAGGGTTCAAAACGTGTAAACACAACAATTTTCGTTGCCTCTAAGCTTAACTATATTTCATAAATAATTTTCAAAATCTATGGCAAATGATTAATTAGTCATATCAGAGTACATATTGACAGCGTCAACGCTCATGAAGAATGGTTCTCAATGTGTGTGTTTGTTTGTATGTTTGTAATTTATGTATGTATGTATATGTATGTAACTTGGCTTGATTTAATACACCGTGGCAAATGGTTTTAATAGCAGAACACAGTGGGCGCAGGGTGAAATGCAACGCTAACCAAAACGAATGAAAAAGTGTGCCCTTTGCAATTACCTCGCTTAAGTGCTCAACGAGTGTTTTCAACATTAGTTACGTTGATTCAAGCGGATATCGTGCTGTCGTTGATACATTCACACATTCACACATACATACATACATAGCCAAGTAATACGTACGCACAACTTAACATAGTTGTGAACGACCGCAGTTTGCGAGATGACGTTGTATATTTATGTCATAGATTTACGAGCATGCAATTGGGGATGACAACTTTTGAGATTTTAACAATAACGGGATTCTTGGGATTGGATTTCACAGTCCCGATAATAGATTCGGGATATGAGTATTTGCGAATAAAACGTGCCCAAAATTTCTCTGATGAATAAGTCTAAATTTTTAATTTTCCTTTTACTTGAGTAGGAAATGATTTCTTAATCCCAGCGTTTATACTCTTTCTGAGTTCTTTTGTGAGGCCTACCGTTTTCCTCTGCTTACCCAAATTTTACATCTTCCATGAACTTGATTGAAATCATATATGACAACTTTTAGACCCATAATCGGCACTTAATGGACTCCAAATAGATTTCGGAGTGATTCATGTCACTTAGAATCTGGGCTTCTACTCTGTAGCTCTGTTCGAAAAATATTTTTTTCGCTTTCGAGTGATTTGTACTCTGTAAGAAATTTTCGAGTAGAACCTATCGTTGTTCGAATTCCCTTCTGTTCCCTTCGAATTTGTTCTATTCTCCTTTCGATTGCAGAAAATTTGGTACTGTCTATTTCGAAAACTTGACGATAATCGAAAGTTGAAAAATTCTATACGACAACCATTTATCAATGTTATTTCTTATTCTTCTTGTTTTTTCAACAATTATCGTAGAAAGAGAAAAGCAATCGATGTTGACAGAAAATAATTGAAGCATGTTAGGTAAAAGGTAGTGGGAAAAATAAAAAAATAATCGTTTAAGTTTTTATATCTCTTAAAATCTAATTTTTGTTTGGTAAAAAAAATTAAATTGAAATTAATTTTATAAAAAAAAATTAAAGATATAAAAAAAAAATTTTAAAATATTAATTGTCCTTGGACTTACGAAAATATGTAGAAATTACATTTTTTTTAATAAAACCAAAATCCAAAACATAAAAATTAGTTTTGAGAGGATTTACGAAAATATATATCAGAATAACAAAAAAAATTAAAACTTTATTTTCCAAAATTTTTAGAATTTTTTTTTTGGAAATTTTTTTTCAAAACCAAACACTAAACAAAATAAATTACAACTTTTTTTTCCAAAATTTGTAGATTTTTTTTTGGAATTTTTTTTTCAAAACCAAACACTAGATGTTTAAAAAAATAAAACAAAAACATTTTAATGCAAAATGTAAACAAAGTTTCAAAGACCACTTCCAATGAAAAGAAGAAATAAAAAATGCAACTCTGTGCGCTCACCTATTTATGTTCAGTTAGACTCCGACTTGAATGCCATCAATATTTTCCAACTAAAATCAAACTTCACACTTTCCATTTTCTATATTTTTTTCCTTTTTTTTATGTTTCTTTAAATTTTGCGGTCACTCATCTGTTTGGATTAATTTCTAATATCAGCTTTGATAGCAAATAGCAGTGCTGCCAAGTGTAAATTTGTTTAAAAATGAAGTCCAATGGTTTTCAAACTAATATCAAAATTTGGAATTAAACGTTCAAATGGAGAAGCAAGCAACTCAATTTTAATATTATATTTGGTTTTTAGTAATATATTTTAAATACAAAAAAAAAAATTGTTAAAAAAATTCGGGATTTTCGTCAACTAAAAAGTACTTGATGTCGGGATTGGCAGCGCTAGTACTTATATATACATATGTATCTATAAATGAATGAATAGATACAGAAGAATATTTACGACATTTCATGATCAATGAAATATTTACTAAAAAACACTATGACTATTCAAAAAAATATTTTTTATACTGGGATACACATACATACATACATACATATACATTTAGTTCAAAATAATAACCGTTAATAAATTTAAATAATCAAAATAATATGATATGGATATTACATGGCACATGTTCGTGTTCCCAGTAGCTACTGCTTTACTAATGATATCCTTTTTTTGTTTTTTTTTTTTTTGTTTTTCCTTTCTTTGTTATTGTATACCAAAACATTTAGAAAGGCAGACGATGACTAGTTAAAACTTACAAAATAAATAAATAAATGAAAATGAAAAAAACAAATTTTATAAAAAATATTTCATTGCAACTTTCAGAACGAAATGGAAGCGACAAACCGCTGTTGGTCTGGAATTATTAGCTGAAGCGGGTAATTACGCCGCCTTCCAACGTCTCTATGGCAATCAACCTTTTCTGCCGGCATGGCCTTATGCTGCCGCCCATGGCACGGCCGTTAACGGTATCGATTTATATTATCGTCAAGCCGCTGCTGCTGCTGTACTACAAAAACCCGTCTCCTATCGCATGTATCCAAGTTTATTACCAATGAATAATTTATCCACGCTACCATTGACACCGTCCGCGCTTACGCATCACAATGCGCCGAGCACATTTTCCACACTTAGCGGTTACTACAATACCGCCGGCATTGTACCACGTCCTCAGAGCAGCGGCAGCAATAGTTTTTCACAAGCTCATGGTTCCAATCAAGCGTTGAATAGCGAACAAGAAATGGATCGTAGGAGCGCCTACATAGCAACCATATCACAACAAAATGTCGACAATGCACCCGAACAGCGCGAGCAAGAAGAAGAGAACTCCAATCATAATTACGACACAGACGATGATGCTGCCATTGAAGTGTGAAACAATGAGAGCCAGCAAATTGAAACTTTTGTGAAACAGTTTCGCTAGCCACGCGACACTACCTTGGAGTAGATACGCGTTTGCCGCCCGCAGCTCTGGCAAAATTGAAGAGTACGACTTGATTCTGTTGGTTAGGTTTTAGGCTAAGGACTCTGCCATATTGCCTTAATGGGAACTAACCGAAGTTATTAATGTACCAACGTGCAGAGAGAGAGAGAGAGAGAGAGAAAAGGAGGCACTTTGGATTTTTGAGGTTTGTATGGCTTATATTTAGTGTTGTAACGAGGAATAAAATATATTTTCTTTCATTAATTTTAGGACTCCCAATGATTTTGGAATCATTTTGACTTTCTTATTTGGACCTCAGCTTTCTGGAACTTTAAATTCATACATATATCTGTATTTAGGTGTATATGTTTTCGAAATGTTTGTATATGTTTTCGAAATGTTGAGTTCTATACAGAAATAAAAATATGTATAAAAAGCAGTTTGTTTTATTTTATTGAAAAAATCTACTTTAAACCAGATCTGTTAAATAATGATTACTAATAGTAATGATGACAGGTTTGATTGATTATTTTCCTGAGAATTTATTTAATAATTGATTACCATTACTTTAAATTTTTAATAATTATTTTGCAATTAATTAAAAAATGATCAGAAAAATCATGATTTTTCACGATTATTAAAAATAATCCAAAATAGTCAAAAGTAATTAATAAATAATTTTTTTAATTGTTTCTAATTTTTTTTGATTGTCGTAATAATTACCGATCTGACTGATTATTTTCCTGATTAGATATCATTACTTTAAATTTTTAATGATTAATTAAATTAATTATTTAATGTTTTTTTTTTGATTACTGTAATGATTACCTAAATGAGTGATTATTTTCCTGAGAATAAATTAAATTTCCTTAAATATTTAGTGATTATTTTCCAATTAATTACAAAAAAGTAAAAAAAAAAATCATAAAATCATGATTTTCCCAGATTTTTAGAAATAATCAAGAGTAATCGAAAGTAATATAAACAAAGTTTTTTTCAATAAAAATTTTTTTTTGATTATTTATATTTTTTTTGGAATATTTTTGATTTTTTCAAACATACAGAATCTCAACTCATCGTCCTCATACCTTCGGTATACTTATCGATGGGTCGATATCTTCTTCTTCTTCTTCATGAAAGGTATAATAATACAAAACCAGTGAAGAGTTTTTTTCCTGAGAACATATAACACCAACAACAACTACAAATCCAACAAATATCATAAGTCTGGCCCTGCGAACAACTCTTATGATGGCCCTTGAGAGTAGTCGTGAGGAAAGGTGTACGGAGGAAGTCTTAATGATGACTCTTATCAGCTACCACCGGCGAAAGCACAGGAAGAGGATGTCCCTCACGTCATTGGAAGGGTCGAGTGGATAACGATTTTAGATGATTTGGTAGTAAAAGGGCATCTCTCAACAACTTCTATCTTGATGAAAATAAAAAAATTGTTGGACTGACTTAGGAGGACAAGGCACTAGTACTAAGCTTCACTCCTTATCAGCTACCCCTTTTCTACTCCTTTGGATTGTGAGGTCTTGAGTCACACTGCCTAAATTTATTCTTCTTAAATTGAGTAAGACCTTTCATCCTTTTCATTTTTTTCAGTTGGGTTTATGGACACGTCCCGTTCTATGCAGACATTCACGTAAGTAAAGTTAGGCTGTTCGCAGTTTAGCTTAGAAATTAGTTCTGCCATCTAGTTTCCCAAAGACTGCTGATTTATTCTGGAGTACCTATTATAGTAGCCTCCATGTATGCCCGTTCTGCGTTGTTTTTTTTTGCATCAAAACTTCGACTGCGACTGATTTAGGCCGAAAAAAATCTGTAGAGAAACCTGTGTTGGAACCGGCTAGAAGTGTTTCGGTGCTTGCGAAATTTCTCTTAAAAGTATTCTGGGAATGTGTAAAGGTTTTCTTCCGTCACCTTAGTCCAAGTGGTACAAGAACCTCCTTCGATTTGCCGACTTGTCAGGTTAATGGTCCCACTGGTCAAGTTAAGGCACATACCAGATATAAGTTATACTACTTAATTCAGTCAACCACTTTAACTAAATTCCTATTGAGTTGACGAATCGTGCTGTAACCCCCGCTGGCTCCCATTTGAGCGCTCATCTTTCTTTAAATATTCAAAATAGATCTTTACCTCTAATTTCCGCAAGAAAGTCTCAAACAAAAAATCTCAACAGATCCCATCACCGTTGTGAAATCCTCACTAAAAACTAGGCTGGTATCATGTAACACAGCCCAAATCTCGCAAATACTGCCTCACAGTTCTGACTTTCCTTCCTTTCCTTCATCATTTATTATGGGTGGAAATAGCAAAAAAGTTGCCTTTTGGCTTAAGAATTTTAAAAGTACCTTTTTACAAGTCCTTATTGAAACCTTTGTACCAATTTATAGCCACTTAAACACTACCGCACATACAACTTGTAACTTGATTGTTAGTTTTCAAGAGTCTGCACTCATACTTACTACTCGTACATTTGAGGAAAGTTCACTTACAAATTGTTTTAGTATTCAATTGTCCCTTAGTCAAACAGAAAATGGCAATGAATGTAATACCCAGCGCGAAATTTCGAAAGCAAACGAAGACTAACGGACATCAGTAGTAGGTATCTAAGTTAATCATAACTGACATTGCAAGCAAGTTCCAAGAATGTTGTGGCACCATCAGCTGAGTTAGTCGGTAAAGCAGTAAAGCGTAAACTTCGCCGGAGAGGAATTCGTCGGTTTCTGTAATATCCATGAAACAAAACTAAAATATATTTTTCGTTGTTGTTGTTGTAGTCTCAAAACAAAATTACAAATTTAAGTTTAAGTACTAAAAAAAAAGAATACGAACTGCTACTATCACAAATGGCAGGCAAACTGTCAGTCTGGAATCAAGATTGACTTGAAGAAATTTATACAAAACTACGTGTTTTCAGCCATAGTGTGAACATGCTTTATTAAAAATCGATGTTTTCCATTAATAAAATCGATTAAAAATTACCGATAGCTAAAAAGTCAATTGAGAAAATCGATTATTAATTCACTGCCCTAAAAAAATCGATTTTTTCATAATAAATTCGATAAAAAATTAGTTAGAAAGTCGATTAGAAAAAGAATTGATTATTCATTCACTGCCCAAAATTAAAAATCGGTGTTTGCCACTAACAAAATTTATAAAAAATTATCGATAGTTAAAAAGTCGATTGAAATAAAAATCGATTATTAATTCAAAGTCTTGAATAAAAAATCGATTTCTTGCATGATAAACTCGTTAAACAATTAGTTAAAAAGTCGATTGGAATAAAGATCGATTATTTATTCACAGCCCTTAATTAAAAATCAATGTTTCCCATTAAAAGAATCGATAAAAAACTATCAATAGAATAGTCTATTAATTCACAGCTCTAAATTAAAAATCGATTATCTCCAATAATATCATCGATAAAAAATTATCAATAGCTAAAAAGTTGCTTACAATAAAAATCGATTATTTATACACAGCCCCAATTTTGAGTAGTCTTCGAATTCGAACTAGTGGGTATCACAGCTTTCGATTAACGGAAATAATTCGTTTTCGCACTATAGATTTAGGGCGCTCATTTCCTGTGTCAGTTCCACTCTAAGAATATATTTTAATTTCAAATGTTCACATATAGCATACATCACTTACGCGAATATTTTCCGTACAGGGTCATGTCATGTCTGTCCGTTTGGAAAGTAAATTGCCACAAATGGCTTTTTAAAAACAAAAGGCAACACATCGTCTGTCGAGTGCAACTTATTTGACTTACGGCGCTGTGCATTTAACGTTGACGCCGTTCGTCCTCATTCATTGAGTTTTCGAAGTTGTGGAAAAACTCACGGCGCTACCGAAAAGTATTGGTCGCACGCTAGTCATTTACGATTTTTTCTCACCCTCTTGGCTTGATGAAAGCACTTGAAAAATGAGCATGAATTGTGCCTCAGTGCCAGTGTGCCTTTCCACCCCAATTCGTAATGCTCTTTTTTACAACCTCATTGCCAATTCGACGCTTTTTGGTTGTTGTTTTTTGTTTTTTGATTGTACAATGGCTTTTGTTGTTTGTTTTTGTTTAGCACGTTATTTCCTGTTTACATGGCGGTTTTATTATATTTTCATTACAGTTTCATTGCACTTGAACAGCATTTGGTTAGATTTGTTTCAATGTGATCCTTATGAGAAAATCGAAATTGTTGTTTTTAACTCCTTAGCGATGCTTTTTTTTTTTACATTTTAGACTGTAGTTGGCAGGCTGGTTGTCGTTAATACGTTAATATTTCAATTTAGGGTTACAATGTTAATAAAGTTTTTTGTTTGCTACATACAAGCATATAGACACATGTAAGTATTTATGGGACGCTAACCCTGCAGGAAAAAATGATTCGAGGCGTGTTCACATATATATTTTCAAAAAAATAACAGAAACAATTAAAGAAAAATCAAATTAGTGTTGCAGGAAAACGTTAAGTACAGTAGTGTTGTGAATAAATACTCGATTTTTAGTTTAATCGATTATTTTTTATTTTCGATTTTTAATCGATAACATTTTTTTGAAAAAGTAAATGAAAACGCAAAGAAAAATCAAATTAGTATTACAAAAAACGTTAATTTAGATTTAAGTAGCTAGTGCTAGTGCTGTGAATAAATAGTCGATAATTCGATAAAAGATTATTTAAAAAGCGGATAGAATAAGTATTGATTATTAATTCAAAGCCTTAAATAATAAATCGATTTTTTCCATAATAGAATCGATAAAAATTAGTTAAAAAGTCGATTAGAATAAAAATTGATTATTTATTCACAGCCCTATATTAAAAATAAATGTTTACCAACAAAAATTAAAAAAAAAAAAATTTTTTTTTATTTTCGATTTTTAATCGATCGATTGTAAATATCCATTTTTAATTAATCGCTAATAGGAATTAAAACCCGATTTATAACAAATCACACCCAATCAAAACAATCGATAATTGAAAAAAATCGATTATTGAGATATCGGTTTTTTAGACACCGGCTCACATCCCTAGGTCACCGGTTAAGAAGCAGAAATTGGTTATTATTAGTATTGCCATTTCGTTCAATTTCCTTGCCAAATTACCAACATTTTCCTACAGGGTAAGAACGTCCTCCACCAACATTGGAAAAATGCAAAACCGTATTTGTATCAAAGACTTGCTGAGTATGCTGCCTTTTAAAACCTCTTAAGTTTTCCACAAAATAGCGAATCATCTTGAAACTAAGTTATTTTTTGTCACAGAAATGCGTCAGTGCTGATGGTTATAAATGTTGTATGGAAGATTGTGAACAATAAGTATTCCTGGTGACTTTTGTTAAGTGGCGGAGAGCTGTTCGTTTTACCCTTGACAAATTTTTTAATGACCATAGTTTGAAATGGTACAATGAAGTTTTAAACAAACGTCATAAAATATGGTAATTATGATTTTGGATTGATGCTGAATCTCCAACATGACTAGCATTTGAGTCAATGTTTTACTTTTCCCTAAAAAACAGAAGCGGCTGTCTAGTGACCAGATTTAGGAATGTGAGCAATTGTTCTACAACCGATTTTTTTTTAAGATATATAAATCGAGTTTTGTTCAAGGATGTGATATCGAGTAGAAAAATTAATGAGCGATAAATAAGCGATTTATTTTTTTTGTTAGAGATAAATCGATTTTTGTTATCGAGTCGAAAAAATCAACAATTCCATAAAAGATTTTTTTTTTTTTCAAAGATATGTCGATAATAATTTTTTTTCTTTTAAAGATAAATCGATTTTTATTCATTAATGTGAAATCGAGTCGAAAAAATCAATTAACCAATAATCGATTTTTTTTTGATAAAGATAAATCGATTTTTGTTTAGGGATGTGAATTCGGAAAAAGCCCAATAATCGATTATTTTTGTTGCATATAAAGTAGTAAAGTTTAACGAGTTCGTAATATTTAAAAAAATAAATTTTTGTTAGGGATATGATATCGAATCGAATCAATGACTCAATAATTTATTTTATTTGTTAAAGATAAATCGATTTTTGTTATCGAGAAGAAAAAATAAATAAATAAAATAACGTTTTTTTTGATCGAAGATATGTCTTTAACTCAATTATCGATTTTTTTATCTTAAAGATAAATCGATTTTTATTAATTAATGTAAAATCAAGTCAAATAAATCAATTAACCAATAATCGATATTTATTGATACAGATAAAACTATTTTTGTTTAAGAAAAAGGCCCAATAATCTATTATTCTTGTTGCATATAAAGTAGTAAGCACTTATGGGATTCGTAATATTTATAAAAATTGATTTTTAATGTTATTTCAATCGATTATTTAAAAATTGGTATTTACTTTTTTAAAAAAATAAAACCAAAAAATAGATACACAAAAGAAAAAAAATTTATTAAAATAAATATCGATTATTTATACACGTCTCTAGCTTAATAACGTCAGATATTGGACTAGGTGAGTGGTGAATCTTTCACACAATATTCGGGTTAGTAGCTGGGTGTAACGGATTTATGTATATTCTGTTACCAAAAAACCCGAGCACTGCCTCGCAGCGTTGCAGAACTGACAATAGTCCCAATAATATTTTAATCAACCTATCTCCTAAACTAGTTAAGACATACAACTTAGTCATATCGCTTAATGTATCACTCTTTAGCAGCTTTCGTTTGATACCCATATTGTACTAGCGCATTTTATTACATATTGGTCGATAACTCTGAAACCGCTAGAGTTATCGAGGAAAATAATATCCTAAGCTTTAAGTTAAATATCGAGTATTGCAACGTTGAAAGTTTCGTTCAATTACTTCAAGCTGTTCTTGAGTGATGCGTGTTCAAACATACAGATAGACAGACAAAAATTCGAAAAACTATGGTTTTGGTTTCTATTAGCTCCATAGGGGTTGCAGTTACAGAGAAATATTTTTAGTTTTATTTTCAACATTTTTGCTATTATTTTTGTGATCGTTATCTATTGTGACTATTTTTAGAATAATTGAATCAATTTACCGAGCGAAGTTTTATTTGTCAGACTTTGACGCATACGAGCAGTTGTGATAAAAGCAAAAAAAGGATTAACAACAATAACAAAATAAGGAAAACATATTAAGCACCGCCGTTCAGGGCGATTTCAAACATAAAAGAAAGATAAAAAGCCATCTTAGCGTAGAAAGAGAGGAATGTGTATAAATATATCTATATAAATAAGTGCTTAAATGTATGTATGTATATTTGTTCTGTTTCCTTTTTTTTTCTACACAAAGAAATTAATGAAGCGAATGATGCTATTTGCACAATAAATACATTTTTACTCTTTCAACACAAAATTTTTGCTGTGAATTCGGCTATCACGTGCCGAGCATAAAAAAAGCAAAACATACATAACTCTATTTCGCGAAAACATACATAAATATTTAATTGTATGTGTACACACTCACTCACTCACTCATACATACATGCATGCATCCATTGAAGATAATAAATTTTCCTTTTCAATTTGTCCCGCAACAATACAATTTTGGCAAAAATAAAAAACTCCCAGCGCACTTCCGAAACCTATAAATCCTTCAATAATTGGGCTATTATCAAATAAAATGAACAGTTACTTGCGAAGAAAATCGACGAATACTTAAACAAAGTGTGTGGGGCAAACAAAAAAAAAAACACGAAGCTCGAATCACCGTAAATCAGTGGCGCATACTTAACTAAGTGACTTCCGTCATGGAAATAGGCTTATCAACTACACCCTCACATGAGCGCGCACGCATGCCAAAAGATTTTTACAGTTCGTTGTGCTGTATATGTGCGAGTATGTGTGTGTGTGTGTGCATGCTACTTATGTTAGCATTAAGTCTTTCCTTTGTCACATAATCCGTTTTTGTGCCTTACCATTCAAGCTCATAAAAAGCTACCCATCATTTGTGCGGTCGGATTTTCAGTGAGTCAATTCGACACAGGCCATATCCAACAACTTTATTTGTGTATTTAATTTGGGTTCATAAAACATCACAACAGCACGTTCGTGGGTCACGGTGGGTTCTTATGCCATTTTTGAGGTTTTCTACGAATATACAAGTACATACATTCCAAAGGTCAATAAGGGTTAAACAAAGCAATGTAGTCCACTTAGAAGATGAAATAATGTATGACTCGCCTGGAACAATGTTTGTAAGCGAGCTTTTGTTTTTATTGAGTTAGTGTTCCATAGTGTACCCAGGAACATTGCGTTGTCTTAGAAAATGGATTAGAAAAAGGAGCTCTAAATGGTCACTCTGTACCAATTGAAAGCAAGGAAACCCGAAAAGTATATATATATATATATATATGTTTGTTATAATGCTGCCTTTATGTGGCATTGCACTCTTGCACATAATTTTATAGCCATATTGTCATACTCATAACCATAACTTTACCCATATCTATTGTCATCGATTATTGCTGCCATAACCTATAAGGCTGCTGGCGAGTTTCTAAGCTAATAACTTACTAAATCAAAAATCTTCAAAAAATTCAATAAATTTGCCAAACCAAAAATGAATAAGCTATGGTTATGGCGGAGATCCAAAATTCATTTCCTTAGTTATGTTATTGTTATGAATGTGAAGTTATGGTATGGCAACCACAATCGATTTTATTGATTTACATCCGCTGTTTTATATGGCTATGACTATGTCACCATTAATTGAGCTTTTACTCCCCCACAAAGTAAGTGATTGCATACCATAATTTCCTTCCTTTGAAATGACTTGGTAAAACTTGTAATTCTCAGGTTGTTTATGTACATTTATATTCAAGTAAAAGCTTCAATAATTCTCGAAAGGGCAGTGTGGGCCGAGATTGGTTAGCGTCATATAATTGGAATGTGAGCTCGTGTCGAGAAAATGTACTTCCACTCCTTAGAAGATTTCCAATTGGCGCTCACACGGAGTCATTTGTCTTGCTTATCTTCATTTCGGAGAGCCTCCGGACCATCTATTCAGCTATGAGAAAAACTGAGATTATCCCGAGTCTTGATCAAGTTAGATTTAATTACTTTAACGCAGCTGGCAAAGAAGCTCGCTTAGTGGTCGCTACGATTATATCTCGCGCACCAACCCCTTCCATAGTATAGATTTCACTCTCTGTACTTTCCCAGCTCTCATTCGATCGCTCCTTTTTTTTTAGAGTTACATGAGACTAGAGCTCCATACGTTAGTATTTCTCGGAGGACTTTCTTGCATTTATCGTGGATTAAGTATGGTGATAGTCCCTAAGGATCAATTGTAGTTGTAGTACGCTGGTAGGGCTTCAATATGCCTTCTCCAACTTAGTAGGTCGAGGATTATGTAAAAGATATTTAGCTTTAGGGATGAAACTGAGCAAATGAATTTTTGTTCTTCTGGTTGGTTTGAGCGGCAAGTCCCATACGACTCCAATTAGTCCGAATGCGCCGTTTTGTTACCACATATCGTGTAAGCTGTCAAGATTTCACGGCTTAATATCACTAAGCTCTAAGAAGCTTCTAAATAGGAGTTTCCCTAAAAATTTCGTTCGTCTCCGACACTGCATTGGACACTACCCGCCGATCGCTATTCAATTTCCATTGGGTGCCTTTTAGGAGTCTCCTTAAGAAGTTGGGACCAACGCGACGGGAAGCCTTACTGAAGATTTTGACTGCCTGAGATAACACGCTCAAACCAATGTGTTCTTAGTAGTAACGAAAATGGGACGTCTACTTGACTCAGAATTGGCTCAGTGCTCTCTATATCCTTAGACGAAATCAACCCCACCAGCGTTTTCCTGAAGAGTTGAAAAAGTCCCAAAGCGAAATCCATGAAAACCAATGGTTCGGTGTCTGAGTACAGTTTAAGTATTAGGTTAAGCTAAGATTGAGCGATTACGTTGTTTTATGGTAGTCCGCAAGTAATGGGACAGGGATGGGAGAGGGTTGCAATTGGGGTTGATTGCAAGCAAAGTTGGCGCTAAACATCTGTCAATACCCTAGATATTGAGATTGTCCACAGTCGAGTTACTCCAGAGCAAAGACAGAACTCCACGACTAGCTGCTTGGACGTTGCAGGCGTTCTCAACTTCAACACGAGTTGTAGCTGCGTAAATGATTTGGCTATTAAATCGAGTTGAAGTTTGGGACGCCTGAAACATCAAAGTGGCTAATCATGTAGTTCTACCGCCAACTTATTCATTCTTGTGTTGATTTATACGGAGCAGCAAGTAGCGGTATGTTTTGATTTCAAATTTGATAATGATTACGCTCATCCCTTAAATAAAATTGTAAGCTTTCATGAAGAAGAAGATTTAATTACGAGTTTACATTTTGAGCTAAACCCCAAAACATTCACGACATTCAAAGTCTTTCTTTGAGTAAGCCAATTTGTTTGAATTATTTTTGTTGTTTTTTTTGTTTTTGTTTTTGTTTTTCCATTTTCCATTGCCTTAGAGATAAACTCAAGTGGTAATGGCAATTGACAAATTAGCAAAGGCATTGATGTAATTAAATTTAAATGTATACATATGTGAGTGCATTCAAATAATTCACCCCAAACCCAATATAAATCATCGATTGAGTAGTCACAGTCGCACAGTCAGACGAAACGACCAAGCTTCACTTTTAGTTACTGTATATATGTTGAGCCAATAAGCGAGTAGTCGAAGCGTGCCACAACACTCGACGGGATTACCGAACGTAATTGGATATAGCAACTGTTTGCTTTGAATTACCAGCAGGCCAATGCTGCCACTACGACCACCGGCGTTAGATGTGCATTCAAATTCATTTTCATCATCACTTTTTATAACATTTGTACACATTTGGGCGATTAGCAACCGCCAACTAGCACAGCAGGATCTCTTACGATTTTGTTAGTGTTAAGGGATAGTGCGCTCGTACCATTAGTGTTCATAATGAATTGGTAGTTCGTGTGTGCGCAAGCAACATGTTTGATAATGCCGGTTCGAAATGCATGCAAACTCAAAAAATGTCATTTGGTTTCGAAAATTGGGCCTAAAATTTGTCAAAGATTAAAAATTGTTAGTGTTTCAATTCATAGCAAATGTACATTCATCATCGTTGCACATGTAGCGGGTATATTTGTTGTTGTAATGGACTTATTCATTACTTAGATCGGCGAGCATTATTTCTGCATCAACACCTTTCAAATAAAAATCATTTTTCGTATTACTGCCGCAAGCATATTTAGCACTTAAAACATTCAAAATACCAAAAACGCCGGGAAATGTGTGCATTTATATTTTAGTGCCAGATCCACGGGGTGGTATTTTTTTTGTATAATTTGGAGAGCCAGGTGTCTCTGTGTATATGTTGCATTTAAATGTGCTTTGATTATTGACAAGCGCTAATATACATAAAATCAACTGTTTTTTTTAATGTTTGAAAATTTTTCAAAGTAATTTCCAACACGTTTCTTTATTTGAGGTTAAACCTTGTTTTCCACAGTTTGATTTCAGTTTGAAAACCTTTGGAATGCATTTTACAAGTGCAGCGCTGTAATAATCACACTTGGCAGCACTCATACTTTCTGTCACAGCTGTTAACAGTAACTAAGCAAAACACGTGATCGAACGAAAAATTGCCAAAACGTTAAAAAAAGGAAAGAAATAAAAAGATATATCATTGTTGGAGTAAAGGTAGTATATATTTAATATATTGCATATGTATATTATATTGTGCATTATGTTTTAATAATTAGTAAATAGTAAGTAAGTAAAAGAAGCGCTGCTTTAGCTTTTTTTTCGAGGTTAAAGTCGTCGTATAAGTGAAACTTGAGCTAGGTGAAGTCACTAATTTCGAACACATAACAATCAGCCTCTAAATTCAGTCTACTCGCTAAAACCTCCCATAAGCAGCGAATGGGGCTTTGAGTGTCTAGTTATTTAGCAAGTTCAAAAAATTTCGAATGAAAACTGCAACACGATTCGCTGTTTCACTATTGAATAACCAGTAGGCGGAGGGAGGGTTTAATTAAATGTTGATTTCGCGTTTTTTTTTGCAGTCACTCCTACAATTTGTGTAAAAGTTAAAATGTTTGTTGTTGTATGATAATAGATTTTTAACTCAATTAGCTAATTGTCTTCGATGCTTCTCTAAATGTTTACGTGAGATAGATACTTATAGGCTTCCCACAGCAGAATTGCGTTTTATTTAACCGCAAAATGAACACAAAGGGATGCGCTGAATGAGAACTCTAAACCACATAAATATGCATACATGTGTACCCAGCAGTCAAACGAACTAGTTGAACCCCCTTTCTGGAGCATTGTTGAATTTTCCTGTAATGCAATTGACTTTTTTAAAATGAAATTGATATTTTTAAAAATGTAGTTGGGTTTTTTCTTGTCATATAGTTGAAATCGACCTCGTCCGATGAAAAGAATTTCGGTCGGAGCTGCTTTTTGTTATAGCACATAATTTTTCCAAACAAAAAAATTTAAATTTTATTTTCAAAAAATTTTAAAAGTTTAACAAATTATTTTTTTCATGATTTGTTAAGATTTTTTTATTTTGTTTAAAAAAAAATTGTCACTTTAGGGGAAATCAAAAAAATATTTTTAAAAAATTTTCGAATTTGAAAAAGGAAATGTCTACTATACTTTCTGCATATCGAAAGATATCCTGAAATTTTCAGCAAGATAAAAATATGTATGTTGTATGTATGTAAACATTTTTTTTAACAAATTTAAATTTAAAATATGTTAAAAAAAAGAAACCAAAACAAAAACAACACACTTTCGAAAATTTCGGTATATTTTTCCAGAAACATTAGAGGTGCAACACAAAAAAATTTCGGTCGAAAGTTTAATGGCAAAACTTAAATTTTTATGATTTGAAAAATTAAAAATTTTCTAAAATTAGAAATTTAACTGAAAAAACGAAAAAAAATTAATTTTGATTTTGAATGATTTAAAAATATTTTCTCTTTGGCAGAACTTTGTTTTATGTTAAAGAGGGGGAAGTTTCCTAATCCAAATTTAATTCAAGTCGGAAGACACATTTTAAAAAAAAGGCTGAAATATTGAATTCTCCAATTATGGAGAATTTCTAAGTCTTTGCTTTAGCTTTAATTTTGTACTGGTATAACTTATGTCCCTTGCTGACTAGTTCGATAACAGTCAAAAATGTCTAGTTATACTCTATTGCGTTTCTTGACTAATTTGGTGCTTTACTGTAGGATATATGTATGTACATATGTATGTATAGAAATGGAGAATATGGTTAGTAAAGAGAATAATAATGAACACGCTGATGCTAACAAATTTACTGGGACTGCGACAATAACAAAGATTTAAATCATTGGAGGGCAATGAAACAAAAGTGTTTTACTTATTTAAATGCACACATACATACACATTTGTTTGAATATTTTGGAAATTGAATTTAATTAGTTTCAAAGCAAATAAAAATAAATAGCATTGACACCTTAAGCGCGTTCAAAGCATTCAGTCAATTTAAAATGATATCATACGCTAGCTATATTGTCGTCGGCACTTTTCGATCTTATAAGCATTAATGTAAAATTTAATGTGGATTCTCGCCATCTGCATGTGGAATAAACAAAAGAAAAGAAAACATTTTAAAAGGGGAAACAGTTAATTCACTGGAGATTTAATGCCTTTGCAAACTCCGCTTCAATTTGTATACCCAACTAGAAGTTCCATTCACGCTCCGCTGCGTCTCAGGACTATGTCTGATTTCAAGCTTTATATCTTCGAAACTAGGTCAGATATGGGAAGGTGGCAACGCCATAGAAAAATGCTGTGATGCTGCCACAAAACGTCAAATAGCAACACATCTGATTTCGAAAATCTGCAATTCTTCGCAAAAGCAAAAATGTCGGAAGTTTTCCATTTATTTAACTTAAGAGCTTTTTTTATCAAGAATTTTTCATTCATTAACCATAAAAAGTAGTGCCAAAACAAAACGTCAAATAGCAACACAGCTAATTTCGAAAATTCGTAATTCCTCGTGAACAAATGGCGGACGTTTTCCATTTCATTTAATATTTTGTTTTCTCAAGAATACTAAAAAAGTTCATTCATTAACCATAAAAAGTAGTGCCACAACAAAACGTCAAATAGCAATACAGCTGATGTCGAAAATTCGAAAAGGAGAAATGCCGAAAGTTTTTCATTTATTTAATTGAATAGCTTTTTTATCAAAAATACTAACATTTTTTATTCATTTATTACAAAAAGTAGTGCCAAAACAAAACGTCAAATAGCAACACAGCTGATTTCGAAAATTCGTAATTCCCCGCTGAAGAGAAATTGCTGAAGTTGTCCTGGTGAAAAAAAATTAGAATCGCGCAGAATTTATTTTTCTTTCCTCCCAGTCCAATGTAAGTATATTTGTTGTAAATCCACTTAACCCTTTTTTTCTTTATTTATTTCATGCCTAGTTCGTCTGCGTATGCTCGCGTATTGAAATTCTTTGTTTTATTTGTTTTTTTATAGCACAGTTTAAGAGATAACAAATTTTTCGTACAAGCAAATTAAAAGGTTTGTATTTTATTTTACTCTTTCTTGCTCGATGCTGATGTTGGCTTTTAAATGTCCCTTGATTTTTAATCACACACTTGTGTACCATACCGAACGCTATGCCAGTTTGTTTTTGTTTTTGTGTTTTTTTTTTTTGTTTTTGGTCCACATTAAATGATTGAAGCATAGTAAGTGTATAAACCTCGTTATCATACACCTTCCCACTTGACTGATCCAGTCAAACAGTTCAACAGACCACTCGTTTGTATGTACATATGTATGTGTGTGTGTATGGCTTTGGTATGAATTTGTATAACGATCAAACTATGGATATTCGGTTTATGGGCTGTTCTCGCTTGCATCGTTTAGTCGATAATTTTGGTAATAAATTTTAAAACAAATTCAACGGGCAACATCAATAAATTGAGGCCGTACAGAGAGAGAGAGGGTCTGGCTTTCATGACAACAAAGAATGAAAGGTGGAAGAACTACAGTATAAAGGCACCGACACACATTTAATACGCGTGGCATTAATTTTAAAACGATTTTAACGCCATCTACATATCCAATGCTCTGAGTAAGGTCACTAATATTATGGTTATTTGCAGATGTGTGTGTGTGTGTGTATTATGTACCCTGCGAAAAATGCGTTTAGTCTAGGCTAAGTCAGAGATGAGTCGGAAAGGAGCATGTGACTAATGCCAGTTTGGAAGTGCTTGTATGGGTTTTGTTGGAGCATGTTTTTTTTTTGGGTAAATAGTGAAATGTATTTCAGAAGAGTCAATTGTATTTCAGAAATCATAAAATTATTTTTAGAAGAGTCAATTGTGATTCATAAATGGTAAAATTAATTTCAGAATGGTCAATTGTGTTTCAAAATACTAAAAAATGTATTTCACAAGAGTCAGTTGTACTACTTCAGAAATCGTTAAAATTATTTTAGAAGAGTCAACTGTACTTCAGAAACCGTAAAGTAAATTTCAGGAGAGTCAATTGTATTTCAGAAAACGTAAAATCAATTTCAGAAGAGTCAATTGTACTTCAGAAATCATAAAATAATTTTCAGAAGAGTCAATTATATTTAAGAAATAGTAAAATGTATTTCAGAAAAAAATCAATTTCAGAAGAGTCAGTCGTACTTTAAAAAATTATTACTTTTATTTCAGAAGTGTCAATTGTATTTCAGATATCGTAAAACTCATTTCAGAAGAGTCAATTGTATTTCAGAAATCGTAAAATTTATTTCAGAAACCAAACGATGTATTTCAGAATGAATAATTCTAGTTCAGAAACCGTAAATTGTTCTTCAGCAATGAGCCAACTACACCAACTAAAGTACACTCCTACTCACTATACCCAAAAGAGACCACTTTTTTGGAGTTCAGTCTCATGTTTTTTCGCATCACATAAATGAATGTAGCCACAATTAAAAATAGTCCCTTTTATTCTTATATGAAAACGTGCGGCACGGACCAATACCAGCTTCAGTCTTATCTTGACATAATTGAGCGATAGAATTTGAGTTTAACTAAAATGCAAACATAAATTTAACACCCAAGCGATTTAAAAATTGTTACCCACTAATGTACATCTGCACATAATATGTCTATATGTATGTATGTATGTATATGCAGTTTATATAATATATGCAGTAATATGTAAATTAGTTTGATTCAACATACAAGGAGATAAGATACTTTTATTGTTGAAAATTATAGGATAATGTGTAAATACAAAGTATACTTTGGTCATTACTTAACCTTTTAGTATTTTAATGCAGACTTGATGGTACCGACATGGCCAATAGAACGAAAAGGCTGGAGAATAGTTTTATTAGAAGCTAACGAAAATGAGCGTTGAGTTTGAGAAATGCTTAAATTTGCTGTTTGAAACAAAATTTTAAATTGAAAAAAAAAAGATTATAAATTATAAGCTAGTAAATATAATTATTCATTTTTTTGCAAGCGCTTAGCGACTTGTGTATGAATAAAATAACATAAAGAATTTTTTTTTTTTTCAAAATTTAAAATTTGCTTTCTAAACAAAAGTGAACTTTAAGCTAGCAATTAAAATTATGTGAGCTTATAATTTTTTTTTGCTCGCTTATTTTGCTGTTTTCAATACAATTTTTTTTTAGGTAAACAGAAAAATTTTTATTTGCATCGAAATGTTATATAAAAAATGGCGAATAATGTTTTTTATTTATTGATGGGGTTGTTGTATGTATGTAAATATATATTATAAAAAAAAAATTTTTTTAAGTAAAACCGGATTTTTTTTTTGTTTGAAATACTTATTCCTCTCTTTATCTAAATACAATTCAAATTCTTTTCAAACAAAATTCATACACGAGTTGCTAGGAAAATAAACAAGTTCTTATCAGATATTTAGAAAATATACTCATACACCCATACATACATACATACATACATAAAAATATTCAAATTTGTACTTCCACTTAGATATTTCATTTTAACATGTTTGTTGAATGGAAAATTAAAATCTTTTAATGTGAGCACTTTTAACACTAATGGTGTCGGAATATTTAATTTCAACTGTCAGTGCAATTCTGGGCACCTGCCATTACAACCCAACAACAACAACAACAAAAAGAAAAACGAAAAAAAGCAAACGCAAAGAGCAAAATCAAAAAAAAAAAAAAAAATACGAAACAAAATGGTACGAGTAATTGCGCCAAATGAGCGAGGAGGAAGATGGAAACATTTTTGGTAACGAAAGTCCTGCCAACAACAATTCTCTGTATATACATATGTATATACACTCGTTCGAGGTGGGGTGGTAGGTCTTTATTTATTTGGAGGCAGGGCGTGTTGTAAATTTGTTAATGTGGTCGACGACAAAGTTGTCAGTAACAATGCACCCCTCGCTAATGCTGTCGTCATTACTTTTGCGCCGCGCGAGTTGGAGAAATTTCAATTTCTAATGGGAAATAAACACCCACTATGAGGGTGGCATATTTAACTTTGATGTAGTTGTATGTGTATGTATGTGTGTGTGTACTGTATAGGTGTGTCATGGAGGTGTTGTAAGTTAAAATTGTTTTAATGTTGGGAAAATTTATGTAAATTGCACTCTTTTTGCATATTTAAAAAGCGTATACACGAGCACTTTACCAATAAAATTTTTGCGTTTTATTCAACAACTCGCATTACGAGTTGTTTGTTAATAGTAATGGGTATGTATGTATGCATATATGTATCTATGTATAGTATGGTATGTATAGAAGAATTTCTCATTTTTTTTATCAAATAAAATTTAAAACATTTTGTATTTGTGTGCTACCGATAAAATATTAATCAAAAATTTAATTATTCCCGTCAGCTAGACCATTTTGAAACAAATTAGCTGATTTTAGAAAAAAGTTCTGTAAGGAAGTCACGTCAGAGAGAAGAGAGAGAGGAAATGCCAGAAAGGTACATACAAAAGGAGCAAGGTGGAGTAATTTAAAAAAAAACCTTTTCTTGTTTGATTTTTTTGCGGTGTTTTAATCTAGTTTTTATAAATTTTCATATTCTTCCCTATTATTTCTAGACATCCATGAGCTAATGCAGGGTAAGTTTCACTTTCAGAACAATAGATAGTTAGGAAGGTTTTTTGATTCCCATTTATTTACTTTTCTTTTTACCTGCTTCCAGTTGAAAATACCAAGGAAGTCCAATCTCTTCACTAATTTTTTCTTCAGCCCAGTCAGGAAAGAAACTTGAATTTGTGCCAGACAAAGCTTGAATATGATCAAAATGAAGCTTAAGTTTGTATTATTGGAAAGATTTTGCAAATCCATAAATCATCCGAAGAACTTTTCTGGTGTTGTAAAAGAGGCTTATAGACATGAGTGTTGCTCAAAGAGAGAGCTCGTTGATTGACGTTTTAGCATTGCGCCATCTTCAGTGTCCCCCATTCTGTGAGGGAACTAAGGTTGGGAAAGAGAATACAATTCGTGACAGCATAGAGGTAGCACACAACTTAATAGGAACGCAAGATGACCCCACAGACTTTGAATCTAGCGCTCAGACCACTTTTAGACGGAATTCTTGACGGTATTACCGTGGCATCAGTAATTTGATGGTAGAAGGCTTAGTGCTGGTGATAGTCCCACACTGATTCTACGACTTTCGATGCTTTTCCTTATGAAAAAATAAAAAAAACTTAATGAACTCGTAGCAAATTCACGAAAGAACTAATACATATATCGAATTGCCAACAGTGAGAAGGTGAAATAGAAATTAAGTGGCAGAAATTTAAAAAAAATTGTGAAAGAGTATTGTTGGACCGCACAAACATGGGTTTGTTTCGGATCGCTTTACGGTCACCAAGTTGATATCTTTTTCCATATTCCCTGTATTCGGATTTTTCAAAGTCCGGTATTACTGAATGAACTTGATTTTTTTGATTAGCATGCGGTGTTTTTGGGCTGGTTTCGGTCTTAATTGTCAAATAGGTACCTTTGCATCGAAATCGAAAACTATAAGTCACATCTCTTTGTGATAAATTCTTGTGTTCCTTGGGATAACCTTGGGCCGCTTTTGTTCGTACTTTTTCAAATTACATCGATGATTGCTTTGAATTCAGTTGATTTAGTTAACCCAGCCCTGCTTGTGGGTCTAAACAAAACTTATGAGCATGGTTTCCAAAGGATGGAAACAAATTTTTTTTTTGAAACGCTCTAATAAAACTTGCTATCAATCTACTTTTTAACTATAGAAATCCACTAATTAGTTTTTATTGCATATTAAACTTGTACGTCTCTATGATTTAATTGTTTGTGGTCTAATGAGTTATGTTTCTATGTACAAATATATATAATAATCAACTATTCAATTTTCATTAGCGCGAGTTAGCCACACTACCCTAACTCCAACGCTTTTTGGGCTTTGCATGTCGACCTCTTTTTTTTAATTTAATTTTCTTTATTGTTTTTTGATTTGCGTTTTTTTGATTTTTGATGACCGGAAATTTTGTCATACAAAGTCATATAAACAACTAATGAGCTTGGTTGCCACATTTGTCTCTAATACAAAATGTACTTTCTGCTATAAATTAAAGTCTCTTTACGAGTACTTTTTGTTGCAATTAGCTTTGTTTTTGAAATCTCTTCATTAAAACATAAATCAAGTGTGTTGAGTGTTTTTTATGGCAGAAGAGATATATTCAGCTAAATGAGATTTCTATAAGTCGCTCCAGCATTAATTGTCATATTAATTTCATAGAGGCGTGTTAGTTATAGTTTGTGGCTAATTAAGAGCTTCAAAAAAAAAAAAATAATAATTTCTAATATAAAAAATGGTGGAATATCTAAAACTACAGTAGGGGGCATAAATAAATGTACATAGATTTTTTTTCTGCGATTTTCAAAAATTTATAACTTAAAAAAATTATTTTAACGAATTCTATCTAAAACATGTGTCAAGGTCTACATTAAGAACTATAAATTTTGTTTTAAAAATACACAAACAATTCGTGAAAATTCAAAGCAATTTTATCAAAATTTTAAATTTTTTTTCACAGAATTTTTAAAACTTTTTCGAGTATGCAGTTTTGTAGCGCATTAAATTTTAGTGTTGAATAAATCTTAAATTTGTGACACATTTTTTTGATATTTGGGAAATTTGTTTCTTAGAGACCTTTGTAGTTTACTCCTTACAAGTTTATGAATGCAATTTTTTTTATATAAAAGAACACTTATTAGCATTTAAGATTAAATTCTCATTCTGCTAAAATTTAATACGCTACAAAACTGCATACGCCAAAAAATTCTAAAAATTCCGTGAAAAAAAAATTAAAATTTTGCTAAAATTTCTTTGAATTTTCACGAATTTTGTGTGCATTTTTAAAACATAATTTGAAGTTCTTGTGTTGGAACTTGACACATGTTTTTTTAAAGGCTTTGTTAAAATAATTTTATTAAAGCTAAAATTTGTAAAAATCGCAGTAAACGATTCACTGTATGTACACTTTTGCTCGCCACTGTAGGTATCTAACTCCATGTATGCTAGAAGTTGTTCATAACAAAGCGCTATGAATTTTAGCATAATTAAGTAAAATGTAATTAAGCATTTCTATTTTTTTTCTATACATACATACATATGTACATACATATCTTCATATATTCACATAACAAAAAAGTCACTTCAAACAAAACAAAAACAAAAAAAGAAAAGAAAATTAATTGAATTATTGAGAAACCGTCTCATTTAAGATTCAACTAGTTATCAACATAAACATCTTGATTGATGATAAATTACATTACACCGTCGAAATTTTGCTTACTTCCATACCTGTCCTTGAATTCACTTAACTAATGGTTTTTAGTGTGATTGAATTGCAGCACAACAACAAAAAAAATCAAAAAAAAAATAACCAAAAAAAGGTCCTCCAAACCTCACACCATACTGCGGCAAAAACACTTTATGAGAGGTAAACTATGCTTTTCGTTAAATAATGACGTGACAAAGGTTACTAATTCGCGGTACAGTTTCGACAAACCTTCTTCGAATGAAATAATCAGTAATGTACATACATACTCCGTATATTGCGAAGGCATTCATTGGTGAAGTGAATGTGATTGATGACTTATTTTGTTTTCACTTAAGTATTTCGATACCCTTTGGACAGGCATGACAACTATTTCGGATTCATTAACCGTTGACATATTGGTAACGTAGAAAGAGTTTTGATATATTGCAATGTGAATGTAGATATATAAATCTAAATATGTATGTATATCTATAAGTTGATCCATTTCAATTGAAACATAACAAAGTCTTTAATTTCCACGTAAATTGTACTGCTTGAGAAACAAAAAAAAAAAGGAAAAAAAAATTGGTCGATTGGTCAACTAATTATCGAATCTGTGGGTGAAGCCCATTTCAATCGCTCACATCAAATAGCTATTATCAAATCGGTAATATCCACTTAAGGTTGCACCTACAGCGTAAAGTGGATAGCTACTGGTCTTCTATGTATAAGCATTACAAATTAAAATGCTTCAAGAGGCGCTTTCACTGCGTAGTCACCCCCGAAGGTGACATGCGGAGTGCATTGCTGTCACGAAATGTCTCTCAACAAAATTTTATAACCAAATCGTTGAGCAGAAATTAAAAGCACCGCAGCACGCATTGACTCTTTATAAGCAACATAAGCTGTGTTCATTTCTTTCATTCATTTCATTTGCCTTGTAATTCGCAAACAGTTTATGAAATATTTTAAAGACAGACTTCATATTTGCAATCTCAAAGTGTGGGTTTTTCGCAGCGAAAATGAGAAGGGGAAATCAGTATCTCAGAGTCCATCAGTACATGATTGCTGTCCGAAATGAAGATCTTCAATTACTCATATAAGCCTGGACATCAATTAGAAAAGTACAAAAACTCCAAATACTTCTTAAGTTTTCGGACTCACTGGGCACCTCCCCCTTTCTGCAGCAGAAATCGTGTCATGTTGATATAAATGATTTCTATGGCCTAACGACACTCGAATTCGATTCTTTGAATGATATCGACGGCGTTCTGTACCTTCGAATGTAAGCAATTTCCTCACGGAAAGGCCAAGGACCATACGATATTGGAGAGTTAGCTAGGTATCTGATCCAACTTTTTTGTCTACTCAAGGAAGCTTCCTCAGTTTCAATTTCTCACTCCTCAAGGTCTTGCTCATTTTTCAGAGTTCAGGTGTCTAGCTCAAGAGAAAGTTTGCAGAATCAACTTTTCCAGATTTCAGTAGTACGGACCAACACGATTGGGATTGGATACGAAAGAAGTAAGAATGTAGACGGGACTTCTTTTTGAAATAAAAGCGTGCTGTGGGTGTTCAAGCTTTTCGACCGAACTCTATTGCTGTGTTAGACTTTAAAGACAAAATGAGTCCATGTGCTAGGTAGATATTGATAAAATATGAGCAATTTTATTTTACCTGCCCCCAGTATAGAAGGCGTGTCCGTTGTTCATATATCAGATTTTTTAAGTTGAGTTGGTGAGCCTTGGTGAGTAATGGGAGGACTGGGAGAATGGTGAGGATCAGTTTAAGACTTTTGACTGAAATAGAAAATAGAACATTTATCTTCACAAAATTCATACAAATAGGACGTTAATACATTTTTTGGATTCGTTTTAACCCTCTAAGCGCATTGTTCGTATCGGCAACTCTTTTCTCTTACGAGTACCTATGTACATACATACCTTTACCATATGGTATACCTATGTACTTATATATTCATATGTATATATAAATTAATATGGCACTATATTAGTTTGAATGTATGTATGTATGTATTGGCGTTTCACGCATGCAGAGTCATCCAATGAATTCGTTACGGCCATATCCAATCTAATCGATTCTGAATTTGAACGGAAGCCGTTCGAGTACTTAATAACCTTTTAATGTGGCGTCAATGATTAATGAATAAAATCAATTAAAATATGTTACGAGTGATTCCAAAAATAAAAGTGAATTTCACGTTATTGAATTGGTGAAAAAGCAGCTAAGAGCAAAGGTTTTCTAACGATTTTGGAAATTTTAAAAGTTGAGTCTGGCTCGAATGCGTGGAATATAGCAGACTTAAAGAGAAATTTGCAGACCTTAATTCCTTCTTTACAATTTTTGGAGCGCTGCTCTTAATAACTTTAGGTTGGACTGTTATTTGAGACGTCATACATGCTTTGTTTTTAAATAAAAAGTAATTTTTGGAGGATTGTACCCTTCCTCTAAAAAGTTAGGCATTCCTTCAAACAATTTTTTCCAAAAAAAGATTTTTTTTGAAGTTTTTTGATTTTTTTTGTGATTATTTATTATTGTTTTGACTATTTTTGATTTCTTTTGATTGTTTTTGTTTGATTTTTTTGATTAGATACTTTTGATTATTTTTGATTTTGTTTGTTTTTATTTATTATCTTATCCTTTTTTTAATGTCATTATTTTTTATTTTTTTGTGATTTTTTTTCTCATTGTTTTTTTTTTGTGATGTCATTATTTTTTTGTCATTATTTTTGATTTTTGTTTTAAATCTTGATATTTTTTGATTTTTTTAATTATTCTTCATTGTTTTTTTGATTTTTTTTGTGATCATTTTTTATTTCTTTTTTAATTTTGTGATTGTTTTTGAAATTTTTGTGATTACATATGTTTGATTTCATTTGGTTTTTTAAATTGTTATACCCAGCGTACTAGTACTAGTACAAGGGTATTATAACTTTGTTGGGATAACGGTTGGTTGTACAGGTATAAAGGAATCGAGATAGATATAGACTTCCATATATCAATATGATCAGGATCGAAAAAAAATTTGATTGAGCCATGTCCGTCCGTCTGTCCGTCCGTCCGTCCGTCCGTCCGTCCGTCCGTCTGTCCGTTAACACGATAACTTGAGCAAATAATGAGATATCTTCACCAAATTCGGCATGCGTTCTTATTTGGGTTCAGAATAGATTGGTATTGAAAATGGGTAAAATCGGACCATAACCACGCCCCTTTTTCGATATCGAAAATTTCGAAAAACGTATTAAACGGGTTAATTAAATATCAGAAGCAGCTACAATGATAAAATTTGCAGTATGTATTGATTTAGATGTTCTAAGGCCGATTTTATCAAATTTTTTGAAAAGGGGAGTGGCACCGCCCACATATATTTGAAGAAATTTTAAAATTTTGACTCTTAATAACTTCAGAACAGTTTATGCTAGTAAAACGAAATTTTGTAGAGGGCATACTATTGTTGTGTTGAATTCAGATATAGAAAATAAACGAAATCGCTTTTCGACCACGCCTACTTTTTCATAAAAGTTATATTGAAAAGTCCATATCTAATTGACTGATACCGCTATAATAATATAATTTGGTACATAAATCAATTTTCATATTCTTTACATTATTTTTGCAAAATTTTGGAAAGTGGGCTTGGCACCGCCCACTTATGACTCAAGCAATTTTCAAATTCGACTGTTAATAACTTCAGAACGGTGTGAGATAGGTTTACGAAACAAGGTACCAGGCATGTTATGTTTATGTAGAGTACTACCACAGAAAATAAGAAAAATCGGTGAACGACCACGCCCCTTTTTGGACTAAAGTTCTCTAAACGAGAGTTAGGAAACCGGAATATGCAATATCTGTTTAACTGATAAAGATATAATGCTAAAATTTAGTACACTCATTCACTTGATGATTATTAGTGTTGTTTAAAGGTTTTTTGGTAATATTTCGGAAAATGGGCGTGGCACCGCCCACAAGTGAATAAACAAAATATCAACATTTCACTATTAACAAGCCACTGTGAAAGTATCATAAAGATCTGCAATGAAAACTGATCTTCAAATAGGGACAAACAACATAATAAAATCCGTGGGCGTGCCACCACCCACTTTTTTAAAATTATGTAAATATTGATTACACATATATCCGTATATCAAAAATTTCACAAAATACGTTAAAAGTTATTGGCATGGCACGCCTTCTTTTCCAAAGTTATATATAGGACATGGTATAACCCTTGAAAAGATTGATTGAGTACTTTTGGCTCATGTAAGCGGTTAAAGCTTTATAAGCAAGATGCGTGGCCGCGCCCACCAAATTCTCTATTGTTTACGCTCGGAATAGATTGGTTTTTAAAATGGGCGAAATCGGATGAAAACTACACCCCCTTTTTCTGAAAACTAACGCTGGGTATTTAATGTTCGGTTCACCCGAACTTAGACTTCCTTACTTGTTTTTGGTTGAGTTTGTGTGTTTTTTGTTCTTGTTTTTCTGATAATTTTTTTTGGTTATTTTAAATTTTTTTATTTTTTTTTTGATTTCTTGTGTGATTATTTTCTATTTTTTTTTAGTTTTTATGTGATTATTTTTGATTTATTTATTTATTGATTTATTTTGTTATAATAGCATTTTCTTGAAAACGCCAAGCGATCAACGCGATCACAAATACATAGGTGTCCGTGCTGCGTGAGCCTAACATGATAAAAATATTCAAAATTTTAGGCCGCTGAGTATTTCATGTTTGTTTCTGTCAGACTGTCTTACTAATTTTTTCTGTTTTTTTTCTAAGGCTGCGTCCTAATTGTGAAATCTAACACTTCTCAACACCTAAAAGTGGAAAGCCAATGTGAGTTAATACAATTAAACAGATAGCTATTAGGGCACTTGGGATGCGTACTAAAGGATCCCGAAAGCTAAAAATCCCGGAATGTCTTTCGTGCAGTACCAACTGACAAACAAACCATCTTTGCAAAATTTCTCTGATGAAAAAGACTAGCAACTTTCGAAATGTCTAAACAGAAGCAATGGCGATTGTCCCTGTAAATTGTTAGTTTTCTATTCAAATAAAAGGTTTTAATATTTCAAAATAAAATCAGTACAAAATTTTCTTGAAAAAACTATTGAATATTCGAAAAAAAATCCAATAAGCTTTTATATATTTTAAGGTTAAAAAGTTTTTCAAACAATTTCTCTAATTTTTTCAACCTAAAAACTTCAAAGTTCCTTTATTAGTCCCGAGTTCCTGGGATTATCAAAATCGAAAAAATTAACATACATAAGTATGTTTGTATGTAAATATGTATTTACAAAGTGTAAGTGGTAGCACACCTGACGACTATCGCACCATACACAAGCTACTCAAAATAGTAAAAAGACTCTTTTAGGGTAGTCACAGAACGCATTTATTACGAGTATATATAGTACGAAACGTACATTAGAGTGGTTCTTAAAAATATAAATACTTAATTCATAAAACAAAATTGTAATAATGGCCGATTTTTATATGTCATTTCGATAAAACTTTCTTCTTTTGATTTTCAACTTAAAAAAAAATTAACTTGGTTTTTTATTCATCACAAGTCGCTAAGTGGTAACGAAAAAAAAAAATCAGCAATGCATCATGATTGAAAAAAAATTGGAAAAAAGTTTAATGGCTTATTCTGTTCTATGTCTGTTATATATCTACTGATATATCCTATACCGTTTCCGACATTTTTAGTCCTGGAACACTTCTTAAAATTTACAGCCACCCTAATATACACACATCTCCGTTTCATACATTTTAAGGTCACGAATGCGCGCCCATGACATGACGAAAATGTGCCAAGCTCACCTGGGGGTGCTCATATGTCGTCGAATAGTGAGACATGTTTACCAATCTACTGCGTTAGCCACTTTGTACGGCTGTTAAACAACAATGCGCTTCAACATTTCGGTGGCAACTAATACATACATACATACACACATACATATACATACAATACATAAGTGACCAATTTTATGTGTCATTTAAATAGGACTTGGACGCATTAACGTTGTCAATGGGCATCAAGGAGCGCAGCAAAGACCCGGAACCAAATGCACTAATAATAAACATACTAACAAAGCAGTTAAATAAATTTAAGGATAACAACAAACTGTAATGTGGCGAAGCAATTGTGGTATTTACACGTGAGGATAATTAAATTACACCTGTCCCCGGTTACTGACAAAGTGGAAAACACATTGCACTTAAGCGGTCGTCAATGTGATCATAAAAAAAATTAAAAAAAAACAGAAAAAAAGTAACGCCTGATCCAATGGTTCCTTTTTTTTTGTCTCACTACTACTAAATCATGTGTTTATTTATGTGAATAAGTATATACATACATACATATATGTAGTAGATATATTTATTGCTATATATCATGTTTTAAACGGGAAACATTTTAGATTGGTAAAAAAATTTTTTTTGTCAAAATTATTTAAATATTTTTTTTTTCAAAAAAGTGCCCTTAATATCAAATTTTAGAAGTATTGCCATTTTCTTTTCTTTTTTTAAAATGTCAGATCATTGATATAAGAATATTTAAACTCTTGATAGATTTTTATGAAAATCATTATTGCTTTTATTTTTCAACAATTTTTAATTTTTGGTGTACAAAATAAAAAAACCGACTAAAACTATACCGCTTGTCGCTTCATTTTCCTTTTTTTATTCAAATTGGTAATGGTAATGTAATGGTATGATAAACGTATGGTAATGGTACGGTAATGATTGGTATGGTAACGGCATGGTAATGGTATGGTAACCAGATCGTAATGGTATAGTAATCGTATTTTAATTGTATGGTAATGTTATGGTACTTGTATAGTAATGGTATGGTAATGTTATGGATCTTGTATAATAATGGTATGGTAATATTATGGTAATGGTTTGGTAATGGTATGGTAATGGTTTGGTAATGGTATGGTAATGGTATGGTAATGTTATGGTAATGGTATTGTAATGTTATGGTAATGGTAGTGCAATGCTATTTTAATATTATGGTAATGGTTTAGTAATGGTAGATATACTAGTAATAGTTATTTCACGGTAATGGTATGCTAATCGTATGGTAATGGTAATTTCAAGATAACACCATGTTAATAGTAATGATAGTCCTATTTGTACACTATTCTGCTACAATTTCTACCTTAGCTATGTATATACATTTGTTTGATTGCTCTTTAAAATAGTCAACTTTCGCAAAATACTCACATTACCAAATATTTTGTAAGCGTCCAACTTATAAAAGCTTATTGCAAAGCTGATTTAAAATTTTATTTAGTAATGTATCAAAAGCATCAAACCCACTTTAGATACTAACAAACAGCACTACTGGGTATATATACACACATTAGCCTTTCGTAATATTTTATATTCAAAACTTTTGTATAAACTATCGTGCATAATTGAGCAAATATATGCTCGCATGTACTAAACCGGAAATGAAGTAAAAATTGTTATTACGACTCTTTACCGAATGTCGGCCTAATTACCGTATTGTAAATTTTTGTTTAGCAGTAAACGCGTGTATCTTAATACACATTTAACTTTATAACATAAATGAATAACAAAAAAACGAAAATAAATGTAGGCATTTTATGTTTCATGCTAGCACCTAATATTAAAATTGACCCACAACCGCCGCCATACCGACTTTATAACTTGATGGTCATTTCCTTTCTTGGCCAACGTAAAAAAAGCTTTAATTAAAACCAATTTTTGATGGTTTCTCCCGCAATCGGGTACATAGCGACGTCTTGATGGCGCTGAGGCACGGAAATGTTTTCGATTTGATTTGATTTCTTAAGTAAGACTAAACGATGATTATTAAAGGATCATTAGTGCTCATAATCTGATTATAATTTTAGTTCCCGAATTATCAGTCGCTTTTTTTTGTAAATGGCGTTTGCATCCGTTGAAATGTTTAGCAAATAAAATTATATATCGGCATACTTGAATATCCATACATGCACACATACATATATACACTTCTAGGTATTGGTGCAACCAATTAAAGTCAAGTCAAATCTGTGCGTGTTTATTTGTATATAAATACAAATACTTTCGAGTGGCATCGCGTGTCAATGCCTAATTTTTAATGCCGCTGATTTGTGTGAGAAGTGAGCAGTTAGTTTGTAAGATAAAGTTCATAACGTGTGGGAATTGATTGCTACACAAACCCATTTTTAGAATCAACACAAAAGTTCATTTGTACATCATTTGGGTTTCATCAGATTTTTACTCTGGGCACTACTACTTAATTAAATGAATGATAGACAGGCAAGGACTGAATTTTGAAACGAGATATACGATATAAGTCAAGAGGGATTAAGCAAGGGATGTTACAGAGTAGTGCCCCATATTCCTCCTTCCTTCCCACGAGATCTTTAAGTGAGAAGATGATGAGATCAAAAATGTGAGACCCATGTCGATACTCCAATGATAATTTTATCGCAATGTTTGAGTAATAGTATGGTAATGTTAGGGTAATTATATGGTAATGGTATGGTAATGTTATGGTAATTATATGGTAATCATATTATAATGATATGGTAATGTTAGGGTAATTATATAGTAATGGTATGGTAATGGTATGGCAATGGTCTGGCAATGGTATGGTAATGGTATGGTAATGGTATGGTAATGGTATGGTAATGGTATGGTAATGGTATGGTAATGGTATGGTAATGGTATGGTAATGGTATGGTAATGGTATGGTAATGGTATGGTAATGGTATGGTAATGGTATGGTAATGGTATGGTAATGGTATGGTAATGGTATGGTAATGGTATGGTAATGGTATGGTAGTGGTATGGTAATAGTACGGTAATGGTATGGTAATGGTATGGTAATGGTATGGTAATGGTATGGTAATGGTATGGTAATGGTATGGTAATGGTATGGTAATGGTATGGTAATGGTGTGGTAATGGTATGGTAGTGGTGTGGTATTTGTATTTTAATTTTATCGTAATGGTATGGTAATGTTTTTTTAATAGTATGGTAATGGTATGGTAATGATATGGTGATGGTATGGTAATGGTCTGGTAATGGTATGGTAATGTTAGGGTAATGGTATGGTAATTGTATGGTTATGGTATTGTAATAATATTGAATTGGTATGTTGTTGGTATGGTAATGGTATAGTAATAATATGGTATTGGCAAAGCCTCAAAGGTCCGCGTAGTATTCATATTGAAAATATGTATGACCACGATGTTAAGCTAATAAATTATTTTTGTGTATTTCTCTCAAATTAGGACTATGTAAAATGATTGTAAAAACAAGGATGAATTATTATAATAAATACTTTCGGTGTCATTTACTTTACTTTTACTTTACTTACGATCTACTTTCGTAATATCAACAAAATTTTCAACAAACAAATTTTTTTTTTGGGCTGAGTTTAAAACCATACACACATACATAAATAAAATTGGCAAACTCTTAAACTTTTCTATGCATGTCCTATAAGTACACCTCGAATAAAAATGGCGTTTTGCGTGGTAAATAGTTTGATCGTAGGCCCTATTTTCAAACTTTCACAACAAAAGCAATGAACCCTAAACAATCAATGTATGGATGTATGCCTTTATTTTTGATATATAAAACAAAGAGAGTAATAATAAAATTACTGACACTAGATCTCTAGTGCGACACCACAACACTGAATCGCACTTTGGGTAAATTATTGATACTCAAAAAGCAATTTAGATAAGGAAAACACATGAATTCTCCACACTTCACACCTACAGAATATATGGTCCAGCTGTCGTTGCAACACTAAAAAATATTTAATACAACCGACCTCAACAAACGCTATGTACCTACATTTAAAACTGGTTCAGAGCTGAAAAAAAAAAAAAAACAAAAAAAAAAGGAGAAGCAACAACAAAAAAGCAAAGTATTGCGGCTTGACAGCTTGCCTCAGACCAAGACTTAAAATATAAAACGTACGTTGTTTCAACGTGCATACCAAAAAATTTTAAATTGATTGATTGTACAAACAAACATACAAATGTTTTTGGGGCGAGAAATATTTTGCACTGTTGAGCTGGACTTTTCCTGACTTGATACTCCTCGAAATGTATGTATGTATGTATGTATGTATGTATGTCTGTGTTGGGCTAGTTTCAATTGTATTTAGCTGAACGCCATCTGTCAACAAGTAGTTTAAGAAATGCAAAATACACAAACAAAATTGAACTGAGCCTTAAACAAAAAAAAAAAATTACACAAACAATTAAAGGTTGGCGATAACATCAAAAGGCTCTCAACATGATTTGTCAGAAATGATGGCCAAATGACGAACGAAATGTTAATGACGGTAAAATGACGACGTTACCGACGACGATAGTAAAGGCTCAACGCTCAACAATTAGCGCAAAAGGTGTTCATCTGTAAGTACAAGAAAAACAAAAACAAGAACAAAAAACACACAAACTCAACCAAAAAAAAAAAGAGAAAAAGTGAAGAGACAACCAAGTAGAATCAGCTCCCATATATTGACGCCAGTTTGGTCCGGAAACTCGTCAATTGCTCGTTCCTCCCACAATATGTGTGTGTGTGTGTGTGTGCGTCTGGATGTGGTAGAAACAACAATAACAATTTACACATGAATATGTTGATACATTAATACGTTGTTGAGGTGTGTTATTCTTACCGAATTAGGAATAAAATAATGCGTATAATTAACTACCATTTATTTTCAAATTAAAGCGGCATCCAAATGTTACAAAAAGCTGTTAATGATGTTGAATGCATGTAGAGCGGTGTAATTTTAAAGAAAATGTATGAATGTATGTAGGTACATAGCATTTTTCATGATTTACATATTTATTTATGTACATATGTATGTATGTACAACAAAGAGATCGGCCGAGAACAGAATCGGGAACATGGGTATGAGGTGTTTCAGTAAAGTTACTCCACTTTTTCTAATATAAAATTTTCCAATTAACTTAAGATATGGGTCAAATCGTCATATAGTTGAAACCGACTACTTCGTATTGGAACAAAATTCTGTGAAAAATTGCCTTTATTTATCATAAAAATTGTTCTGCACAAAAAAAAATTTACTTTGGTACTATCAACGGGTACCTAGAGTAAAAAAAAAATCGCATGAATGGAAAAATTTTCAATTTCAACAAAATTTCTCATATAATAAAATAAGCCAAAGAAAAAAAAAATTTTTTTAAGCTATGCAAATTTAAAATTCCTCTTTTTTCTTTTTGATAAAGTTTATTTCTTGAATATTTGGGAAATAATTATGGTTAAAAAAATAAGGAGATGCATGAAGTTATTAGAAAAAATTTCAAAAGTACGTATCTAGTATTTTAAAAAAAATTTTGTTTCCAATTTTAGTCAATTAAAAAAAAAATTTTCAAACGTTTATTTTTTATTTTATTTTTTCGGAAATCACTTCAGTTAAAAATATTAGCTTTTGCCCAGAGGTATACAAAATATTAAAAAAAAAAATGTATTTAAAATTTTAAAAAAAGGTATGGAAATTTAAAGTTTCACATTTTTATTTTTCGTGTAGTTTTTTTTTGTTAAATATTTCTAAAATTATTATGGTTTAAATATGGGGATGCATGGAGGTATCAAAAAATTTTTAAAACAAAATGTTTTTCTAATAGAAAATTAGAAAATTTTGAAAGGTTTTTTCACAAGTTAGGCAAGTTCAAAATTTAATTTTTTTCGTAAGTTTATTTTTTTAATATTTCGGTAATCACTATAGTTAAAAAATAAAGGGGCACCCCCTTTATGTGGTGATATAAAAGGATATTTAAAAAAATAGTATTTCTAATTTTAGAAAATTTTAAATTTTCAAAATCAAAATATGCATGTTCGCAATTTAGTTTTGGAGTGATGGTTTTTTGTATTATACATATATACTTCTAATGTATCTTAAATTTTATATTTCTTAAATTTTTTTTGTTCAATTAAAAAACAAACCGAAAATTGAATTTTTTTTTAAAAACTGGGGATGTGTGAGGGTGTTAAAAATATTAAAAAAAAATATAATTACTAATTTTAGAAAGTTTTAAATTTTCAGAATCCAAAAAAATTCAAGGTCAGCATTTGAGTTTGTACTGATAATTTTTGAATTATACTTCTGATATATCTTAGGATATCCTGACATTTTTAGTAGTTGTTTTTTTTTTTAAATACATACATACATATGTACATAGGTATCAATTTTTGAAATTTATGCAAAAATATTTTTTAAATTTTGTTTCTGTCTTTTTTCAAATATTAGTCGAGTTAAATTAGTTATACACGAAATTAATCAATTTTGATCACTGAAATAATGGAATGTAAGAAAAAATATGTAAGAATAAATTTTTGCATGTTTTTTTGCCATGGAAGCTACATATAAGTTTGGTAATGAATTCCTGTGTAATACCTAACCGCTGCTGTTGGTTGTAGCATTCCGTTGCTAACTTTGAAGCTTAGGGAATTAACCCTCTTTAGTGTTCTTGAGTGTATGTGCTCCGTTGTTCCTTGCGGTCATCCTCGCCATTGGTGTGGCCCAACAGATCCAGTTACTATTTTTTTTTTTTTTTGTTAGACTTTGATTTGCTAATACAGAATTTTTTGGAAATATAGTTTCTGTGATAAACCATTTCAAAATATTTAAAAAAACCCCCAACTATAAGATTTTTTTTTCGCAACACGCCTCACTTTAATAAATTCGAGTAAAGAGTGACCTATCTCGGAATGAATCCGGATACATATTCAGTTGAGATAAGGCGTCTTTGAAACAAGTTTTGAAGTTCAGGGGCCGTCCACGGGATATCCCAAACATTCACTTAGAGACACGTACCCATTTTGAATGTCCTCATTACATATTGACAGCGGACACATTCGTCCAATCAGGTATTACGCACTTAATCCTAATTAAACCGCTTACTCAATCATAGGAACTTAAAAAGGAGCGAACGATCCACTTCCCTCATCTCTGCCAGAGTGTCGATCATCATCTGTCTGTCCATAGCCTAGTGTCGAAAATGCTTTTTACTTCTGAGGCGACAAGAATCACAATTCGTCTAGACTTTTTACTGTGGTGCTTCTGCAGTACTAAAGACGTCTCAAATTTCGCTTAAAGTGCTTTTACCATTCGTGAAAACGTGTTGCTTTGGCGAAAGTCCTCCTGCTTGTTCTATGGCGGATACAGGTGGCGAGTTTGAGTCTCCTTTAATCTTGGCTATTACTACTCGCTGCTGCATGTATTTCTGGGTATAATCTCTTCCCGAGCATGTATTAAACATATCCAGCAGGCTTCACTTGAATGACGTCCAGTCGTAACCCTTTTTGTTCTTCTTGTTGCTCTTTGCAGTTCTTCTTGGTACAGTTCAATTCCAATTGGGTGCTGTCGAACAGAGCCATCTTCTAGCCCTATAAGTAGGCTACACAAATTCAAATCGATTTATCCTAACTAAGCTTATAAGGGACTATAGGATGAAATCAATTGTAGCACGATGCAGATTTATCATGGATGATATGTATGAAATGGAACTCGTGATAATTAATTAATCGAATATTGGCGGCCGCAGTAGTGTATCGGTAGTTTTTCTAGCCTACAAACCGAAGGCCCAAGGTCCACAGGATCGCCCTTTGGCAGTGATTTGGCAAAGCTCTGGCATTGCATTTCTGTTATTACATTTTAATAAAATTCGAGAAATCTTTTAGTGGCGTTTATTCGAATAACCTAAAAAATTCAACTAATCGAATAGTAAAATTCTGCAAAATCGAAATGCGAATATTCCGATAGTTTTTAAGAGCACTAGTAATTAGATAAGTATATCCTTATTAGCGACACATAATGTATCATAGATAGATGTACAAATATTCAAAAAATAAAAATATTTGTATTAATAAAAGATTTCTTTGCGACTATTTAACATACCTAGATAGATTGCATATCTCTTAACATCCCCATACCAAAGTAGTGCCACCCACGTTCTCAGACAGATATACAAATGAACGTATGTACCGCCATGATATGAATGTATGTACATATGTATGTATGTGAATATATATAAAACACAACATATTTGCTACTAAATGGATATACATACACAGCTACGTGCCTGCTTAAAAGCATCGAGAGAGATTTATAACAATATCCAACCAAATAAAAAACAAATTGAAATGTTAAACGAAAATCGAGACCGTTAATTACAAAAAATGTTGTTGGTAAAAAAACAAAAAACAAACAAAAATGTCACACTTTGAGTTTATTGTCTTTAAGAGCGAATGAAATGGCGAGCATATTTTCATTGTGCTGAACTGCGCATGTAAAGTCAAACACAACATTGTGTGTGTGTGTGTGTGAATGAGTAAAAAAGAGATAGCATGCTGATAAGTAAGAAGAGCAGCAATACAGTGCCGACGCCAACGTGATTGCTTTTGATTCGAGGTAGACAGGAATATTGACAGCGGAAGTTAGCTCCGCAAATCAATTACCCATAATAGGCGGAGTTTATTGTGAGGTTATGAGGAGGTAGCTGCGAATTGTCGTCACCAAATTAATCGTACCAATGTACTATTTGGGGTGGTATACAATGTATGTTTGTGCATGTATGTATGTGAGGATGTTAAGAAAAATAGAAATACAAATGTATGATGATTTTTTGAATGTACCGATGTATATTTGTATGTTTGTATGTTTGTATGCATGTCTCAAGTTATAAATGTATTCAAACTGGTTTACCGTTTTCGTTGTGTGTAGTCAAAAGCGGGGAAATTATGAGTGTTTGGAGATTAAGTGTGGTGAGTTTATAGCAAGATGCTGAGTGAAGTATTATCTCGAGGATTTATTAAAATAAATATAACACAGACACCTCGGGCAGTAAATCGGCATAGATTCTAGCGACTAGTTTTAAAGCGATCTGGCGCTCTTATTAAATTCCAAGATCTGGCTACATAAAGGTCATCAAATAGTTAGGTTATGTGTAATGCATTGAAAGGCCGGAAAATATATACATACATACATATACGGTCGTATGAATATAAAATTTCGAGTCTGCTGTTATTGTAGTAAAATAGCAATATGGAAAATTAATTAGAAACAGAATGAGTGGCACAGTTTCCAATGAGTAACAGAAGTGTAACGAAACACTCGACAAGAAAATGAAACCTGTAACGCTAGAAGAGTAACGAAATCGTAAAGGAACGACGCTTCGTTACAGCAATGCGAGTGTTAATGTTTCTCAGGTTTTGTTGCATGTGTTGTTTCTGTACCTTGACATTTCGTTACCGTTTCGATGCTAAGGTAGCGTTACTAATTTTGTTTCGATATATCGCGTTTCGGTTACAGTTCTAAGAAATTGATAATCATGCTGATCCAAAGAGTATCGTTTCTCACAGCTTCGTTACGTATTTCCTGTGGACCAAGAATGAAACAAAAATGTTTGAAGTAGTAGGTAGTAAGAGGGTAGCACTTTTCTGCCAGATTTCGATATTTAATTTCCTATAGCGGTTGATAATTTGAGTACTTTTCTGGCCTGCTAGAGGTTCCACGTACAAAGAACAGGATGGATAATAACAAAACATACCTTGAAAAGTGTTGTCGAGGCCCCAACTTAGCTAATGCTATTCCCAAGACATTCGGATCTACGTAGCGGAATCAATTCCATCTAACCCCCGACAAAGGGTTGTTACCTCTGTCTAACCTCATTGAATTCGTAACGCCGTGAATGAAGGTACTCCGGCTTCCATATCGCCATACAAACCCCCATAAGATTCTTCAAAGTTTTTTTTGGGTCTAAAACGTCGCCAAATCCTTCGATGCCGCTCACTCTTACTACCAACGTAGCAGATTTTCTATGGTAGTGAGCAATGCGTAGCAATATCCAAACCTCTCAGTACTAATACTAATTAGAACTTCTGGACTCTTTCACTACGTGCCCTGTTCTCCTACTACGATTATATACGACAACCTCATCCGTTAACTTGCCGATATGCTCTGAACATGACAACAGTGACGTTTAAGCTGTAAGGTACAGTTCGGATTCATAACCCAATTCCATACGTCTCTGGGTCCAAGATTGAACACCACTCCCCCATCATAT
>OX608081.1:21432099-21737099 GCA_951509765.1 Sphenella marginata | reverse complement strand
ATAATGATATTAACTTAAAAAAAAAATTAATAAAAAAAAATTTTCTTGGCCAAGTCTAATGTATGTACATATATTTGCAACCAAAAATTTTTCATTTTTTTTTGCCCCCCCTAATATGTATGTACATATATGTGTACATATATATTTCATCTTACACAGCAATTCTTTTTAAGATCCCATCAAAGCAAATGTCATATTAATATTAATTCCAACTTAAAGCCGACAAAAAGGTATGGAATTCTTTACGTATTTTAAAAATTGGCATTTAAGTGTGAAAAGAAAGAGGAAATAATAAGACTAAAAAAGAACATGAACCGAAATTAAAAAATTGATTCAATATTTAACGTATGAGAATCAATGCAACTTAAATAAAAATTGAAGTGATTTTAAGCGCATTTTGCACAACTTGCATTAAGGTGATGTTATACCAAAAGATGCTCTTTGGTTATGTTTACATGCCATAGACTCGACTTAACTGGCAAAATATTCAATAAATAAATGAGACTAGCAGTTAACTGATTACTTAACTTGAGCTAGAATTCTGCTGAGGTTTTTTTAATTTATATACATTTATATGCCGTAAGTTCTAAGTGATGCTTACATTTTAAGGTGCAATTATGCTTCTTTCGGTTTTACTACCTTTACGTGTTGAAATTAATTTGAAATTTTTTTTTGACGTTTATTTTTTTATTTCACGCAAAAGCAAATATCTATTATGCACAAATTTAAGAGGCAAGTAAAATCATTTTTTTTATTTTGAAACATGTCGGTTGCTTTCAATGCGTAATAAAAAAATTGCTAAACATCTATGTATGAATTTTGATTAAATAAAAATCATCAAAACTAGAAAGCTTGTAAAACTTCAATTAAGCCAAAATGATTTGAGTGAGTATGTATTAGAGCTCTTGAAAATCGACTAATCGATTAGTTGGCTAATCGATTAGCAAAAGTCGTTTACCAAAATAATCGATTACCACTAATCGACTAATCGTTTCTTTCCGACTAATCGATTTTTCGTCCATAATCGATTAGCTGTTTGCATTCGACTACTTGACAGAATCGAATATTTGATTAGTTATTTTTTCACGATCAATGGAATTTGTGTAACACAACAGTTTTTGGTCACAGACACTCACCTCTCATTACCGACTTTCTATTTCGTGACCGAAGGGGGGGTTCAAAGACCTCGAAGGTTCCAACGGTAATAACAAATCGTTCTCGCCCATTCAAATACTAACAAAAATACTAAAATATTTTATTTTAAAAAAAACTATCAGTAATCGATTAATGACAGCTAACCGATTGCGCGGTATGATGAAGTCGATTACTTGTTATTCGATTTTCAACCAAAACAAAAGTTGCTTTCGACTATTCGAATAGTCGATTAGCCAGATAATCGATTCTGAACAAGAGCCCTAGTATGTATGTATGTAGGCAAGTGAAGCACTACTAACTCCCTAGAAAATGTGAAAAACGGAAAACAAGGCAACACAAACATTATTAACGTAACTTATTAATTGTGAAAATTGTTTTAAAAAATTTTTGATAGCCAAATTATGAAAACATCATGGAGGCGCGGCTTGTCACATTGTCTTCAAACTCTAATCCTCTAAGCGGCTTATGAATATCATTGTGATTCGTAACCGTCCTGATTTAATTTCAGCTCATGAATGAAATCAAAGAAAGTGCCTGACACTTCAAATGACGCATGTTGACAACTTAGAAAAATATTATGTTTTCGTTTTTTTCGTTGCTTTTGGTGATTTCACGAAAGTCAATCGATCGACTTGTGCGCTTGAGGTGCGATAAAACAAAAAAAAAAGAGTGGAATGAACGTCTCAGCCCTTAATCAAAATACATCTCGTACGTACATTTTTGATGTTTAGCAAATTCATTGATCACGCGCTTTTTATTAATTGAAGATTAATATTGATTGCTGTTGCGTATCGAAGTGTGGAAAATTAGGCAGAGTTGCACAAAATTACGATCCTAAATTCTCTATAGAGAGTTAAGTTCAATATGTTGACACTTATATTCGACTAAGAACATATTCAGGTTAACTTTTTTTCATAATAGTTTTGAAGTTGAAACATATTTAAAATGACGTTAAAAATATTTAATATTAATATTAATATGATTATTCCCACTAAGGAGCATATTTATTTTACATATGGACACACTTCAAGCCAAGTGTGTTTGTTAATTTAGTTCAACTATTTTCATAGTTGATTTCATAATGTTTATAGCCAAAACACATCTGAAGTGCATGCATAGTTAGAATGAAGATTTTCATATTAACTGCAAAACCATTGGTAAAAATAGTTAGATCTAAGTGAAAATAGTTAAAATTCCATGCATTTTTCTCTGGGTGTATAGATAGATTTGCTCCTTTTCTATACCGCGAACCTGCGATCAGCCGATCTTCAGTATGGATTCTGTAAAATTGCACAGGATCACTATATCAAAACTTGGAGCGGTATTTGCCTGCTGGAGCTGAGAAGATAACTGCTAAAGCCATTTAGGATTCGGAAAACAAATAATCTCGATGTTTTCTCCTCCATTTGAGGGCGTCGTGATCGTTCCCTACTCAGTAGGTTGGACGATAATGGCAACTGGTTCTTGCTTTAGTGAGCTGTCCTTCAAAATAGGTATTCGGATATCTTCTGATTTCTTCGCAGCGCGGAATTTGACATTGCCACTAAACTAATTCTCAGCCACCTTATTCACATCATGTTCTGTGCCATGCCCCAAAATCTTAGGGTTGATCGCACCCAGGATTACAGCGGGTTGTTTCTCTATAAGCTTAAAACATTATCTACACAGTGAGCCGAAATTGTTCGGTACTAAAGAGAACAATGTAATGCTTAACAGCCAATTCTTCTTAAAATGTTGCCAACCAGGTCACCCTAAGAAGCTTCTCTTTGAAAATGGCCCCCAAAATTCTGAGGGATACGAAATCACTCTGGCTCAACTCCAGTCTTACTTACCCAGACTAATCCCAGACTTACTTATTATGTGGTGTGTCTCATGTCACAAATCATCTCTTTACCTGCTCGACAAAGCAGCCTCTCCCAAAATCAATCGTACTCTGGTCAAACCATATTGAAACTGCCAGTGTTTTGGGGCCTTCGTTAGTCAAGGCTACATCGAAAAAACAGTCCATAGAACCGCCTGTTGTGGGAACATGCGAAGATATTGATGATGGTATGTAAGTAGCGTGATGACTAGGCACGGCAAGGTATTGCTACAAGCACAGGCAGAGACCACGCCCATTTTGAAAATTTATATTTTACGAATTTCTTCGTACACGATCACATCGGAAGTGAAATAGAATTTTGATATTTTTCGCACAGATGTTCCCTATCATATTCATCTATGTTACTTCTGAAAGCCTTTTATATAAAAGTGGGCATGGTCGTTACCTGATTTCATGAAATTATACCCGAACAATTTTTTGTTCTTTCTAAAAAACTTTCTAAAAAAAATTAATTTTATTTTTTACCTAAAATCATTAGACGGGTGGAACATCGCCCCATTTCAATTCTTTTTTTAAAAACCTCCTATCTTAGAATTTTCTTCAACATCTTAGCATTTGATCCAAAATTTCTTATCACAGCTGAGTATATATTGAATTTTCGCAGAAGTGGGATGTTTTTGAAACTCTTTTTGGGGAAAAAAATTTCAAACGGGACGTTCTTTAAAAAAATTTTGAGGTAAGAAGGTTTCAAAAAAGCAAATATAAAATGAGATGATATCCTTAACCATCGATATATAGAAAGCTTAAAGAAGTAAACCAATACAAAAAATTAAAAGTGATCTACAAAATTATAATAAAACAAAACATTCGTCACAAATTGAGAGAAAAAGTTGCCGTTGAAACCTTTCAGTGTAGAATTTAATTCAACAAGGTTTATTAATGAAGTGACGCGTGGTCAAGGCTGACACTTTAGTAACTTCTTGCGCATTGACATATGACAGCGATTAACTCGCATCGACGATGCATATAAAGCCTCTTTTAACATGTGGAAAGGGGGAGCGAACGTTATGCTGGCAACACAGACTGCGACGCAAACGCAACAGCCAAAGTTGTTGTTGTTTCAAAGGCATTAGCAAGCGGCGTAAATATGTATGCATGTGTATGTATGCTTGGATGCGTTTAAATGAGTGAAGAAACCAGTAAAGGTGCTACTATGCTAATATGCAATTACGAATATGATAAAATCAGTTGGTAAATTCAACAGCGAATGTAGATAACGTGCAATATAATAAGTTGATTTGCATCGCATCAATAAAAAATAAAAACAACAACAACAACAAATAAAGATGACTTGTACGATCAATTAAGTGTATATAAATTGATCAAAACTATAGCCAGCGAAGGCAGAAATTAAGTACAAGAAAAGATGGTAGTAAACTTTTAAAGACTGGCTTTATATTTATGACTTCAAAGAAGAGCAGCAAATTGGTCCTTAAAGAAAGACATGGCGTGGGTGAATTTTTAATTTTGATAATTTGACCATAGCAATTGTAACTAGTTTAGATTGGTAACTAAAAAAATTGCTTTATTTCGATACGTGCGCCACCTAGCGGCATTTTATCTCCGAAAATTGTATGGTCTTTTGTATTTAAAAACTTTCCAAAGTCTAAAGTGTCTAACTCCCAGGGATGTTTTGACATTACTCCATCAGTTTGGAGGCCTTTCTTAACTACCTTCATCCGTGCGCCACCTAGCGGGTTTTTCTCTTCTTGAGAATTGCCTTGCCACAGTACTCTGCAATCCTCCAGCTCCACGTAGCGTTTCTTAAGAGTTGATCGCTGATTCCCAAATGTTGAAATCAGTTATCTAAATATGTACACGGATCCGCGCCATCTAGCGGATCTAATTTTTTTTTTAGTTTGAATTCTCCAGCCAACTTCCAGTTATCCAAAAATAGATCGCAAGATTCCAAATTTGTTTCACGATTTTTTCGGACTTTTTTTCCAATTTCCCCGTTCTATATAATTTTTCTAAATATCTTGTTCTGTGCGCCACCTAGCGGAACTTTTGCCGTTAAGTGCTTAGCTGTTTTTCAAAGTGGCAAAGTCTCTAAGTCAATAGAAAGTTTTTTGAAAATCGATTGTATGTACATACAATTTCCTCGGTATGTGAATTTTATAAATGTGTTGCTACGAGCGCCTCCTAGCGGAATTTTCGTTTGTTGTAAATGATGGATTATCAGCGGCTTCTGAATTACTCCCCAAGCTTCGGTAAATTACTGAAAAATTCGATACCAAGATTAAATTTTTCCATAAAACATTATTAATCATATAAGTCCAGGCGCCACCTTTCGGACATTTTTAAAATCTAGATCTCAATGTCATCAAGTACTAGATTGTGTATAAAGGTTTTTTAGCCTCAACGGGAAGTTCTTTAAAATCGTACGCTAGATTATAAACCTAACGCGATCGCTGCGACACCTAGCGGATTTTTTTAAAGCTTCGTAGCACTAAGACTTGGCTGTAAATTTTTACGGGTCTATAACAAACAGAAATTTCCTATATATTTTGTAATATAGTAGGGAGATACAAGCGAGTGACATTATATCAAGGTAGTTCTTCATAAGAATCCTATAAAACATTTTTACACATTTTTAATATTTAAGCTTCATTATTGAGCTTATTCAAATTCACACCGGAAGTATTATAAATGTGAGGCAAGAGTTGAATAATTAAATCTTTAAATTGCGAATTTATGCAATTTGAAGTAAATTTGTTAAATACGCGCTTTTATGCTTCGTTAACGCTTCGTAAATTTCTTGAAAAACAAAAACAACAACAAAAAAAAAAACGAAACTTGCAGTTACAAGCAAACAATTTCATTTAACTAAGTATCTTGGCACATATGTTTGCATGTATGCAAGTGTCTGAAGCTAGGCTTGGTCGACTGCGCCACTCTTGGCTGAATAAAAAATAAATAAATTTTGTAGCAAAACCGTCTCACACCGTATAGATTGTACTTTAATTTAGTGTAGGTAAGTAGGTGCACACTTTGTTGTTATTGTTGTTGTTATAAATGCTATGCTTGTGGTTTTTGTGACCAACTTGATGATTACAACAACTGGGGAGTTTTCAACTTTGCAGCACTGCTAACGATTCGTTTCGTTTCGATACAACTCAATGCACTCGGGTCTATGTATGTATGTATGTATGTGTGTACGAGTATGTAGTGTCTACTCAGCATTTAAGGCATTTTTGTGCTCTTGTCGATCAAGAAGCAGTCTAAAACAAGCAACAAGAAGAAGCAGAGCAGTTGGGTATATTAAATGTTGTACGTTGTATGTTTACCATTAAAGTCAACCACCTGTAATGAACTGACGCCACAATTAAACTTACAATGCCCGACATTCGTTAGTCACACCATGAAGTAAAAGGTCGCTGAAGCTATTAAGGGTTTGCGTATTGTTGTTCTCACAGTTGCAACTCTCTGGCTTTTTAATAATGCCAAATTAAGTATTTTGGTACTTAATTTTTTCTTCCTTTCTTTGTTGTTCCTCACCTTGAGTATATCTTATATAGCTTCACGTTACTCTTCTAGTGCCACTACTTTTCTTACTTTCTTAGCTTTTTTTAATACTTTTTTTATTTTTATAAAATTGTTTTTTTTTTTTGTTAAATTTATTAATTTTTTTTTGTGGTTATTTGCTTTTATTTTTACTTAATTTGATTTATTTCTACTATTGTGATTTATTTTATTAAAGTTTTTTTTTTAATTTTTTTAAAATATTTTTGTTTTAACAATTTCTTTCATTAATTTTTTTTATTTATTTTATTTTATTTTATATTATTTTGTTTTATTTGATTTTATTTTATTTTATTTTATTTTATTTTATTTTATTTTATTTTATTTTATTTTATTTTATTTTATTTTATTTTATTTTATTTTATCTTATTTTATTTTATTTTATTTTATTTTATTTTATTTTATTTTATTTTATTTTATTTTATTTTATTTTATTTTATTTTGTTTTATTTTATTTTATCCGTTTTTATTTTATTTTATTTTATTTTATTTTATTTTATTTTATATTATTTTATTTTATTTTATTTTATTTTATTTTATTTTATCTTATTTTATTTTATTTTATTTTATTTTATTTTATTTTATATTATTTTATTTTATTTTATTTTATTTTATTTTATTTTATTTTATTTTATTTTATTTTATTTTATTTCATTTTATTTTATCTTATTTTATTTTATTTTATTTTATTTTATTTTATTTTATTTTATTTTATATTATTTTATTTTATTTTATTTTATTTTATTTTATTTTATTTTATTTTATTTTATTTTATTTTATTTTATTTTATTTTATTTTATTTTATTTCATATTATTTTTTTTTTATTTTATATTATTTTATTTTATTTTATTTTATTTTATTTTATTTTATTTTATTTTATTTTATTTTATATTATTTTATTTTATTTTATTTTATTTTATTTTATTTTATTTTATTTTATTTTATTTTATTTTATTTTATTTTATTTTATTTTATTTTATTTTATTTTATTTTATTTTATTTTATTTTATTTTATTTTATTTTATTTTATTTTATTTTATTTTATTTTATTTTATTTTATTTTATTTTATTTTATTTTATTTTATTTTATTTTATATTATTTTATTTTATTTTATTTTATTTTATTTTATTTTATTTTATTTTATTTTATTTTATTTTATTTTATTTTATTTTATTTTATTTTATTTTATTTTATTTTATTTTATTTTATTTTATTTTATTTTATATTATTTTATTTTATTTTATTTTATTTTATTTTATTTTATTTTATTTTATTTTATTTTATTTTATTTTATTTTATTTTATTTTATTTTATTTTATTTTATTTTATTTTATTTTATTTTATTTTATTTTATTTTATTTTATTTTATTTTATTTTATTTTATTTTATTTTATTTTATTTTATATTATTTTATTTTATTTTATTTTATTTTATTTTATTTTATTTTATTTTATTTTATTTTATTTTATTTTATTTTATTTTATTTTATTTTATTTTATTTTATTTTATTTTATTTTATTTTATGTGATTATTATAAAAATATTAAAACTGACCCACTAAACAAAATAAATAGCATCATTGAACCACGCCTCTGACTCCTACAAATAATGAACAACGGTACAAAAGTTATAAAAGGGAAATTATATGCAAATTTTGTCATGAGCACCTAAGTAGATGAGTGAATAATTATCTAAAATTACTTTGCGCAAGAAAGGTAGGTGTGAGAATAATTTTATTTTACAATGGAACAACAATTTGGAAATGAAAGGCCTTCGCATACCAGACTGAGCTACCAAACAAAAAAATATATAAAATTTGTATTAAAAGCAGAAAGCAAATATTAAAGTTGCATACAAATATTTACAAAATTTATATACTAAGCACATACACATACATATGTACATATGTATATAGACGTTTGTGGAAAGCAGTGAGCAAATTGTGCAAAATGGTAGGAAAAGAAAGGAAGAAAGTAAAGCAAAAACGGCATGACAAATTAATTGTTGAATTCCGTGTGTGTTATGACCAATAAGCATTTTAACGAATTGGTAAAGTGTAGGCAAAATGCAACCACTGGGCCAGTTTAACAAAACAACCCAGTGCAATATATACACAAATATGTATGTATGTATGTGTGTTTGTGTGTTACTTCGAATAAAAGCTCGCCTCGCTTGTAAAGTGCTTGCTTGTGTTAAATGCTATTAATTGTAAATATTATATTCTTATGTAATCGCAATTGCAATCGTAAAATGTTTGCTTATCGCATTTTGTGCGGATTCGTGCCTGAACGTTTTCCGGAACGTTGAGCTACGGTTTGTATGAGTTAGACATGCACGCTGTTGGCATTTAAGCGATGCACCCATGAAAGCTCGACACAACACTATTAAACGCAATGAATTTTGATTATAAAATTTCGAATGGATTTTTGTCGAAATAAATGCCATTAAATGAAATGAATTAAAAAAAAAAATAGCAATAATAAATAAGATTCAGTTTGGAAGCAACTCCAAAAAAATATGATGACTTGGGCAAGTTTCCAAATCAGTTGAGCCTTCTCTTCCATCTGCTGTCTCATTCGGATGACGAAGAAAACCTTTGTAAATTCGCGTCACACGACCCAGGCAGCAAAATCTTTGGACTTTAATTCACTGCACTATGGTCATAACTGTATAGGTCGCATACAGCTCTTCATTAAATTTCCTTCGAGACTCTCCAATTGTTTTCCCAAAAAATCTTCTATAGAATATTCCAATGGCCATCTCAGTTTCTTTCGTCACTGTCCAAGATTCCCGACCTCACATCTGTTCGCCAGCGGCTGATAGCTCGTTCGTTGTAGTCGGGTTATCTCGTTCGCAACTTAACAATAACGAAAAGTATTCGGTGACCAGGTTACCATTATAGGCCCCGGTCTTGAAACTTTCCGTCATCAGTCACATCTTTTCATAGAACTTTCGTAAATTTGTATGCCTGTCTTCATTTCAAGCACCTCACGCTCATGCCTTTTGCTCTCATGTTTCACTTTTCGAAGAAAAATTTCTCCGTGATTTTCCACCAACTTTCGTGTTCTGGGAATTTTACACTTGTCCCTTCCCTTTTATTCTATAACTCCACCATCAGATAGATATGGCACTTAATTACGTCGCTTATGCCAGCACTCCTTAGCACCTTTCGCTTGATACCCATATTGTACCAACAGAGTTTGGTGTACACTGGTTCACATATTAGTCGATAACTCCAAAACTGGTCGAGATATCGAAAAAAGGTATATCTTATACTTTAAGTTACATATCTAGTAAATTGGCAGTGTGAGAAGAAATTAATTCTATTCAGCAGTTTTTGCGTGATGTGCGTACAAATTTTAAGACAAACAAAAAAAATTCTAAAAACTGTTGATTTGGTTGCTATTGCCTCTGAATGATCCCTGCTATACATTTTTTTTAATCTATTATATCGACCTGTTATAATTTTGTTATTCATATGTAAAGTAATGAGTGCGCTAGTCCATAGCAAATTCTAAACCGCACGCCCCCCTCTTCTTCCGCCACACCCTTGCATGCCAAATACTGCAGTTAGAGTTATGATTATGTAAACAGTTTAAGCTCTTGCGTTCAGTTAGCATGAAAATATTAAATGAAATGGAAATGTGTTTTTTTTTTTTTGTTTTTTTTGAACTAAATATATATTTGTTAGTTGTCTGTACTTTACTAACTTTTTGCTGCTCGCAAGCAATTCAAAAACTGTTTAACATAGTCATTGTTTAGATTTGATTGTAATTTTTTCTGTTTACTAATCATATATTTTTATGCATTTTAGTTGGTCCCCTTCACACCAAAGCACACCAGCGCACACTTGCACACTCTCAATTACTGCTTAAACGTGCACTAGACTAACTCTAGCGGCGGTCAAGTGTTCGGGTGTTGGAGGCAGATAAGCATCGCTTCCGGTGCGCCGTTGACCATTCGTACGAGTACTATGAATGACCATTTGGTTGGTGTAAATGATCAAATTGTTGTTGTATTACACTGCGTGTTGCCGGTTATGTATATCGTTTTGGGTATTTTTTTTTTTGGTTTTCTATTATTTGCTGTGTTGGTTAGTGGTGTGTAGCAAATGGACACGATGCCACCTTTTGTTTGTTGTTGTACACTGTTGTTGGCATTACGCTGCATACTCGGTATAGTAAGTGAGGGTTTATAGTGGGAGCCGTGGTGGCAATGAAACAAATTTGGTTCATTATTTTATTAGATAAACTGCTTTTAGGGTTCATGGGAGATATAGTTGGTGCTATTGTTGCGCTTTAAAAAAAAACATAAAATAAAAAAAAGCAAAAAAAAAAACTAATCTGTAAATTTGGTTAAATTTTATTTTTGGCCTATTTCATTTAACAAATTTTGATGCTATCATTTAGCACCTGACATTTGAAATGTAATTAAATTTACATATTCACTTGAGCCAGCTGACCATGGAGCTGAGCGATACTACTGGCTATAAAGGTTTCGTGTCAAGCTCCAGCGCATATCTACAACAATTAAAACAATTTAACAACGAATCAACATTGTAGCATATTTTGGTTTGTATTTCAAATTAAATGTATGTGACTATTATTTTTGGCACAAAATTTGTACAAACTGAAATTCGTATATTTCCATCCGTGGTTTGCCTTCATTATATCACATTTAGAAATGTTAATGCGTTAGAAAAACTTTTAAATTTTTCTACTGCTTAGTCTACTTAGAACTCGAATCACATTATTTATGTCCACCTCACTTTGTTGTTGTTAATGCATTTTACTATTCGTTAGATAATTGAGTCCAACGTGTTGACATCACTGATAAACTCAACATTAAGTATATTTTATTTTATATTTTAACAGTTGGTTGGGCATAATTAATGAATAGCCAGGCGACGTTGTTTTTAGCGGATGGCACAACGTTTTTACTGACTACAAAACAAAACAAAATATTTACGGAAATAATGAACGGAAACTGGGAAATAACAGTGGAAAAATTATGGTGCATGCACATACATATTTACATATACGATGCATATGATTAGAGTAAGGGATTTATAAAAGACACGTCCATATGGAGTGAGGTTAGCTTTGCACGCCTGAATAGAACAAAATATGCTGTGGCTTTGTGCTTTAAATATAGTATAAGAACTTTTTCAGCTAAAATAAAATGATCGTGGAATGACCCCAAAATTGATGTGAAAAACTCCAAACGGTCCCAAAAGAAATTATCTAAAGATTCCAAACTGATCCCGAAAAAGTTCTGAAAGCAATCTCGAAATGATATTAAAAGTCCCCAAAACAGTTTCGAAACCATGCTGAAAATATCGCAAAATCAATCCCGAAATTACACCGAAAAAGTTCTCAAAGCCATCCCGAAAAGGTCCTGAAATTATGATGGCACTGTTCTTAAAAAAAAATAACAAAACAATTACGAAATGTTTCCAAAGTAATCCCGAAATGGTTTCCAAATAGTCGCAAAAAAGTTCCGAAAACAGACCCAATCAATCCGGAAATGATCCGAAAAAGTCCCAAAAACGATTCCGGAACGATCATCCAAACGTCCTGACATGGTTCTGAAAGTGTTAAAGAAGAAATCCCGAAACGAACGCAAAAGTAATCCAGAAATAGTTCTGAAGTTATTATCAAACTATTCCAAATATATCCGAAAACACTCCCGAGAAAACTCTTAAATTAATCCCGAAATGCTTCTATAATGATTATGAAATGATACCGAAAAAGCCCTAAAAAGATTCAAAAAAGTCCCGAAACTAATTCTGAACCGATCATCAAAAACTCTTGACATGGTTCTGAAAATAACAAGAAAGCAATTCTGAAAATAGTTCCGAAATTATTGTGAAACTACATATTCATGAAAACAGTCCCAAAAAAGTTCCGAAACCCATCCCGAAATGGTCCGGAATGACTTCGAGATAATAGAAACAAAATCCCGAAATGGTCCTGGAAAATTTTCGAAAGCATCCGCGAAATGATCCTTTTGACTTCGAAACAATACGGAAAATATCTAAAAAAAAATTTCCTAAAATGTACCGACAGCTATCCAAAAATTACCATTAAAAAAACTCCTAAATGGACCAGAATAAGTCAAGAAGGTTGACAAAATAATCGGAAATTTTACTCGGAGACGGACCCTAAAGCAATACCGCATTAATCCTGTAATAAAATAGAACCGAAAAAGTCTCGAAACGATCCCAAAAAGGACCCCAAACCAATTTCAAAATAATCCTGCAAAATTCAAGAAATAATTCTACAATAGATAAGAAATAGTGAATGAAAAGCAATGCCGAAATGATCCCGCAAGGTTCCCATAATAATACCGAAATGTTCCTGAAAACAATGACGAAAAAATATATGTTTTTGAAAATGGGCGTGGCTAGTGGATTACTACACAACGTAATGAACGTGGTTTAAAGAAAGTTAGCATACAAATAATTTTTTTATAAAGTTTTTTTTCTGGAAAATGTATGAACTATAAAAATATATAATATTATGCTAAGAGACGAAGTGCCTGCAATTTAGTTGGGTGGGTAGAAACTGTGCTCTCTGATAATAGCATCATAGTTCACCTATAACCCTTCTTATTTACCCTTACATTCTTTTCATTCCATACAGGGCATGTGTGATACAGAAAATCAACCAAACTCTATTGGTTTTGGTAGCACCCTTTTAATTTTTTTTTTTTTGCATATAGAAAGCATATCTGTTTGTATGTATGCACAATGACACCTCTAATTAAGTGTGAAATTATTCAAATCATTTTTTTTTTTCTTAGCTAAAATTAAGATAAATTATTTAAAAAACAAAAAAATACTTTTCACACTTTAGTGAGCCAGTATTAATCATATCGCGACTTTTTTTTAAGTATGTTTTTAAAACTGTTATAACTGTAATGTAATTGCTTTATAAATAAAAAAAGGGATATACCGTACACCGGATTGGTCACAACAATTTTGTAAGTTATGTTCAGAGATTTTCGGAAACTTGTATTATCCTTACAGGAAAATTTAATTTTTTTTATTTCATATTATTTTATTTTATTATATTTTATTTTATTTTATTATATTTTATTTTATTTTATTTTATTTTATTTTATTTTATTTTATTTTATTTTATTTTATTTTATTTAAGTTTATTTGATTTTATTTTATTTTGTTTTATTTTATTTTATTTTATTCTATTTTATTTTATTTTAGTTTATTTTATTTTATTTTATTTTATTTTATTTTATTTTATTTTATTTTATTTTATTTTATTTTATTTTATTTTATTTTATTTTATTTTATTTTATTTTATCTTATTTTATTTTATTTTCTTTTTTTTTATTTTTTTATTTTTTTTTCTTTTTTTTTTATTTTTTTTTATTTTATTTTATTTCATTTTATTTTATTTTTTCATTGCATATTTACCCACGTACACTCTCACCCATACAATGTGTGAAATATTTAAATGAAATGAAATCAAATGCAGCGCTGCACAATCCCACCATTCGCTTTGGTTGTTTATGTAAATCAGTTCAACTTCCGGCTTAAAGCGATTGCCCGTTTCAAGTAAAAAACGTTGAAATGAAAGCTTGCTCGCTGAACAAAATTCCATTTATGTGGCTGTTTAATGCGTAATTCGGTTTGACGTGTCTATACCAAATGTACTTTTAAGCTGCATGCGCTCGTTTCAACTTTATTCTGATGTAATGCGATCTCGATTCGTTTACTAACTTATTGTAGGTATTTAATAATTTTATGATAAATGTTAAAAAAAATATTTTATAATCCGACTGACCCAAATTCTTCTTCTTCTTCTTCTTTTCTTCTTTAAATGGCCATCTAACCGCCTGAGCGATTTTGACCGTCCAACATAGCTCGCCAGTCATTTCTTCTTTGCGCCAACTGGCGCCAATTGGAGACCCCACGAGATCGCAGGTCGGTCTCCACTTGGTCCTTCCATCGGAGTGGTGGTCTTCCTCTTCCTCTGCTTCCACCGGCGGGTGCCGATAAGTATACCTTCTGGGCTGGAGCGTCTTCGTTCATTCGCACGACGTGGCCTAGCCAGCGAAGCCGCTGTGTTTTAATGCGCTGTACTATGTCGACGTCTGCGTAAAGCTCATACAACTCATCATTAAATCTTCTTCGGTACTCGCCGTCGCCAACGCGTAGAGGCCCATAAATCTTTCGCAGAACTTTTCTCTCGAATACTCCCAATGCAGCCTCGTCAGATGTTGTTAGTGTCCACGCCTCTGCACCATATAGCAGGACGGGAGCGATGAGTGACTTGTAGAGTGTGATTTTCGTGCGTCGAGAGAGGACTTTACTTTTCAATTGCCTACTCAGTCCAAAGTAGCATTTATTTGCAAGAGCAATTCTTCGTTGGATTTCTAGGCTGGCATTATTGTTGGAGTTTATGCTAGATCCAAGGTAAACGAAGTCCTTCACTATTTCGAACTTTTTGGTGCCAGCAGTGGCGTGGGTGCCAAGGCGCGAATGCGCTGACTCTTTGCTTGATGACAGCATGTACTTCGTTTTGCCTTCGTTCACCACCAAACCCATTTTTTCCGCTTCTTTTTCTAGTTTGGAGTACGCAGAGGTTACGGCACGGTTGTTAAGGCCGATAATGTCAATGTCGTCAGCATATGCTAACAGTTGCACGCTTTTATAGAATATTGTTCCAGCGCGGTTGAGTTCTGCAGATTGTATTATTTTCTCCAACATCAAATTAAAGAAATCGCACGATAGGGGGTCACCTTGTCTGAAACCTCGTTTAGTTTCAAACGGCTCGGAGAGGTCCTTCCCAATTCTGACTGAGCTGGTGGTGTTGCTCAATGTCATTTTGCAAAGCCGTATAAGTTTTGCGGGGAAACCAAATTCAGACATAGCGGCATATAGGCAGCTCCTTTTCGTGCTATCGAAAGCGGCTTTAAAATCAACAAAGAGGTGGTGTGTGTCGATTCTTTTCTCACGGGTTTTCTCCAGGATTTGACGTATTGTAAAAATCTGGTCGATGGTAGATTTTCCAGGTCTGAAGCCACACTGATAAGGTCCAATCAGTCTGTTCACGTCAGGCTTCAATCGTTCGCACAATACGCTTGACAAGACCTTATATGCGATATTCAAAAGGCTGATTCCGCGGTAGTTGGTGCAGTTTGCAGGATCACCTTTTTTGTGGATTGGGCAAAGAACACTTAGATTCCAATCTTCGGGCATGCATTCATCCGACCATATTCTGCACAGAAGCTGGTGCATACGCCTTACCAGCTCCTCGCCGCCATGCTTGAATAGCTCAGCAGGCAAACCATCAGCGCCAGCTGCTTTATTGTTTTTTAACCGGGATATTGCTATTCGCACCTCATTATAGTCGGGTTCTGGGACGTCAATTTCGTCGTCTTCGATTGTGGGTTCGGGTTCGAGCTCTTCTCTGGTTTCTTGCTCAATTTCTCCATTTAAAAGGGCAGAGAAGTGATCCCTCCATATCTCTAGTATTCTCTGAACATCAGTCACCAGGTCGCCGTTCTCGTTCTTACAGGAATTTGCCCCGGGCTTGAAACCTTCCGTCATTCGTCGAATTTTTTGATAGAATTTTCGGGCATTATTCCCATTGGCTAGCATCTCAAGCTCATTGATTTCACGCTTTTCTGCCTCTCTTTTTTTTGCCCGGAAAAGTCGCCTCGCTTCCCTTTTCAACTCGCGGTAGTGTTCACACACACTCCTTGTTGCACTCGATCTTAGCGTTGCCTTGTAGGCTTCGTTCTTTCTTTTCGTTGCAGCTCGGCACTCTTCATCATCGTACCAGTTGTTTCTTCTCGTTCGCCGGAATCCAATTACTTCTTCGGCTGCGGTACGGAGTGCTCCTGTGATGTGCTCCCACTGCTCATGCATTCCACTGGGTTGAATTGTGCTCTCAGAGAGCAGGTGTGAGAGTCGGTCTGCAAAATCATTGGCGGTCTGTTGCGATTGCAGCTTTTCGACGTCCAGCTTTCCTTGCGTTTTCTGTTGCACCTGTTTTGTCGTACAGAGGCGGGTACGAATCTTAGCTGCTACTAGGTAGTGATCGGAGTCGATGTTTGGACCTCTTATTGTGCGAACATCTAAAACGCTAGAAGCATGCCGTCCGTCTATCACAATGTGGTCGATCTGGTTTCGCGTTCTTCGATCGGGAGACAGCCATGTAGCCTGATGGATCTTCTTGTGCATAAACCTGGTGCTGGCAATGACCATGTTTCGGGCACCGGCGAAGTCGATCAGCCTGTATCCATTTGGCGAAGTCTGGTCGTGCAGGCTGAACTTCCCGACTGTGGGTCCAAATACACCCTCTTTGCCCACCCTGGCGTTAAAGTCACCAAGCACGACTTTGATGTCATGACGGGGGCAGCGCTCGTAAGTTTCCTCCAGGCGCTCGTAGAATGCATCCTTTTCCACGTCGTCTTTCTCTTCCGTCGGAGCGTGGGCGCAGATAAACGAGATGTTAAAGAATCGTACTTTTACGCGGATTGTAGCGAGACGCTCATTCACGGGTGTGAACGACAGTACTCGATTACGGAGTCTCTCTCCCACCACAAATCCCACGCCAAATCTGCGCTTGTCGACATGCCCACTCCAGTAAATGTTGCAAGGTGGTTTGTTCATATTACCTTGCCCCGTCCATCGCATCTCCTGTATGGCGGTGATGTCAGCTTTAGCCTTCCTCAGGGCCTCAACCAACCGGGCAGCGGCACCTTCCCCATTGAGGGACCGGACATTCCAGGTGCATGCCCTTAAATCGTAGTCCTTGTTTCGTTTGCGTGTGTCGTCATCTAAAAAGGGGGTTCTCATATCCGAGGCTTTTTTGAATTTCATTGGTACGTTGTTTTATGTGGTGGGTCCCAAACCCAACGCACAACCCGTTCCACGGGAGGTTGTAATTTAAGTGCACGTTTATATAGCGAGCCGCTTGATCCAAGACAGACGCCCGCTTACAGCCGCACCACTAGGTGATCAGACGCTGCTTGTAAACCCCTGATAAGCCCTTAAACCGATTATGTCGGGGTGGCCTTGCCAGGTTGTCGCCTTCTCACGTTTAGCTCACCACCAAACGGGTGTTCGGTGGCTACCCAGAGGATACTTGGACGCAAGCGCCCGGAAGTAGTGAGCTGCTTGGACCGCATGCAAAAGAATCGCTCTGGCCATTCCCAAGTGAATGGCGATCAGAAACTTTCCCCACTTACGTGGACTTCTACACGCGGACCCATCCTCCAAATTGCCCACTAAAATTGACGCTAAAAGCTGAGGATAGGAAATTGCACAATTAGATAAACCACGCATTATAAAAAGGAGCAGGGACACGCCTATTTTCGAACATTTTTCAAAAGTTCTTTGGGTATGTGATATAAAAATGCCTCAATCAACCGCTGAAGCGAACCATTTATTTGTTTTTGTATAACATCAAAAGGCTTAGATAGTAGCATGAATGCGTCTCAAATTCAAACTTCTTCGATAATCAACGCTCTCTTTATGACTGTTGCTTTGATTTCATTCATCACACCTGATACACATATACCTATGAATACAATAAGATCAATTGCGCTACTGTAAAACAAATGCAATGAGCTACTAACGAGGTGTTACTTTTGGTTTTATATTGGTTACCACAAAATAGCCGATAAAAGCAAAGCATTACAAAAATAATATTGAACGAGTTAAATAAGTTTGATAATCCTCATAACAATACCATTGTTATTAGATTGATATTGTTCATAAGCAAAGCTTCGGCTGATTTTTCATGCCACTCAGTAAGCTGAAAATGTTTAGAGAAATCAGTAAAGAAAAACATTCTTAACAAAACGCATTTGGATGAAGAAAAGAAGCGTGAATGTGCAGTATGTATGTATGTATGTGTGTGTTATACGAAAATAAGCACTGATTTTTTATGAATGATGGAAACTATCACTCAAATTTTGTACCATTTTTGTTTACAAGGTGTGAGTGAGGTAGAAGGAATTATTTTTTTACTATATAAAGGGAATCAGCTATACATATATAGGCCTAGATACTTATGTACATTGATATATTTCGTCAAGGCACTGAAAAGGTCTTTCCATTTTAAGTTTATCTGAATTTTTGATTTGATGGATTTAAACTCAAGTTCGAAATCAAAACTTCTAAAAAAAAAAAAATGGAGCAGGTTCGTGTCCTAAGTCTTTTGTTGGAATATTCAATTACACAATAGATACACCGTCTTTGGAAATTTTGATAACTAAAATGGAAAACTATATGCTATCAACATACATATCTCTACCACGAGTATAATAACAACAATAAAATACAACAACAAAAATTAAAATAAAATATATTATCTAAAAATAGAATAAAATAAAATAAAATAAATGAATATAGAATACAAGAACACCAAATGAAACAAAGTAAAATAAAATAAAATAAAAAAAAAATAAAAAAAACCTTATTCAATTGTCAAAAACAATAATCTGGGCGATGCTTTTTTATATTTCAAAGAAAAGTGCTTGTGTTAAGGTCATGAAGAGAAAGTACTTTTTTGTTTAAATTGTGAAAATCTATTTTTTGTATGGCACCTTAATATATTGAACCTAAATTGTGTACTTTTAATCTCAATTTTTTTATGAATGAATGAATTAATAAATTTATGAGTATCCATCCTCGATTTAGGTGCACATTCAGAGAGGCACCAAAAAACGTTGTGCGTTGTTTTAAGCAATGAGAAATGCGATTTTAGCTCAACTAGTTTGTAAAGCTAATACCGATGGTCGACACTTTTTTTCGACTTTGAAGTGATGAATGTTATAAAAAAAAATTAAAAAAAATTCTTTTATAACGACGTTAACCATGTTCGAAATATTTATAGCTTTGAAGTATAAGACTAACGATTAGCTAGTATAAGCACTTTGTAAGCTGCATCACTTTTGCTTTGGTACCTCGTATGCGTATCGGTGTGTGTGCCCTTTGTTACCGAGCGGCTTGACCGAGTTCATTGACGACTCAACATTTTGCTGCGTAACCAGCATTAAGTGGTCCAACCCATAATCACTCTTAAATGTTATCGACAGCCACTGCGTTACGAACCGCTATTGCTAATGATCATCTACGAAGCTTTGTTGTTACCTACATGCTTATGTACATACAGACATATAACCCGCTACGTTATGTACATATTTATTTTTGTTTTTGCTCCCGAATAACAAAACATTAAAATCATGGCAACTTTAAATGCGCCGATTTATCGTAAAATATTTTCTTTTCATAAAACTTCATTACCTTTGATAAATGTTCACGCCGCGGCTTCTTTATGCGGACACACTCAAGTCAGTATGAATGTATGCATGCGAGTTTAGCTACACGCTTAGAAATTTGGTTATAAATTTTAAGCTCAGTTCATACAAAGGTGGAGAATATTTCATAAAATTATATTGGGCGCTCTTTATTCGCCATGATGCTGCTTGTTAAATTTTTCTGCTCGCTTAAAAATCTTTAAAATTAAAAGCAACAAAAATTAAGCGAGTAGTAAAAATTATAAACGCTACCATTTTAGTTGCTATCTGCAAGTAAACAATTTTTTAAAGGATTTTAAATTTTGAAAAAAAAATTGTAGTTGCTTTTTTATTCACAAGTCGCTAAGTGCGTGCCGAAAAAAATCTGCTAATCCCCATTTCTTGGAGCAATTAGGTGAACTATGGTACAAATTGAAGGATAGCGCCAGCTTGAATATCATCAGTCATACATATATTGTGCCAATTTTTTTTTTATTTCATGCCCGAATATGCAAAAATTACACATTAGACCGGCCTAACATTTTTTTTTTTTTAATTATATTGACAGATATTTTATGGGAATGGCAAAAAAATACTCTCAAAGTTTCAGATCTAAATTTCACTTTAAGAAAAATGTTCACAATAAAAACATGAAATCTTAAAAATTATAAAAAATAAAAGAGTAAACAAATTGAAAAAATTTTTTTTTGAACTTGTATATGTTTTTTTTTTTGTTTTAAATATTTAAATTCACCTCAAATTACGTTCAGTGTATAGCTGTACAGGATGTAGCAAAGTTAGTCATAAATATTGAATGGTTCATCATTGTGCCAATAAACATTCAGGTAAAAGGTATTTTATTCTTCTCTTCCATTGTAATTATATTTATTCATATTTCTCTAAAGAAACGGCAACTGATTATCGTAGACACGCTTAAGAGTGCGACGGGTATGAAGCATTGATTTTTAATACATTGATATGGGTGTTCATCATATACCCAACAAAAAAAATTGTAAAACATTAAGAATTACGAAACAAAAAATAATACTCGTAATATGAAATCAATATATAACATTTAAGAATTAATAAAATGATTGGAAATTAAAATTTTGAAACTAAAAAAATTAAAAATAATTTTAAAGGAGCAGCAGCGGCGGTGTTGCTAGTCTACCCACTATTGCTTATAATTACTCACATCATTTTTCGCTGGGTTTCTATACATGTATGCTTGTATTTACTTCCTTTTGTTATGCACAATTCAGTAGTTATTGATCCATTTAGCTTCTTTTCAAAAGTCAAACCAGTTTAAAGTGTTAAAAATTTTGTCTTGTCATTTTTGATCAATTAAAATCAAACTTTTGTTTGATCATAAAATTTATAATGAAAGCAAATGCAAATTATTTATGATTTAGCTGATTACACTTGAGATGTAGATATAGACTGGTGGTACTAGGGATGTACATATGTATGTAGACAATTATATAATATTTTTTGTTTGTGAAACATAATATGTATTTAAAAGATTTTAAACGGCTTTGCTACTGTGTCACGCTCTGGAGATAATGGATTTCTCGCTTTTCAAATGTATGAATTTTGAAGTTAATAATTCGTAATGTAGCACAAGACATCAAAATTAATGAGCTAAAATTTGAATTATAATTATTTGAACGTATTTGAATATCCGATTTTATTTTTTTTGCTTCGAAATGAAATTTAAAATTATTTTGGTGAAAGCGAGTACCTCAAAGTTTCTTATTTCTTTCGAAGGCTAATGCAACATTATTTTTATTATGCTTGAGTGGTAGCATTTTTTCAAATTTTGATTCATAATTAAAATTAAATTTTTTTCTTTAAATATATTCACCGTTTTTTGTATTTGCTTTCGATTCTAAATAAAAATGTTTGGAAATCAACAAAAAAATAAGCAGCCAAAAAGAAACTATAAGCTGAAAGCTAGCTTGCATTTGAATTTCAAAGGAAATTCCAAATTTGAAAAAAAAATTAATGCTAGTTTTTTTATTCATAAGTCGCTTACGAAAAAAACATCGGTGTTTGCTAGCTTACAAGCGACAAGCTTATTTTTGAATTTCATTGAAAATTTCATATTATAAAAAAAAAAATGTTTTTGTTATTTTATTCATACGTCCCTAAATCGTTCGAATAAAAAGGTCAAACAAAATTTTAACGGCTTTCTAGCTTCTAAAAAATTTAACTTTGTTATTTTATTCATTAGTCGCTAAGCGCTTGCAAAAAAATAAGCAACCAAAAAAAATTAAAAGCGCTTATAATTTTGATTTTTAAAGAAAATTGAATTTTAGTTTTTTTATTCTTAACTCGCTAAGTTGCTTACGAAAAAACATCGATAGTTTGCTTGCCAGCTGACAAGCGACAAGTTTGCATTTGAATTTCAAACGAAATTTCAAATTTTGAAAGAAAAAGCAGATTTAGTTTTTTTATTCGTAAGTCGCTAAATCGGTTACAAAAAAAATCGGTAATTAGAATTTGTTTCGCTATTCAAATAAAAACTTAATAAATAGGTTATGAAAATTATTTGAAAAAAAAAAATTTCAATTTCTTGCGCTCTCGAGACTATCCAGATCCCTCATAATACTTAATCACAATAATAACAAGGTTAGACGGAAGCACCCACGCTGATAAACGCCAATTAAAAGGGCTTGAAAGTGCTGCTCTTGCTAAAAACCAAAGTCAAAGTTGGAAAAATATTTCCTCATAAGAATGCTTGAGCTCGTTTATTAGCCACAAAATCAGTTTCTTAGCTTAGTTCTCAGCGCTTGGAAATGCGGACTAGTTTGGAAGTCAAAGCAATGCGTGAAAAGCAACAAAATTATATTCGGCTACTGCGTGTTTACCAAGCATCCGTTTTCCAGTATTTTAACTATAATTATAAATACACCTACAATACACATACATACACACATATTTACACCAGCGTGTAAACACATACATACAAACATACATATGTACACTTTTCGTAATTGCATTAAGCCGACATATTTACACAACTAATTGGCTTAATTCCAACATCAAGTCAAGAGATGTGCGCTTTGATGCGGATTTGTGAGGATCCATTGCGAGCGCGCAGTGACCTAGCGTTTATTATTAGTTCGGCTTTTCAACTTTTTTTTGAAAAAGAAATTTGTTTAAGGCGTTTAACAACTTTCTACTATACTCGCAGTGTATACGTTTACTAACTCTTGAGCAGCGAATAATATTTCATAGCAATTCTTGAACGCCACTAATAGCCGTTACTTGCGGGTCATGCTGGCGTGTGCGTGCGTGTAAGGTTGGATACAAAATTCTTTTGATTTAATGCGGTGTTGGCGGGGTTTATTATTTCCGGTATAGCGTCTTGATGGCGCCAATGCTGCTGCCGCTGCTGCTGCTACTCTCTACTTTTTAAGATATGCCGACATGCTCCTGAGATGATGCTCTTCTCATTGACTAATCGTTATATTCAAAAAAAAAAGGGGCAGGTATGATGACTTAAACATTTTACGTTATGCTCAGTAGCAAGACCATGCGATAATTATATATATGTACATATGTAGGTGTACATACATTCTTTTATACATAAATTTATGTTTTATAATATGAAAAGGGCTAGCGTGTGTGCGCTAAAGTAATGGGCGATCTTTGTTTAAAGTGTTTCCCTACTTCATTTAAACTTTTATTTCAGGTGCTTGAACGATATGACGGCTTGTAATGAATTATCTACATACATACATAAATCGCAGCAAACATTCATTGAATCCTTACAAGGGGGAAGAACAGAAATCGGTAACTTTAAAGATTTAGTCAGTTAGAATGCTAATTACCAAGCTCACTCACAGCATATTTCACAAAAAAATTATAATAAATTCAGTTTTCATAGCAAATATAGTCTGTTAAATTTTTTCTCATCTCATATTTTATTTATTAAATCGGAATTACACAATCACAACTGGTCAAAGCTGAAAAATAACAACAATTCTATATTTCTTTTATGCATTTGTTGAAAACCTTCCCTTTTGAAAAATCTTCACTCTTCTAAAAATAAATTTTATTCACTAAAAAATTGCTTTGGCAAATGAAGTGGCAAAATACGGGCTAATCGTTGCGTTTTCACTTTACTACGCGATTTAATTCGAGCGCTGCTACTCGTTGTTGCGTCGCTGCTCTGCCGCTGTGTTGGTGATTTTGCTGTCATGCATGTAAGCACATGATCTACTACTAAATGTGCTGTTTGAAATGCGAAATTAACGATAAAACGATTTTACTATAAAAAAAAATTATTTACTAGAAAATTTAACTTTAATTAAATTCAATTAACCTGTAATAACTCAGAATAGGTAAATTAAAATGTAAGATGGCGCTGTCAACTAAACGATTGCTGTACGAAAAGTGATTTCTTTTCTTCTTCACTCGTCTATGTATGTATGTATGTATCTAGGGAAAGTGTTGGAGAGTGGTTGCCACTTCCGAAAATGCATAAATCCAACTTTTGTTCGTTGTAATTAGTAATTTTCGAAATTTTTAAAGTGTTTTACCGCATGTTTCTTTACTTGAAGTTGGAAAGTTATGTATATTCCAATTTTTAAAGCAGCACTCGTATTTTCTGTCTTATCAAAATATTGATTGGATTAAAGTCGGAATTCAAATCTTTATTTGTCTTTGATTTTTTTTTTTGTTTTATTTTATTATTATATTTGTTTTTTTAATTTTTCTTTAATTTACTTTATTTGTCTTTGATTTATTTTATTTCATTTCATTTCATTTCATTTTATTTTATTTTATTTTATTTTATTTTATTTTATTTCATTTTATTTTTTATATTTTATTTTATTTTATTTTATTTTATTTTATTTTTTTTTTATTTTACTTTATTTTATTTTATTTTATTTTATTTTATTTTTTTTTATTTTATTTTATTTTATTTTATTTTATTTTATTTTATTTTATTTTATTTTATTTTATTTTATTTTATTTTATTTTATTTTATTTTATTTTATTTTATTTTATTTTATTTTATTTTATTTTATTTTATTTTATTTTATTTTATTTTATTTCTTTTATTTCATTTGATTTATTTTATTTAAAAAAATTTTAAACCTCCTTTCTGCATTTGCCTGCTGGTTTCACGAACAAATACACCACCTCGGTGGGACGGAAGTGAATTTAACTTTTTTTTTTCAAATATATGCATATGTATGTACCCAATTATTATATATTTTTGCTCGTATTTATATAAACATATAATTAGCAAAATCACATACATTCACCACTATGCAGTACTACTTGCAATGTACGGTAGCCTAGTCTTTTGAATATACATATGTATGTACGGAATAAACATGAATAAGTGCGAATTTGCATGAAAGCCATTGTTGTGTTATTTACCACGCTTGAGTAAAAGTAGGCAAGCTTCATAACCAATTAAAATACTTCCTCCATCATAATGAAACCCTCAGCATCACTTCGCATTTGTTAATTAATGACTATTCATCAAAGCGCTAACAATGCGACATTATGCACCTTCGTACTTTCACAGCTGCGCTAACAATATTTACTTGGTTTATATGAATTATTAAATACATAACTACGTTCCTTTATTCGAAATTATGTACATGTTTACATTTACATATGTATGTATATGTGTTGCTAATCCAATTTAAAGTAGGATATCTGAAATGTGCAGATAGTAAATATTAATGAAAGAGGTGCATGAACATGGAAGTGACTACAGAAATTTAAAATTTTGCACGCAACGTTATTAAGACAGCCCATATACATATGTATGTGCATGTGTGTATTAGACTGGGTTTTTGTTTCCCCCACATTTTTCCAAAATCGATGAACTTAAAAAAATTCTCAAAACTATGATTTTTTTTTTAACTCGCCAGAAAAGAAAATTTCCAAAAATCATGAAAATGTATCACCTGATTATATTCAAGTTGAATGCTCTAAACAAATTCTAAAAAGTTCTGAAAATTAAAAAAAAAAACTCGTCAGAATTTTTTTTTTTTTAAATCAGTAAAATAAATCACGAGTTAAGATAAACATCTGGTTATATTAAAATTGAATGCCCCAAAAATTCTGGAAAATTAAAAAAAAAAATTTAAGCCTTTAGAAACATATTTTTTTTTCAAAATTGAGCAAAATATTACACAAGTTTACGATTAACACTTGATTATATAAAAATGCTCCAAAAATTTTAAATTTTTTTCAGCTCGTCAGAAAAATTTTGTATCAAAAATGAGCAAGATGTACATATGTATGTATTAAATTAAGTGCTTCAAAAAATTCTGAAAATTTTGAATTTTTTTTATTAATTAACATTGAATAATCCAAAATATCCTAAAAGTTTTGAAAATTTTTTTAAGCTGGGCAGACATATTTTTTTTTTAAATCAGTAAAATATGTAAAAAGCTAAGATATCTGATTAAATTAAAACTCAATGCTTAATAAAATTCTGAAAATTTTTAAATTTTTTTCAGATTTTTTTTCCACAAATCAGTAAAATGTATCACAATTTTAGTATTAACACTTGATTTTATTAAAAAAAATTTTAATTTAATTTAAAAAAAAAAATTATCAAAAATTAGCAAAATGTAATGCTTTTTGCAGACTGTCTATTAGTATTAAGTTTGCAAAAAAAAAAGTATTATCACAACAACAATATGAATACAATCCATTTATTTTCAAATAAAACCCATCTAAAGTTAAAAATACATGCACATATGTAGATATATAAGTATAAATAAATATATACTCGCTTACATATGTACATACATAACATCTTAGACCACCTAACACGCTTGAATACTTATATGTCATGCATCAAATATGCGAAAGTTGCAAAAAAATGTAATATGATATGCTAATCGAAGTCTGTATGCACATACATACATATGTACATACATACATACACACAGAAGATCGTTCTTTTTTTTATGTGTGTCGGTATGTAAACTAATATTAAGGTATTTAATGCCCTTTCTTATTGTTAATGTTGCTATATTGAACATTTTCGTGATCTCTGTGGATACTATTTCTCTGACAAAAAAAAAGCGGATTTTTTTTCGTAAACACTTAGCGAGTTACGAATAAAATATCAAAATGTTTTTTTTTTGTCAAAATTTGAAATTGATTTTGCAAATTGAATGTAAACTTGTCGCTTGCAAGATAACTACCAAAAATTTTAAGCGCTTATATTTGTTTCAACTCGCTTATTTTTTTTTTAATTTTTATCTAGCATCCACATGACCAAATTATGCATTAGAAATCCATTCTTCATTTGGACTATTCTACCCTTTTTTTGCCTAAAGCAAAGTCTAAAGATGTTGCGCGACGGTCCTTAAAGTGTCTAAACATATACATACATACATACCTTCCCGGTTGGCGCAGCCCAAACTCATATCGTAACGGTTTTTTTTAACGCAAGTTTGTTGGTAAAATAGTATTATGGACGCACCAATTTGATGTATTAACAGTTTAAAATTTCAACCCACAAAACCGCAGACTAAGAACAAACCAAGGGGATGACGCAAATTAGGACTCAACGAATTTTACGTAAAGCTGCTTTTGATAAGAGAAATGTACATACATACATACAGACGTGGGGGTATATGTTATACATGGGCGTAAGCAGACCGAAATTTAGAGGGCGACTTAGGGGTGGATTAATTGTTTCAAAGAATTTGGAATGGTTATTTTCATGATTTTTGCGATTATTAAAAATAGTTAAAAAACAACAAAAAAATTATCAAAAGTAGGTATTTAAAAAAAATTTAAATAAACTGAAAAGTTTTGTTTTTTTTTATGTACTAGTTTTGATTATTTTTATAATTTTTTTTAATTTTGTTATCTATTATGATAACTTTTTTTATTTTTGTTAAAAAGGGGAAACAAATTTATTTTTTTTTTTTTAATTTTTTTATTATTTTTTTATTATTTTTGATTATTTTTAGCTTGTTTTATTTGTAATACTCGCAGAAACCAATATTCCATTTCGATTTTTCCTTTGTTGTTTTTGGTTGTTGTTTATTTACACCCCTATCATGCATTTCGACTTGGATTGAAATTTTCTCCGTTTGGCAACTTTGGTATCATGCGTTCCGTTTCCGTTCAGTTCAACTTCGAAACTTACAATTCTGCCTATCATGCATTTCAAGCGTAGCTCCGTTTTTCTCAGTTGCAATTTTGTTGATGGATAGTTGCATGTTTTTTCTTTTGCAAACAATATTAGATTAATTTCCGCGATTTTTTGTTAAAACTCTTAAAATATAAATAAAACTCGTATATAAAAGTTGTAAAACGCTCGCTATATTTTGTTTTTGTGCTCTAATGAGGTTTTTGGATATGTTTGCAGGGTAATTGTTTGCGACCGGTGCCGAGTGCTAATATTTGTCCAAATTGTGGGCAGGGGTATCAAAAGACGCTTTTCGATGCCCGGAATGTGAATCCGACTCCCGAGATCTAATATTTTCAATATTTTTGGACGCGCATTAGCACTCGGCACCGGTTGTAAACAATTACCAAACATTCAAAACACCAATCTAACAATTTTACTAACACCATTAAAACTAACCAAACGTGCACCGGCAGCCACTCCACACCACCAACACAATAAAATTATTACTAATTACCAATCAAATTTTACAGGTCTGGTGATAACTCACAGATATTAAAATAAAACCAACCCAAAATAGTCCTTCCTAATTATCTAAGGGAGCGATTTCGGCTTGCATAAGCGCACCTTTAATAAGTGCTAAAGGACTTCGCTTTCATAACCCCATGCCTACGCCCATGCACATATATATTTATACCGTCGTATACAAACAAAAAACGTCTTAAGCCACCAAGAACCCTTACAAGTAACATAAACGAAAGCAAGTGAATACAACAACACAACATTTCTTTCGTAGGGCAGCATATTCGTAAGTTGTTGACCATTCGAAAATTTTGTAAGTAACTAAGTAAGTAAGCAATAATAATAAAAATAACAGTAAGTGGCTTCTTAACTTCTTGGGATAAACCACCCTCCTCCCGCTCGCTCTATTTTGTACAGTGCTCTTGTGGTTTTCGTTTGTTCGTTTGTGAAGCACTTTTCAGTTTACCGGCAATAGCAATTAGCTGCCAAGTATTAAGTTACTAATTTAGGTGTCGAGTACAACTATCCCTCCCAGGCGATTAACAGGGCGAAACCTTCTTTCGGTCTACTAAGTTGAATACCTGTGGTTTATACACACATACATACATACATACACATGTACTTAGTTGGTTGACAGCATGCAGGTGATGTGCGTTTAGTTGACCAAACTGTGGGACTATTGGTATTAAATTGTGCGGTTTGTATTGAGGAAAATAGAATATTTCAGCATTTTCCACTTGACATCACCAATGAAGCCACAATAAAGTAAGTTAACAAAACCAAAAGCTGCATTACATACACACATACATATGTACATATAGTAATGGTCAAGAGTCTTTTTGATCCCATTTTTCAAGGGAGACAACTTCTGGAAGAACCTAAGCAAGTAATATTCCGTTTTATTCCATAAAAAAATGTTTGTGTTTCAAAAAAATTCAAAGTTTTGTAAATTAAAAAAAAAAATCAGAAATCCTACTGTTCCCAGACCAGGTTGATTTTCTAAAATAGTCAAACATAATACAAAGATTTTTTTATCATTATTCTTCTTTTGAATTTTTTATTATTTTTGAATATTTTTAAAATTTTTTTTTTTTCATGCTTTTAATAATCGTAAAAAATTATTATTATATTTTTACTATTTTAATGTTATTTATTATTATTTTTTTCTTATTGTTTTTGATTTTTTTATTAAACTTACAAAAACATTATTCAGTTTTGATTGATTTATTATTTTTGATTATCTTTTTTTTATTATTTTGTATTATTATTTTTTTTTTATTTCTGATAATTTTTTTTAGATTAACTATGTTAAAGTTTTTTTGTTATTTTTATTACTTTTTACTATTTTTGATTCTTTATAAAATCATAAATGTTATACTTGTAACCAATTGATAATTGCCTATTATGTACGTAGTGTTTTTGCGTACACTGTAAAATTCTCCTAATAGCAAAAAAAAGTGATAACCATTACCCAACAAACCATTTTGAGTCATAAAAGAGCCAGAAAGGAAACCTAAATGAGAGCATCCAGCACTTTATTAGCTCATATATGAGTCCGAAATTGATATATTTCTATACTTTCGTCCATTATGAGCTTAACTTTATATATCATATGAGTCTCAATAGGACTCATCTATGGACATCCGAAACCACTCAATTTAGCTACATATTTAGTACTTATTACTCCTTTACAAAGCATTTTTAGAATCATTTATGGCTATTACAAAATTCATAGAAAACACCTCTTGTGCTCTTCAATTACGATATTTAGATTTCTGAATTTTTGTTTCAAAAAAATTGGTCATAAAAATTTTCAAATGTTTTGCCAAAATTTCTAGAAAATTTTTAAGTATGCAGTTTTGTAAACCAAACAATTTTAGTATAGCGGGGTGTAAGGTAGAACTCGCTTAAAAATTTTTCTGAATTTTCAAAATTTTTTTCGTCAAGGGTGTTGAATGATTTCTTCCATACAACGCATGAGAAAAAATTAATTTTGTATCGAAAAAAGTTAACAAAAAAATGCTCAAAACTCAGGGGAATTCTAATTGTCACTCAAATTGAATGAGCGATAAAATGGCGTACTTAGAAATTTTAAAAAAATATTACGCAAATATATTGAAATTTTTAAAAGTTTAATTGCATTTTTTGATGTTGAAAATTATTAAAAAACACATTTTTTTTTTATTTTGGCGAATGATACCCAATTTAAATTCATAACAATTTTATTGAACACAACTGTAAATAAATGAGTGGCTCACAAGTTTGATCACACTTGATTCAGAAAAGACAGTAACCATAACTTTAACCTTAGCCGTAACCTTAACCTTAAAATTGACCTTAACCGTAACCTCAACCTTAACACTAACCTTCCTAACCGTCACCGTAAACCGTAATAACAAACTGTTGATATATGGTGAAATGGTCTTGCTCTATCAGTTGCAGTTACAGTCACACTTAAAATTAGGGCTTCCGTTTAGAGAGGCGTTTATTCAACCAAAGTTCGTTTCTTAATTTTATAAAGAATTATAGAATTTCCTAAAAATAAATATTTTTAATCATCACTGCCAAGGCTAAATAAAAATTCCAATAGTTTCAAGTTTCGGGTGAGAGTTTTCACAACTGAGGCTAAAATTTCAAAATGAATTCAGCAAATTCTGTGGCCCATCAAATTCTAGTCTCACAAAGTGCAAGTTTCAAGACTCTTAAAATTTTTGCTTATTTTTGGCGAATTTTTTTCTACATGGTGTTTGATATTTTCTTCCATACAGATGGAATAATTGAGACAAAAATCAATGAAATTTTAAGAGGCTTGTGAATTGCACACTGTGACACTGGAATTCAAAAAGCTATAAAACTGCATACTAAGAAATGATTTTGAAATTCTTTTATTGATTTTGAAAAATGTACTGAAGCTGTGTGTTTTTTTAAATATTTTGTAATAAATTAATCTTCCACTCACCCGTTGCTGCATTTTACTTTCAAAATAATTATGATGCATTTAAATTTTGTATAAATGCATCATTTACTGAATCTTAACCATAATAAACATTGACGTATAGTACTCGCATCTCGGCAATTTCAAAGGCATGCCAATCTGCTACTGTTGTTATCTGCTGACTTTTGTTGTAACCTAAAGCTCTGTTCATACACATAAATGGATGTTTCTATAGGCAATTATAATCTTTTGTTATGAAATTCAGTAGAATTCAGAAGACCTGCTGAGTATCAATCTCTACTGAAGGTAGTAGCAGCATGGCGGGGCCACCTATTGTCATATCTCAACGGGCATTTATCTTTCATATTCGAAAGCATATTGACTCGTGCGGAACGTATTCATATGGCTAGGCACATGCCATAGACAATTGTACAAATAAACCGAGGTATATATGTATGTATGAATGGATGGATGTGGATTCATTTGAACTTTAAAGGCGTTTAAATTGATGATAACTGATGGCTACTGCATATTCGTTATAAACATAATTACTAGTAGGTACCTACATATGTATATGTTTATATTCATACGAGTACATTAGAGGGAGCTTTAGTCTGCAAAAGCGTGCTACAAAGCAAAGCTCTAGCTTCATGTTGCATTACTCCAAAGAACCATGCCCTAAAATTGCTCTTCTTCCCCTCATGTTCAAAAAGATTAAAATTGTGGTTCAAAGCTTTTTAAAGCTCTCTCTAATTACTCCCTTTCCATTCAAATTTTAAATTATAAGAGCTTTATAGAGCTTTTTTATTTTTTATGAATATGAGGGCTTAATTATTCGATTTTTTAGGCTAACTACAAATCACTGAATATATCATAAAACAAGTAAGGAAAGGGCTGTCTTCGGCTGTGCCGAAGGCTTTATACCTTTCATGAATGCCAAACCACACTTATCGGAACAATCGATTGTATGGGAGCTACCCGTTATGTTTGCCCGATCTGGCTGATTTTGCCTACATATGTTACATATATAATATGTAGCAAACGTGCAAAGTTTAACGTTCCTAGCTCTTTAACTGCAAAATTGATAGCCCAAAACCCATTTATCGAAACTATCGATTATATGGGAGCTATATGTTATGTTGGTCCGATCTAGGTGATTTTCACTACACACATTACTTATTTAGCATGTACTAAACCTGCGAAATTTCGCTCTAATAGCTTTTTAATTGCAAGAGTTAGAGGCCAAAACCCGTTTATCGGAACAATCGATTGTATGGGAGCTATGCGTTGTATCGGTCCGATCTTGCTGGTTCCGACAAATGATTAATCCTATGCAAAATGGCGCCTGCTTGCAAAATTTCATCGAGATATCTCTAAAACTGAGGGACTAGTTTGCGTTCAAACAGACGGACGGACAGACGGACAGACGGACAGACGGACGGACGGACGGACGGACAGACGGACATGGCTAAATCAACTCAGCTCGTCGCCCTGATCATTTCGGTATACTTAATGGTGGGTCTATCTCTTCTTCTTCTCATACTTACAAACATCGGACCAAAGTTATAATACCATTTCATGCTCATGAAAGGTATAAAAACGTCTCGCTCCCTCATAGCTTAAACACAATTTATTGGATTTATTTCCAAAAAAATGTATTTCAAAAATATTTTTAACTTCACCAATCTTAATTTGCGACTTCACAAAAAATTTTAACCACCCTAATGTTTGTATATACATACATTTATCTATAAATAACTGTCTTATACATAAATTACTCATTATTACTAGACCGGACGATCAATACCATTCGAAGCTATTGAAATCGTAATCAATTTTCGCCTGTTCCCCTTATTTTCAACTGCAATTTAATCGAAATAAATGAAGAATCACATACATAAAACCGCATCAAAAGGCATCACGTTGCAACGACAGTGCGTGTAATTAGCGCAACCGCATAATACATATGTACATTTGTAGGCATATATGTATATCTATATAGGGTGTTCGGTAATGAAGAGAAAATGAGCCAATGGATGAAATAATACATTCTGACAGAGCGAAGGAAAATTCTGACATTTATCGTGGTGAATATGAATGTCAAAAATTTTAGTTGCTCATGAAACGACATATTTTGACAGACTGAAAGAGAATTCTGACTTTTATCGTGGTGAATATGAATGTCAAAATTTTGCATTTCTCATGAAACAATAAATTATATGTCAAAAAGTTGAAAAGCTCATGAAGTTAAAATCAGTGAATAAGTGAATTATCAAAAAAGATTCTAGGGAAGTACACACTAACCACAAATCTCTCGGTAATCGATGAATTATGCATTGATTGCAGACCACCCTGTATATGCGACTCGTATGATGATCAAGAAATAATGTAAGATATTATAAGTAAAACGAATACACATAGGTAGGACTGTTTGCAAAAAAGTTTAATGGACCTTAAACGAGTAAGTTGTTATGTGAATTGAAGTACGAAAAATCGATTAATTAATAAACGATATTTTTGTTCAGAGATAAATCGATTTCTACAACTCAAAAATGGAAAAAAAAAATTCTTTAAACTTTAGATTAACAAATAAACCTAAATAAATGATTACCAGTAATTTTAAGTATTGCCTAACTTTTCAGGGGAATCAACATTGGCCAGCAGTGAGTTGTACGAAACTATGCGTTTTCAGCTGTTGAGTGAACATAGTTTTACTGGTTTTTTTTCATCCGTCGCATAGCAGATGCCACTATTTACAAAAATGTGATTATTATCATTTAGTTATCGAAAATCGATGTTTGCAATTAATAAATTTTATTAAAAAAAATAAATCGATAATAAAAGGAAAATAATCGACTAAAGTTAGAAATCGATTATTCATGACCAACTATCTTAAAAGCAGGGCTGGGATTTAGCTGACCCAAGTGAGAGTGGTTGTTCTGGAATTCATGACTTTCTTGGTTGCAGAGACTATTTGAGCGCCCTTGCGGTAGGTTGTACAGCTCCGTATGCCTCCTCTCAAGTTAAAACAAGGTAGCACTGTATATGACTTACCTATTTCAGTTATAAGTATTTTATAAGGCATAGATTTTTTTGTTGCATAGATAATTATGTATAATAACATATCTAAATACATATAACATATTATAAACAATGTTAAGATGCGTTCATCCATCAAATCGGTTGGTTGATTTTCTATTCAACAACAAAAACTAAATTGCGGTTTTATTGCCTTAATTATATGCAACAAAACCTATAACCAAATGACTAAAGAGTGTATTTAAAAATGCATAAATTGATATACATATGTATGTCTCTTTGATATTTAATTTAACCCATTCGTGGTACAAGTTGCAAAATGCAAAAACTAACTTAAGTCAATGGTATCTCTACATTTAATAAAGTTATAACAGATCGTTGTATATAAATTGCAGATATACAAGAAAACTTAATAGCAGCGAACATTATGGAGCCAAAGTAACAGTTTTTAGAATTGTTGTTCGTTTGTACATATGTTTGTTCGCGCATCACTCAAAAACATATGCACGGAAATGAATAAAACGCCTTTTATTATATTACCAGATGTCTAGTTTACAATTTAAGATATCTCTTATTTCAATAACTCCACCGGTTTTGGAGTTATCGAAGAATTTGTGGAGCAGCGTGATAAAAAAAAGTGTTACAACAATATGGGTATCAAACGAAAGGTGAAAATGAGTACGCCGATAAAAAGTGTAATTAAGTTCCATATCTCAAATGAATTTAGAGATATAAGGACTGAAACTAGATAATAGACTAATCGTACTGGGATACAGTGAAGCAATTGTGAACTAATGTTACAAAAATTTCATCTAAGCATTCAAATATTTCTTATGTGTTTTTATTATTTATTTAAAATATATTTTAAACTTACATTACTAAAAACAAATATCTTGATAACCATACAAAATTTATAAATAATACCATTTTGCAATTTCCACTCCCTTATTTTTCTATGCCACTGTAAATGGAAAAGCCCAAGGATGTCGCAGAAACGATACAAATATTAGCAGCATTTGTTTTATGTTATCAGTATAGATACATCAGCGATAAAATGATCTAAAAAAGGAAACAAAGCACGGTTGAGTTGGTTAATACTTTGCTGAAAATTGAGCAACATGTTGAATAGTGACACAAATCCGATCTTGATTTTTATAGATTTATAGCAGGATAAGCATGTAGTGCTTATACCAGAAAATTGTTGGTTTGAATTTGACAGTTTTCACCCTTAGCTGTATGACAACAATGTTCATATATGTATATATGTGTGGGGATTAGACTGCGCGGAAAATTAATTTTTGTTTAAAAATTATTTTGATAATATTCTTAGCTATTTGAGTTTTTTATTTGTTATCTCGACGATAAGTAAAATTTGTTTTGCTAGGCTTAAAGCAAAAATTTTTTATCACTTAAATTTCTTTTTGTTTTCACACAAATTTTTTTTTCATATATATTTTTTTACTTTTCAAAAAAAAATTTTTTTTTTCAAATAATTTTTTTTTTCAGATTTTTTTATTCTTTCTTATATAAATTTTTTTTATTAAATATTCTGTAATAATTATTTTTTTTTTATCCCCGTCTCATATTTTTTTTTATATGCGTTTCTCTAATTTTTCTTGGCAAGTTTTTTCATTCTTATATCTTAAAAAAATAAATTTTTTTTCATAACTTTTTTTATAAAAATTTTTTTTTTATAAAATATTCTGTAATAGGCTTGTTTAAATTTCTTGTTTTCAATAAAATTCTATTGTTCAAGTACGTTTCTGTAATTTTTGTTGGAAAGCTTTTTTTTATATTAATATTTTACATACATTGAGTTTTCCTTTTTGTTTTCAGTTACATTTTTTTTCGTAATTTTTTTTTTTTATAATTTTTTGCACATTTTTTTAAATGCCTTTTTTCATACAAATTTTTTTTATTTGCACATAAATTTCTTTTTTTTAATCTAATTTGTTTTCTTGTAAATTTTACTTTCTTTTCTCGTCAATTTTTTTCATTGAATTATTTTTCTTTTCTCATAACTTTTTTTTCCAAATACATTTGTTTATCCTTTCTTTCCAAAATCAATCTTTTATGATTTTTCTCCACCCAAATTTTTTTCAGGACATTTCATTCAAATTATTGGTTTTATATAAATTTAATTTCCTGTTCAGATGTAATTTTTGCTTTCAATCAAATTTTCTTTTCTTTTAATATACAATTTTTTTTCATTGAACTTTTTTTTCTATTCTAATAAAAATTTTTTACCGTATAAATTTGTTCATGATTTTCTTTTATATATTTAAATTGTTTATTAAATGATTTTTTCTCATATAAATTTTATTTTCCTTACACATCAATTTGTTTTTTTCTTCATATTAATTTTTATCTTTTTCATATAAATTTTATTTACTTCTCAAAATTTTTTTTATGATTTTTTTTTATTTCATTTTCTTCTTTTCATATAAATTTAATTTTCATTTTGTGAAAAAAGTTCATTCAAATTTTCTCTTCTTTCAATAGACAATTTTTTTTTCATTGAATTTTTGCTTCTTCTAATAAAATTTTTTTTCCTACTATATATGTACATTTTTTCATAATTTTTTTTATACATATATGTAAATAGTTTTTTCAAATGATTTTATTTTTCTTACACAGCAATTTTTTTACATATTAATTTTTTTTTTCAAATAAATTTTACTTATAAATTTTTTTTAGCATATTTTTTACAGGATTTTTTTTTCAATTTTCTTTTTTCATTTTCGTTTTTTATATACTTTTTTTTTGGTTTCATATAATTATTTTTCATAATTTTTTTATTTTTCATGAACCTTTTTTTTAAACCTTTCCATGCAAATTTTTTTTCTTCTAAAATATAAAATTTTTATTTTTCATAAATTTTCTGTGTATGCTTTTTTTCATACACATTTTTTTTTTTTAATTTTTTTCTGCCAGTCTAGTGTCTACATATCCATACATAGATCATAGATAATGCATCATTGCCCATATAAAAATAATACATCTTTTTATTCTGTACATATACATGTTTATATGTTTACATGTATGTGCATACATTTTTCAGCAAATCGATTCCGGGTGTCACCCGTCAAATGTACCACTTAAGTAGCATAAACCGGCTGCTGATGGGTGGCAGGAAACGATTTGCGGTAATTTACATTTCTATAATCTTTTAGCTGCGCTTTGATATAACGAAAGAGCATCGAATTCACATTAGCAATTTATCTGCGTTTAGTATGAAGCAATCTCTAAAAAGTATAACTGTATAAAAATGCATATAGTTATGGGCTTTGTACATATGTATGTATATATTTAAATATAAAAATCTAAAAGCAATAGCAAAAAGGGTTTCAAGTTTCGCCCATATGTAGCCTCTTTCGATATCGCAAAGTAAAAATCAAGCAAGCAACGTTGGCCCAGTAATCGGCTCTATGAGTACTCATCTCATCTCGAAATGTGCTTAATTACTTGGCGCTAAAACGCAAACGTTGATGTTGTTGTTGCTCTTTGTTCATTTTTGTGGTGCATCGCGCTCCCACTATTAAATTCATTTAACTGCTTCATTACGGCTACATAAACTACATACGTTTTGGCTGATCCACTCACTGACAGTTCTGATACATATTCGCAGTTATGTTTCACACTCATACACACACACACACACACATACACACATATACATACATACATATTTTAATTGTGTACTACTTACTTAATTTGCGAATGCGCAACATTTTCAATGGGAAATGGCTCAACCAACAACCGCAGTCACGTCGTGCGCCTTCTGAAATGTGTTTAATTGTTATTTTTATTTTCACCGATTTTCGCTTTAAGTTGTTGTTAATAAATGCGACCGCAGTTATGTGCATAATTCCATTGTTTCTATAGCTCATTTTGAGAATTTCTGACTTTTTATTAGATTGTAAGTTGCATCTATTTGGCCTATATATGTACATACATACATATGTACTATGTGCATATGTATTGGAGTAATTAGTATTTTGTTGTTGTAATAAAAAACAAGACCACATGTGTATCTTCATACTCACCCACATTGATATACATTTTAATAATTTTCTCGTTTAAATTATGTGATTAGAAACTTCTAACAGCATTGCATTGTTCAGCGCTTTTAATTCAATGAGCTTTAAATTAACTACAAAAGATTCAATCATGGTGGGAATCATGCCACTTTTAAATGGCGCATTTCTACTTTGAAAAAAAAAAACCTTTGCTTTTCACTTTAATCATGCTCTCAGGCATCTTCATAAACTCGTGAATCAGGTTTAGTTTTTTAATCAACTCAATAACTATGAAAAGTGTTTGAAGATAGAAAATTTTTCTTTTGAATTAGTTTCATGATTTGATGAATTTGATGACATGAAAGTATTTATCTGTAGGGTAGGAATTTGTGAATTAACTTAAGAAATTTTAATTATTTTCACTAGTCACTAGTAGCCCGACTTAGTTCTAGGCTTAAGGTGGGCATACTTGGACACTTTTTACAATTTTTTTTTTTTTTTCTAAGCTGGGGCCCTATCATATATGTATTTCGATTCGAAAGCAAAAGCTCGAACACTGCCATATATACATATTTTTTTTTGTAAGGTTCGAAAGAAATTTTTGTCGAATCGCAATACATGATAGGGCCCCTGGTCTAGATTTATTGAAATGTTAGACGACTTTTCACATCTTCCGTTCTGTAGCTTTGAAACGGATCTCAGCATGGCTCAGGAAGTTAAACATGTTTTATAAACAATTTTATGATACACAATTTTTGTATGGAAGGCGAGATATTTGAGAAAAAATTTTATTTACTTTAGACGACGATAAACTGGCAGGACCGTAGGGGAATTTTGTGATTAATTTTTTATGATGTGTATAATGTCTTCACCGAAATTTAACTCAGTCGAAGGCATATTTTTAACGAGTTTAAACTGATGTATAAATAAGAGTTCAACTGCTTTTTTTACAACTTTGAATGGTTATACTTCGAAAATAATTCGAAGCAATACTTTTTTATTCTGTTATGTATCATGATTCATTCATATATGAGCTCAAGGCTACTAATAATACTTTTTTGTCATGAAAATTGTAATTTTTTGTATTGATAGTAATAATTCTTTATAATAAATATTATTGTTCGTTTTTTATTTGGCTTAATTAATGGCTTATTAAAAGTTTTAAACTGACTAGAAAAGGAAAATTTTAGCAACCTGTGCTAGCAAGAATTATAAAAGAAAAAAGGAGAAAGTCGAAAAATCTTGATGCACTTCACATATTTGTGTATATAGAAATTTTATCAAATTTAGAGAGAGAAAAGATTCAAAAAACCATTCATACATAAACAGCGCTCGGACAAACTTTTCGATGATCACTTCAAAAATATTTCCCAGGAGTAAGGCTTTAAAGGCATAAATACCAAAGAGAATTTAAGGATTTTTTTTTAATAACCAGAGCTAGGTTAAGCCCCTTTGGAAGCCGCTTTTTAGAAGATATTAGCAATAATTTTAATAATTCCCAACTAGTAGTCGACAAAGCATATAAAATCTTTTAGTTGTGGGTAAAAAATCGGCATTGGAAGTGCTAATAAAAATTACTACAGTCAACTAAGGACACTTACCTTTGTAATCAAATAAAATGTTTTTAATTTATAAATGACTAAAGCCAAAAATAGAAATTTGTATTAAATTTTTTTTAATATTTTTGTAAGTTTTTATGACCTCAAGACCAGCTAAAAATATTTCTTAGTAAATTAATATTGTCAGCTTTTTGGGTAAAATTAATAATCAGAGAAAAATTGCAAAGTTAATCACAGCGGTGGATTTTTTTTTAATGTTTTATAATTTTTTTTTTAAACTTGCATAAGTTTTCAAAATTCTTTCTCGAGAAATGAAAAAGTGCCATCGATTTTCTTATAGCTCCATTTTCGAAGCTAATAGTCTACTTTCTCAAAGAAATGTTTGGCATGTTCTGTTAACCTTTAGGCTTTCAGAACAATAGGTTTTTTTGTTATTGGTTAAACTCCTATTTCTATTCACTTTTAACACTCACGGGGGCGTACTTAATATATAAGATAGATTAACAATTTAATTGAAACTGATACGTGTTTTAAATTTTTTAGTTTTTCAAAGCCGAGGACACAGCAAAGCTAGGCTTTAAGCTTTGACAACTTTTACAAATTTCCATAGCATAACAGCTACAATTGATATCAATCGATAACACTAAGGGAGGCCAAGTTATTCTTTTTTTTTCAATTTAGAGGTAGCCACTTCCTTACAATTTTCAATGCCAAAAATGCTGTTTAATCAGCAGAATTCGATATCAAATATGAGAAATCTCAACATCCTTTGAAATATAACAATAATAAATTCTACATTTGATACGAATTTCACTGCTGTTTTATATATTAATACGTACACCCACATACACACACACACATACACCCACACATACCTACATACATAGATATTTCCGATCAAAGATATTTCATGGGAATCCTTTTCAAAACGAAAATCGTTTCAGTAGTACTGATTATTGCCCGTTAATAAATTGAATATAACCAACAATCACAAATCGAAGCTCTACACCAATAATCCTTATACCTTGAGCACATACTCGTACCGCCAACAACAAATCGGTAAGTATACATATGTATTATACACCTGAAACTTTGTTGTTCTGTTAATACCCAATTTCATGATAATAGTCTTAACCTCTCTCTCTGCCACTTTGTGTGTTCATAATTTTTCTTTTAATTTGTGTTCTTATCCGTGCATTCAGCTATCAGTCATTTAAAATCTTTAACGGAAGGCAGTGAGGTCAAGAAATAAATACATTTAATTCTATGGATGATCATACAGATAGATATTTATACTTGTACTCCTATATAGATATGCCTCTAAGTATGTATATTTATTGAAATAAAGCTCTTTAGTTGCAGCAATCCGTCACGTAGATTTGAACGGTCTTGCCAATTTAATTTTTGTTAAATTTCTCATAAATATACAAAATTACAGCTTACCAGGAATAAATGTATAAATGGCTCTGTGTATGTATTTATGTCTGTGTGTGTGTGATTATCAATACAAAATAAAATTCAATATAAAATGCAGCCTGGGCATTTTTGCAATGACAAACTTCACGTTCTCAAATACATACATACAAATGGCGACGTGCTTGTAGAAATATATGTATATATGTTTGTTGTTGTTAAATATATGTATTGACCATTGATTGGTGGTGGTGGTTTCTTGGATTGTGCAAGAAGCTTTAAAAATTGTATTGCAAAGCATTTAATTTGCAACATTACAACCAATAATCAATTGCAATAACATGGCTACAACAACAATAACAACAACAATGCTACACACAACAATAACAACAATAAATATTAAATTGTTAAAATACAAAGGTTAGCAGCATAAGCCCGAATGTGCCTCGTTTCATGAACAGATCGTGAGGCCAGAAAAGTTATAGATTTTTGTTTTTGTTGTTGTTGGTGGTTAATGTTAGAACCAGCTTTTAGAAATTTAATAGGTATGCCTTCCAAAAGCAATTTTGTTGCATTGTCGACGATGATGGATGAAACGTGATTTCTTAGCGCAACGGTTTTGCAATCACAAACGAAACAAAAATATTGAAAAACATTTAAATTGCACTTGGCAATGGGTAGGATGGATGATTGAGGGAGAAAAAGCGCACGCAAAGCACAGAAGCGGACAGTTGGCAGAAGTTATAGATATATTTAAATACATATGTATGTGGGTATGTATGTATGTATATAGAAATGTATATAAGTATTATCGACCAATACAGTTCTTAAGTGCAATTTTATATAATTTGTAAGTGTATCACATTCTACGTCTTGTTAGTTGAGCGACGCCATTTTGATTCATTTACTCCTGCAACCATATTTCTGCTGTTGTTGTAACAATTATTTATAGCTTATACTAATTTATTTATTTAATAGAAGACTCATACTCGATGCATCTCAGTACTGATAATTGACTGAGTCCAATTTTAAAAATTTGATCTCCAAAACCATTTGAGTTATGGAACTTAATCACATTGCTTCTAACAGCACTATTTAGTAACTTTTGTTTGATACCCATATTGTACTAAAACATTTCGAATCACTTTGGTCCACATATTTGTTGATAACTCCGAAACTGATCGAGCTATCGAAGTAGGGGCCATCTTAAACTTTGAGTTAGCCATCTAATGATGCAACATTGAAAGTTGCATTCAATTCTATTCAGCAGTTTTTGAGTAATGCGCGAACAAACTTACAGACAGACAGGCAAAAATTCTAAAAACTATTTTTTTTGGGTTCTTTTAAGTCAATAACGATCCCTGATATGCAGTACTATGATACTCGCACCATTTCTCTTCTTTGCTCCGCTTCTCTGAGACCGTGAAAAAGAGTTTTTCCTAGAGACCTAACTTGGTCATCTAGACAGTCGCGTGGTTGTACGGGTGTTTTGGTTCTGCAGAGCCTATCTCAGATCATTTTGTGAAATAGGTCCCAAGAAGTTCGCCTTAAAGAGGGTTCTATGGTCCCTCACGAAATTCCCAAAACCCGAAAAAACAATCGTGGATTGATAAATAATAAAAGACCTTAGACTAAGATGACATTTTTTTATGTGAATGGTCAACGAATTTATTGGTTCTCACGCCAAAAAAAAATGGTAAGCAAATAATGAGCGCATGCATTTAAATGTTGAACAGAACACGCCACGTGTAGGTCAAGAAGTCATTTGGAGTGAATAAGCTATGTTACAGGGTCAGTGCACACTTGTGGCAAGCAAAAACTAATAAACTATATTGTCAAAGTCAACAACTCTCTACAAGTCGGGTATGCAGTCGATATGAACGTCTTGGAAGAGTAAATATGCTGACTGCTCAACAACACAAGGAAGATAACATGGCGGACTACTCACACAACAAGGGCTCTATGGTGTGAATACGTGTGTAAGTGGGGTTTGTAGTGGTGTCATTTTTAAACTGTTTTTTTTTTTAATTTTAACAATTTTTTTTTTTTTAATTTTTTTGTTGGTGGCAATGCAACTTGAGCAGACCTACCGATGCATACATAATTGTTTATACCTTAAATACTTAGTTTGGACGTAAAAGGAGACACAATATTTAACGTGCGCAATTATATTATGGATATAGTTTAATACTTTTTATGAGAAGAAATGGCAGCAGCCTTTAAAACTGTTTAACGACAATATCAGTGGCACGTCTTTCCACTTTCCTTGACGTTGTAAGTATATACATATATATTTATTTATATATTTATGTTTATAAACCAACTTTGGATCATCACTCTTAATTGTTAGGGCGTACAACAAAAATATGTCTACTCATATTATCTACCAAAATAAGAGAGTGTGCAATGCATTTGTTAGTAGCCCAAAATCAAATGTTGAGCTGAAAGAGCACACGTGTCAGGAAGTCAAGTGGTTTCATGTACATACATACGTACGTTATATGCATTGTGTAAAGACCGACGCTTCTAAATTGTTATTGCCTCATGATAAATCCATCTTTTGTCCTTACACTACGACCACCCTTCAAAGTAACCGTAACTGATTAGTATTATTTTCTTTTACTTCCGTCCGTTTCAGTTTTATGTGCTTTAACAAACATTAAATACCACCCTTCAACCCAATTCAGCTTTGTTTGTATTACGCATTAACTCAATGGCTGGCCAACGTTAAAAGACTTTAATCTTGCTCTAATCTCTTTTATTGTTCGCACTTAAGTTGCGTAAAAAAACATGTTTCGGCATATTATTAGCATTTATTAGTAACACTCCAAGTATGAGCCATTATATATATTTGTAAATATGCCCTAGAGTCTTTAGCTGTGCTCCATCTGCATTCATGAGTTTGTGCCTCGTTGCGCCGCTAAACTATTCCCTGCCTGTAAACATTAAAAACCATTTATAAAGCTTAGTAAAATGAGATTTCCATAAACATTTTCTGTTATAATAACACTTTATAAAGTCATTTTATTTATTCTGCATATGGGGGGCGAGTGCATGTAATGAGTGACCTCAATTTATTAGTTGAGAAACACGCAAAAACTAAACACGACCACAACTAAAAAACATATTCGCTGATGCTTTGATAATATTATAATGTTTATAATGTATACAAACAGGGGCCGTAAGCGTTCTTACTTATTTGATATCAATTTGAATTTGAACATCACTCTGAAATTAGTTGCAAAATGAAAAGAAAACAGCAACTATCAGCAGCCGCCACCTGACTAACCTCACTTTTAAGTTTTTGCTTTTATGCAATTCAATAGTATCAGAATTGACAAAATTATTTTATATTTGATTGTACAGAAGCATTTGCACCTATAATAAATTAAATTTTATATTAAAATTATATACTTGCGTGAACTTTGTTTGATAATTCACTTTTTCACTGCTCTTAACTTCACGTGCTTTTCAATTTTTTGGCATATGATGGGCCAGCATTGCCATACACGTTCAAGGTGCATAAAATGTTCAACAGCGTTACCTGATGAGAAAATCTTAAGTAATACCTCAAAGTAATCTCCACTAACACTCTATTTGAAAACAAAACTTGTTTAAATGATTCGAACTCAAATTGATATGCACAACATCTCAAAGGTTAACAAAAAAGTTGTACTCATGCTTATTGGGAAGTGTATCCGACAAACAAAATATGGTTCTGATATCCTAATAGTCAGCAGAATGTGTCAAAAATTTCTATAACAGTTAGTTGTACCCGAAGTATGCTGATTTCTTAGCGTAGTTCCCCTCTCATTACTTTATTTTCTTCTGAGTAGCTCAATTTAAGTTTTCCTTTATTAATTTTAATTGTCTCCCCACACCTCACACCCGCTGTGATTATGAGTAGCTAAATATTGTTGTACCGTATTAAAATATATATTATTATTATTTAGTTTATTTGAAACTGTTATTGAATATTTTATTATTACTATTATTACGGTAAAGTTCTAGTAACTATGTCACTTTAAGCACCATAAAATGTAACAAAACAATTTTTCAAATAATTTATCACATCGTTTGACATTGTTTAATAGTAAAAGTGTCAAAAGCGTCAGTGCTTGACGTAATTAAGTTGCACCGTACATTTAATGAAGCATAATAAATACCACCACTACAACGACCACCACCAACCCGCTCTTTTAGCTTTAATCAAACACCCTGCAGAGAAATCTTAGCAAAAATCAAATTTGGTATGAGCTTTTTGGCACTATTTCAACTTTGATTTTCAAATTTTTTATTAAAATAATAGTCGCTTTTTCTGCGCGCTTAAAACTTTTTTAATTACAAGCAACAAAAAATTAAGCAAGCAGCAAAATTTATAAGCGCTTATAATTTTAGTTGCTAACTTGTAGGCGAGTAGTTAACATTGGCTTTTCTGAGTTAATAACAAATTTTGAAAAAAAAAAATGTATTAGCTTATTTTATTCGTAAGTCGCTAAGTGCTTGCGAAAAAAAATCGGATCATATCCACTTAATTATTTGTATTTGCTTTATTTTTATTTTCTACTTTAATGAAGCTTAAATTTGTTTAAAAAGTGCTGACTCATTACACACATTTACGCTGCATTCATTCATTTTGCCAAATTCGAAAATTTAAATTTTCCCACAGTGCGGTTAGATAATTAATTTGAAACGGACTAAATTAACGGCTGAAATTAGTGTTTTGTGGTGGTGGCCACGTGTAAGTTTATGTTGATTTATTAACCAATTGTAGCATTACCAGCAACAACAAAAACAACAACAACCACAACAAGGACAATTAAGCATAAAGTGAGCATCTAAAAAGGCTCTTACTGTGACACAAAGTGCTCGTAGCTAAAACGGCAAACGGAAGTAAATTTTCGAACCAAGGCACTTAAGAAACTGTTTACATTAAGTGGCGATGGCAATGGTAGTGGTGGTGGTGTTGGGGATGGTGGTGGCTGCAAAACAATTGACGATAAGTTGAGGCGCTGGCAGTTAACGATGGCCTAATGCACGACTAAATCGTAAACAACTTTTATATACGAGTACATACTTACTTCTTGGTACTTGTAAATTTTGGGGGTGGTACGGAATTGGTGGGTTGGCGTGTCACGGTGGGTGTAATGAAAGAAGGTGGGCGCACAGAAGCTATGTGTATTGTGTGGTGATTTCTACACCGTTTACATGTTGACGTTAAACGCACGCAAGACCACTCAGCACGCAATTTGTCGATATTTTTGTGCCATTATATTATGTAAATGTATGTATGTATGTATGTGTGTGTGTATGTATGGATGTATGTGTTACTTTAAGCGTGAAAACTGGCTAATTCGTTCGTTCATGTTTTGTATTAAAACAATTATTGCTTTAGCGTTCATTTTTTTAGTTTGAATTCTTAGAGAATATTTCACTACATACAAAGATAGCTAGAGATGTGCGTGATTGCGAGAGAGGTTGAGATATGCTTCAACTGCATTATAAAAATTGAATTTAATTAAAAACCTTTTCTTCGATAACCATGGTCTTGCAAGACTTTCCACTTATTTATCCCTCTTTCATACCCTTGTGCCTATTTTATACCCATACATACATATATCATAAATATGTCTATACATAGTGATATTCTTAATGTCGCTAAAACAGTACTTTGTTAACAAATTCGTTTAACTTTTATCATGCATATAAAATCATTAAAATAGGTATGAAAGTCGTTCCAAAAATTAACTACATTATAAAAGGTGGAAAATTGTGCAAACAACTTAAAAACATATACAAACTCAATAACTTATCATGTGTATGTACATATGTATGTATGTAATATACTTAGATATACATTAGGGTGCAGCTTAGCGTAAAAGATAGAGGTTGTGTTATAAAATTTTACTTAAACGGCTTGGTCAAAAATTAAAACATTTTGTAGCTGCTTACATAATGAAAATATTTTTCCAACTAATACAATTAGTAAAATTATCATTAATGGTCCAACTATACTTCCAACGCATTGCATGGACTCACATATGTAGGGTTAAAAATTGCTGAAGTGATTGTTATGTATGTGTCATGCAAAGACCTCTCGTTCACCTCGTTGTATTGCCATTGTTAGTGCAAAGAGTGGGCAAAGTGGCAACGCTCTAAAAGTAACTCTAATTACTTGTTTGTGTTTGCAGTTGTTTTGTGGTATAATCAGTTCTTTATGTCAAATGCGATGCACTGCTATGCAAGTATAACTAAGTCTTAACTAAGCCATTATATATCTTTTTGTTCATCTTGAATTGCAAAAAATTTAAAATCGATTTTTTGTTAACCATCAGACTTAGATTAAACGAGTGGAAAGGCAGTGTTATACATTCTTAACTGTTTATTTTTTTTTTTTTTTTTTTTTAATTCAAAGCTTTTTTTTGAAATTTGTGAATAAATAGCATTTGAATTAATTTTAATTTATTTTTTTTTTCACATTTTATTTTTTATTTTGTAATTTTTTTTAAAAACAAATATGAACTTATTGGTTGTGAGATGGCAAACAAAATTTTGTAGTTTTTACTACTTACTTTAAAAAAATTTCAATTTTTTAACAAACAAATTTTTTATTTTCTTACACATCATATTAACTTTAACCATTAGAATTATTTATTATTTGCTTTCCATTAATCCTTGTATTATAAAATATAACATTAAACTATTTTAACCGTTTTTTATTCGTTACCACTTAAGCAGCATGTGAATAAAATAACAACCTGATTTTTAATTTTTTTTTTTTTTTTTCAAAATATGGATAATGACCAAAATTGGGGTCGCTTATAGTTTTTACTGCTTACTTAAATTTTATGAACAAAATAACAAGCTGAAACATTTTTTTTTTTTTTTCAACATTTGAATCTTTTTTAAATTTAAATGTCAATTTGTCGCTTGTGGCAAAACGGCAACCAATTTTTACTACTTGCTTAAAATTTTTTGAAATTTTTTTACAAAAAAATTTTTAATTTTCTAACAAATCAGATTAACTTTAACCTATGAATTATTTATTACTTAATTTGCATCAACCCATAAAAACATGCTTTTTTTTTTCTTTTCAAAATGTGGAATTCCTTTCGAAAATCAAAGGTGAACTTCTCGCTTGCTAGATAACGACCTTAATTGAGGCCGCTTATAATTTTTACTTATTACTTATTTTATTTCATTTTTTTTTTCGATTCAGCGAATCTTTTAACCTTTTAAGAAATCTATTTGCTGACGAATGATTATTTCTTCAATGTTTGTAAAAATGCATTTCAAAAATTCTAAACTCTATACAATGTATCGAAAAATTATTGGGATCACCCTAAGTGCACGTTACACATAAATGTGTCCATACATATACATACATACATATGCATAGGTATAAATATGAATGCATACTCGTATTTGTGTTTACTTGGTTGGTTTTACAGTACACTTGGCTACTAAAAATTACATTTGCATAATTATGATTAATATGAGTTAACATTCAAGCAGTTAAGTTCGTGTTGGGCACCTGACGCCATAGTTTCGGAGCTGCACGCAAACTTCTAGGCACAAAACAAATGAATGGTGGCTATGTGTATGTGTGTGTGTGTGTGTATTTATGCAGCAGCCATCGAAAGCATGTGAACTAGTCAAAATAAAAGTTGTTGTAAAAGCACTCGGAAACCGTTATTAAGTACTATATAAGAAAAGAGTTTTACACACTTTGCCTGGGCAAGAGTCATTCAAAATAACCAACAGCGGCGCAACCATAATCGTACGCCATCTAATACCCGTAATACTAACACATTTTAGTAAACATATGTATGTATGTATGTATATGTTCTTGTGAAAATATTTACCTCTAACAAGTGCAAGCATTGACGTGCAGGAGAGAGGTTTGACGGTCGTTTAGTGCGAAAAAGACTTAGGAAAATTTGGTTGAAACTTCCAGAAAACCAACAAAATTTATTCTAGATCGCATTTTTCTTAAAAATCTCAAAAAAAAAATATAATTTTATAAATAAAATTTCCTGAAACGCATTCAAAAAGATTGTCACGTATCGTGGAACGGCCCAAGATGGGAAATTGTCGTTCAAGAGTTTTTTTTTTTTTTAAATTCTAAAATTTTTTTTTTTGATTTAATCTGCTGGGAGTTTAAAAAGTAAAATGAGATCATCTCTAAAAAATTTAAATTATCAATTAGAGACAAAGATAGGGATCCTTTGAATAAAAAATTAAATTTTGTTATTATTCCAAAAAAACGGAGTTTCGAAAACATTTTTCTTGGTTATTCAAAAAATTTTAATTTTCATTCAAGTGCTGGTCAAAGTAATACATTTTGTGGGCCTTCCTGATTTTTGGAGATTTGGATAATTTCTGGACTTTTTCATTTCGGTATAATTTTAGTGATAATTTTGAGACATTTTCCAAACCCCTTCGTACTTTTTTAGGAATAATTTTGGTTATTTGAAGACACAAACATGAAATACAAATCGTGAAATAAAAATTTTAGCTAAAAACTCCGCAGGTCCCGAAAAAAACAAAAATCAATCCAAATATCCTTAAAACAATTCTGAAATTTTTCTAGTAAAAACCCAGTAGACCCCCAAATAAACCCGATAAAAGCCTTGTTTATCGCATAAATGTTCCCGAAATTGAGACCAATCATCTCAGTGAACCTCAATGTAACTAGAAATAGTCCCAAAAAATCTATACCCCAAAAATAAATACCTACTTTACCTATATGCGCATATGGGTATAATTTTGTTGTATATCGGTGTTATATATAATTTTTTTTTAAAAATCAGGTTGTCATTTATCATTTTTTTTTTTAATACTAAATGAAATCAAGTTTTTTTTGATATCCAACAACATTTCACTCGTCACTCAAATATTAAATAAAACTTTTATTTCTTTTGTGGTTTGTTTTTTTTTTCATTTTTGGGGCAGGCTAATGTAGTCATTCGACTAAAAAATAATGCTGGAAAAACATCGATAGTAACACACATCGATGTTTCGATTATTTTAAAATAATTTTTTTTTTTTTTTTTTGGGAAAAATCGATGGATCCCTTTTTTTTTTTGTAACGAATTTTTGAAGTTTTTTCTAGCTTAAAAAACACAGAAATACCAACCGAAAAATTATGTTATCTCCATGCAGTCATGATAATAGAAAAAATACATATTCAAGAAAATCATCACTACAACTCAACAGCATAGAACATAAATATTTACCCACATAAAAAAGATTAGAAAGATAAAGCTCGATTTCAAAAACTCACAAACTAATTTAATGCCAACAAAAGCTAAATTTTTTAGATAAACAAATTTATGGACTACTCGGCCACACACCAACGATTAAAAATATAGAACATTGTTGTAGTTACGTAAAAAATAAAAAAAAAAAAACAAAAACAAAAACTCGCTAAACAAATTTTGGGCGGGCCGGACTCTACAATTTAAAACCATAAAACGAAACGGCGCCCAATTAAAATGCCTTCGTGACATAAATGCATGTCATGGGACAGTTCAAAGGGTTTGGGTCCAAATTACATAGCAAAGCCATAGAGCACATGGGCAATGTTTGTGCAAAAGGAGCTTGCGTGAAAGCGACAACGCCAAATATTATGCAATGCAATTTTGAATTACGCCATCATACAACAACAACGCCAACAACCAACGAAATTTTTGTCGTGCAGAAAACAGAAAACACCCAAGTTGCGGGCATTGAACAATTGTTCGAGCAATCAATTATGCCGTTAAAAATTCTAATTCAAATAAACGAGCAAGTTAAATTACAAAACATACTAGCACTAGCCTTGTTTTTGTATGTATGCAGGTGTACATATGGGTGTGTGTGTGTGTGTGACCAACACTCGCGAGTAAGCGTTGTTGCGTGCGCCTTTAAGTGTGCAACAATTTGTGTCGCCCCATTGAGGATTCAGTGGCACAAAGAAGAATGGGAAGGCAATTGAAATCACGACATTTTCCATTGCTTACAAACGCATATATCATAACTAGAACTAATATTCGGCCCATTGGGAGCATTTGAATAAATCGCCTTCATGAGAGGGTGAAAATTTGACGAGACTATTACAACGAGTACAATTGGTTGAATAAGCAGCAGCAGCACCTCCATAAACTCTCTCTCTACCACTTTAAGTGTAACCAGTACTAAACGAAAGTAGTTTTTGATTAACACCTTTTGCCGCCACCGCTGACTGGGCCGTTTATATTGGCTTATATGTAAGTACAGGTACATTAGACGGTGCAAAATAAAAATAAAAAAATTTCGAAAATAAAATTATTATCGAAATTTTTTATACGTCACCACGAAAATTTCTGCTTGCCTCAAAAAAAAAATTTAAAATAACAAAAAAAACTAAGCGAGTTGTGTATAAAAATTAAGAGTTCATAATTTTGGTTGCTAACTTGCCAGCGAGGAGTTTACTTTTGTTTTTCAAAGAAAATTTCAAATTGTTAAAAAAAAAAATCAAATTGCTATTTTATTCAAAAGTCGCTTAGTACTTATGAATAAAAAACGGCCACTACTTTCCAGAATGGTTTAAAAAAATTCTTTAAAAATTTCATTGCAAGCAAAATATCAATCAGTCTCAAAAAACCTAACCTAGCCAATAGTCGATTTTTTATTCATAAGCGCTTATTGATAGCTATGAATAAAATAACAAATAGAAAATTTTTTTTTCACAATTTGATACTTTCTTCAAAACTTATATGAGAACTTGCACTAAATAGCAATAAAAATTGTAAGCGCTTATACTTTTTTCTGCTCGCTTATTTTTTTATTTGCTTTCAGAGAGTTTTTTTTAAGCGAACAGAAATAACTACATATCGCACACTAAATCAAAAAGAGTCACAACTCAAAATCCAAGTAACTTTCAGTTAATTGCTTCTGGATCGCACAAAAGTGATTTGATTTTTAAAAACTTGACATCACTGTGCTCTTTAAAGAGTAACGATAATAGTCAAAAAGAAAAATATTGTATTGTACTGGCTACACTACTTTTTATTAGGCAATCTATGCCAAGAAAGCGACCTAAACAAATTTTGAGTTGTGACTGTTTTTGATTTAGGGTGCGATATGTCTAGTGAACAATTAGAAAATGCCACTATTTAATTCTGAAACTTTCACAATAGTTTTGTTCACCGTTTTTCAAATTTTCAAATGTCACCAGCACTTAGCAACTTGTGAATAAAATAACGAATACATTTTTTTTCCAAAATGGGAAATCACTTTGAAAATCAAGTGTGAACTTATTTTTGAGTTAAAAAAATTGTAAGCGCTTATCAATTTTTCTGCTCGCTTAATTTTTTTGTAAGCGCTTATAATTTTTGACGCTACTTAATTTTTTTTTACTTACTATTAAAATAATTTTTTTAAAGGATCCAGCAAAATGATATCTAGCAAAAAACTTTCTAAAAATAATAAAAGCCCATTTTTTTCTTAAGCACTTAGCGACTATTTCTATATACATAGCTACCTTTTAAAAACTTTCGACGAAAAAAAATTTTGTTTTGGTTCAGTCTAATGTCCATATGTACCTATGGTCATTTTACTTCTATACACATACAAATATATTACGTGCTGACTATTGCAAGGACACCAAAGGCTTAATATGTATGTTTCTAACTAAGGCCAAAGGCAGGCAGCTGAAGCTTTTGTGCTTTTGTAGGGTGGTGGCAAAAATATCTCGTGTGGCTTATCACGACGTATCGGCGCGTACCGGCATGTGTGGCAATTTCAAAACATGCAGTGGCAATTAATTTTATGCTTGCATGTGCTTGCAGGTGATTAACACATACAATAATAACAACAACAACAACAAACTACATTCAAAACTATAAACATAGCAAGTAGATTCGGTAATACGACAACGTTGACATAAATTTCAAATAAAACGTACAAGATTTGACTAACGAAACGACAACAGTACTCGTCCGTTCATCAGTTGGAGGAAATTAAAAAAATTCTTTTTTTTAATTTTTTTTTTTTTTTTTTTTTTTTTTTTTGTGTGTCACTGTATTAGTTAAGCGCGCAGCTAACACGTTTTCACGGCTTTATTATGGATTTTTTGTTTTGTTTTTACGCTTTCAAGCAATTTCCTTCTAGCCTTAATTGTGCGTGAATATATGGAGATATGAACGAACGAACGACCTGCTTGTCGGCGGCAAAGAGTTTTTCAGTTTTCAAGTTTTCATATTAAAAATGTTATAGCATTTTTGCGCCATCCGCAAATGCTACAGACTCGTCGCAAATGCGTCATTTACATATACATATGTACATCATTCCACTAGCAAAAGGGTGTTAAACAGTTATTGGTCCGAACACTTGAAGATAATTGCTTACAAGACGATGCTGCGGTCTATCATGGATGGTTAAGATTTTCATAGACATTTGGACTCGGCGAGACAACGAAAAAAAAAATGTTTTTGCATATGAAAAGTTAAGTTATCAAGCAGTGCGTATGTATGTGTGTGTGTTTGTGTATAAAGTATAAAGTTATTAGCTGTTATCGCATCGTGCTGTGGCAATTTAAAAAAAAAAACTAAATGAAACTGGAAGCTTTTGCAACAATGTCTCAATTTTACATCCATTCATTTTTTACAAAGTTGGCGTGAAACGTTCTTGAGTTTTGCAAAAACGCGTTGCTTAGGCTCAAAACGTCTTAATTGGTTCGCTCGTAATTGGTAACAAATGCTCAACACTCAACTCTTTTATTCGTGAACGCGAGGCCGATTAAAAATCCATAAAAATCCACCACAGACAACAATGTAACTTTACGATCCTTGAATTGAGTCATAAAAATATTGCCTTTTGCTTGCCAACACACATACACACACACACACATACATGCAAACATATTAATGCAATACAAAAATCATATGTAAAGTGGAAATCGTTATTCAAATGCCATGAAAGTGCCTCGAGTTGTAAAACGGCAAGTTAGTAAGTTCTACAAAATGTATATTGACCAAACCAACAACAACAACAACGACAACGACAACAACAACACAATTTTGTATTTGATTTTTTCCATCCAAAGCAGACGCTAAGCAGATTCTGTTGAAATTGACGTCTGTATTATGGTCGTTATTGACTTCGTGCTAAGAGAAACACAAAAATAAAAACAAAACCAAAAACAAAAAAGAAGCGAAATGCAGCTTATCAACACCTTGGTAGTAAACTAGCTCGTAAAAGGGTTATTACTTTTTTGTCAAATACACTGATAAATTAACGATCATAAACTAAATTGATCTCTTAGTAGCAGGGAATGAGAAAAAAGTTATTGAGAGGAAAGATCAAATATGAATGTATCACCACACTCCGCATTTCGGTTACATAGAAATCGTTGGCTTAAGAGAAGACCCGCTTAAAGAAATTCTGTGGTTCATGATGTGCTGACCCGCAAACCGGACGGGCATTGAACTGCCCTAAAATTTACTTTCCAAAACTCTAATCTCTCCAAATTTCTCTCTTACCCCGAAAATTTGGTTGTGTTGTTGTTTTAACAATCATACTTGAACATGCATGACGGTTCTGATGTTTTTGTTGTATGAACGACATGTTTTGAGATCTGATATTTCTCAGATACCGCAGTTGCGAATGTCCACAACCAATGATACTCTACTATCCCTTTCCACAAGAGTTAAAAATAGAGGCTAGGAAGTAGACTTAGTTCGAATGGCAAAACAATGCCGATAGAAGGTTAGAGCAGTAACTGGGGTTCGAAACCCAAACTGTCATAATGAGACCCATACTAACTTATGGGGCGATAGTATGGTATCCAGTCGTGGAGAAACAATAGATTTAACCTCAAAAAATCGAAAAAATATAGCGGGCGGTCCTCGGAGGGGTGGCCAGATAGCTAATCTCATGCCCAGCTAACGGACCGAACGTTATTTTGAAACCATTTACCACTGGACCTTCACACATTTGATACTGTGGCATGTTTACACCTAAGACTTCGGGAATTGCGCTGCTGGATCTCGAGGTAATTTCCTCATAGATGTATTTTTATCAGACTTCCCATTGTGGCATCGTCAATGACAGTCACATGTTGAATTACGGCAGAAAATTGAAGGTGAAGTTTCGCTCAAGAAAGGACTGGCGGAAAGAGAGAGGAACCGATAATGAATCACACTGACGTTTCAAAAGTGGACTGTGGGTTGGAGCTGGACTGTCTTCAGAGCAACTAAAGGTCTTGCTCGCAGTGTGTCTTTCAGTGTCAGCTAGGAACGTCTAAGCGGAAGCTCTGGGAATAGAGAGGGTCTGCTATTACTTGAGGGATGACTCACAGGGGGGCAATGAGAAGGCAAAGAAACTGGAACAAAACTGTGACGATTCATACACCAATTACAACCATTAAAATAAGCATACGAGTACATGGCTGGCTTAAAAACATGTCGGTCTGCAACTGGCACTTCACCCATATCTTTAAGATCACCAAACAAACTTGGTGAAGCCAAAAAAAGCAGAGAACAGAAGTCGAGGAAGGAAATCTTTACAGCTGAATACTAGCCACTGGGAGAACACGCCGAAAGAATGGGTATCCCATTCAACACCAAATGTGCTCTGAGCACGTATTTCCAAAACCTTCTTCTAAGAATAAAAAACAATGGAATCAGAAAATTTTGTCTATTCGATTATTCAAATTAAAATTACAAGTTAGGATGATGGACTACTAAGACTACTAAATGATTCACCGGAAGCTTCCATCTGGACGTCAAACGGCATTTCGAAGGCTTTTTTCCAATGATATTTTCACCATCCAAGTGGTGGGGAGGCTCAGTTCCCAATATAACATGCGTGTTAGTTTACATAATTCAAAATTTTGAAAAAAAAAAAAATATGTTGTTGTTTTATTCATAACTCGCTAAGTGGTTACGAAAAAAATCGGTTATTGTATAATAATATTTTTGTATCTACGCTATTATCTCGAAAACGGCTACAGCGAATTGAATGAAACTCGGAACGTATGCAGATAGGGTACTATTCTAAAATTTTACCACTGACAGGGGTGGATCCACGGGGGTGATTTTCGGGTCCAAAGCCCCACTTCGGTATCCAAAAAGTCATACTTTCTAGAAGTTGTGGATAAACAATGTCCCCAAAACTAATTAAAAAATGTTAACCCCTTCTTTCCAAAATCCTTAAAGCGCCACTGAGCGCTGATGATGTTGAAAATATAAGTTTACTTAGTTTTTATATCAAAGACCTCTACATGCTGGAATTTTTGTTAATTTAATGGTGGCACATCTATGCATTAAGTACACTTTATATATGTACATATACATATATAACTCTATAATACATACATATTTACATTTCATCTGTTGTATTTTTGGTATTTGCCAAATGCTCATTTTTTGAGGGAGCGGAAGTAACCGTGATAGCAATGTTACACTAACCTAAAATCGTCACACACACACACACACACGTACCAATTTGTATTCATTAAAGGTGCCTAAAACTACTAAACAAAATTATAGAAAATAATGAATAACAAATGTAACATACATAAATATTTGATTGATTTCTTTCCGCTCTTCGGCGCCATTTCAGCACTTTCCAAATGGCCTCCTACTGTTTTAACAAAGGATACCGCAAATAGCGAATTTATAATGGACTGAGTGCGTTCTGTCGCTCTTTTTTTTGTTGTTTGTTGTTGTTGTATACGCTGCTGTCATATTAGTTCGTAATTTTCTAATTATGTGCAATTGTGGTTCACTAATGATGCACATGCACAATGGGGCAATAAGAAGTGTAAGGGTCACGTTGCTCATTCAAAACGACAGCAGAACAATTAAAACACATTTGTGCATTTTATTCCTAATTTTTTTTTTTTTTTTTTTTGTTGTTGTTACAAAATTCATTAAATGCATACTTTTTTCATTTTGATAGCTCGCACCACACAAAATGAAGCCGAAAAAATTGCTTGCGTCCAATTTGCGGTCAAATTTGCAGTTTTGCGGTTAAGTATTGGACGTTTGTTTTTGAGAGCAAAATTTTCTTGTAAGCAAATGGAAATCGGCATTCTTTTTTTTTTGTTTGTTAAGGGCGCACAGAAGATGTAGGGACATATGTTTCGAGTATTGGAAAAATATTTCGCATAGCTAGTAGTGAGTTACTGAGTCAGGCTGATGAGCAATTATGAATATGTTTGCAAACCCAGGAAACATTTTTGTTTAGAATATGTTTTAGGTAAAATGATTCAATTTCCAAAGGTTAATTTAGGATAAATAATCTTAGTTCTACACTTGAGAAACTCTTTGATATCAGTTTGAATTCGAACTTGAATCTCCAATTAGGTGCAAATGAAAAGAAAACAGCAACCACCAGCAGCCATCATCTGCCCAACCTCATTTGTAAGTTTTTCCTTTTATGCAATTCAATAGTATCACAATTGACAAAATTCGTTTTTATTTGACTGTACAAAAGCATTTGCACCTCTATTAAATTAAATTTTATATTAAAATTGTGTACTTCTCTAAAATTTGTTAGATAATTCACCTTTTCACTGCTCTTAACTCCACGTGCTTTTCAATTTTTTGACATATGATGGGCCAGCATTGCCATACACGTTCAAGGTGTATAAAATGTTAAACTGCGTTGTCATATAAAAAATGTAAAAATTGTTAAATCTTAAATTCATATACATATTTGTTGGATATCTATTTGATAACTGCAGCACATCTTAAAGGTTAGAAAAAAGTTGATTCAAGAATTAGGAGCCGCGATATACTGCAACGACCTGGGCATCACTAAATCAATGAAACTGTCAGCTTATTCCAAGAACAACGAAGCAAAACACTTAAGATGGCGGAACGCCGAAACCGATTTTTTGCATCTTCCAGACTAAGGTTGTAGGCATAAAAGTGCAGACGGAATTGGTTCACAAAGACATCGAAAGAAAGGAGAAGACCGATGAAAGAATTGCATAGCTGTAAGACCTCCAAAATCATGATACATCAGGAAAATTACAAAAAACTGTTATATCCCTCAAAATGTATGACTGCAGACTTTGAATTGGACTGCCTTTTACCTAAAAATAAACTTCCCCAAATTTAGAACCTGTCGTTCAAACCGGGACCACTTTTGGACCGTCCAAAATATTTGCTATTAAGTTAACGGTTAATTTGGCCAACTCAAGCATTTGGCGCTCCTCGCTCCAACTTCGTAATTTCAGAATATTCACTTTAAGTCTTCAACTATTCCCATTCTATATAAGTGCTTTGTGAAGAAGTAGAGTCCAGAGAGCATTTGGGTGCCGGAGTAGTCAACCTCGCTAAAATTTCAAGGCCTCCATACCTTAATGTCTGTGATCAGCCTTGCTGTCCATTTACCTTGGTTTTTGTTTGCTCCCGTAGCCTTCTACTTTACAGCTCCATTAAGTCAATATAAATCTGTCTGGTTATCACCTGGTCCTGATGCGGTCCGATAAGTGGAGGCTACTCGGTTCTTTATCTTAATTTCGTCTGCCCCTCGTTCGGTTTATGGAGCATCGAAGTGGATAAGTTAATTGTCCATCAGCAGCTATATTTGCTCTTACTTACGGTCCACCGTTGCTTGGTTCGACACTAAATTCTAAAACTTTTTTAGGAGGAGTAGCAGCTCAGTTTTTTCTAACCCCATCTGGAAGTCACGTATGTACATACATAGGTCAAGCCTTGTTTTTGTCATACAAAATGTTCCTATAAATTTATAGCACTACAATTTCACCACGCACACACACACATTTTTAAATACATACAACAACAAAAGTGGTGTAAATATAACGCGCCAGTACAGTTTACATTACAATTTCGACAGCTTTTCACAAAATTAATTTTAATAAATACATACATAAATGTACATTTTTTTATATTTGAAGTGTGATATATGTATGTATAAATGTATATAAGTGTGTACATATGTTCAAATACGCGTGGAAATACAAAATGAAATTAACTTCCGTTCGAATACACCACTGAGCTTCCCCTTTCGAATGGCAAATATGTATGTGCGTACGTTCATAGAGAGGAGTGTGTGAGATTAAAGCAACAAAAGCAAAAACACACGCATATACATATACATACATATACACACACACTTATGTATATCAAACGAAACCGTTGGATTTAAGGCGGAGAGAGCACAAAACATGGCGGCTACACAATTGGTATGAGTGAATAGCACAAATGTTGATGATAGTGTTGCACCGTTAGGTAGCGCGCGATGGCAAGCGAGTATTCGTGTTGATGTGTGTGTGTGTATGTGTAAGTCACACAAATACTCGTACTACCACCATTAACTGGTTACACACAAACGAAGTCAAAACGCCAGTTGAATGAGATACTTTTGTATCTGGAATGCATGCAGGTGCGGTTAGTCTGGTTTTGACGGTGACGAAGAAAGTTGTACTACGCGAATATCCGTTGCGCTCAAAAAAAAAAATATTAAAAAAAAATACAAAAGTTAAATTAATTAAGTGTATTTAATACGTTTTAAATGGAATGTGAAATATATACTTACATACATACATACAAATGTATGTGTTAAAAACAGCAATTTGTTAATACAATTAAGAATTATAAATTTGAATATACAACAATTTGAATTAATAAATAAAAAAGTGTGACGAAATTGTGCTCAAACGTTGTGGAAATGAAAGATTCAGTGACAATTCTAACACCTTCACCAAATTCAATGAGTGAACAACAACAAAAAATGTCAAATTTGAAACCAAATCGTTCACGTTTCATGATCAACGATATATTGGCTGGTAGTGCCGCCGCTGCTGCTGTGGAGGCTGCTAATGCAGCTAATGTAGCGGCGGCTGCTGCATTCTATAAACAACAACAGCAACAACAACAACAAAATATCAACAATAATAATCAAACATCGAACAACAACAATGGTGTACCATATTCATATATACAACGTTTGCAACCAACAACACTCGAATCAACATCATCATCATCAATGCCCATACAACAGCCCCCGCTACCACCAATCACATTGAATCATCATCATCAACATCATCATCAGCAGCAGCATACGTCTCATCATGTACAACAACAATCACAAATGCATCATACGCGCAGCACCGCACATAATCTACTACCAATACATACACAAACGCCTGTAAATGCAGCGGCGGCGGCAGCAGCAGCGGCTGCTGTGGCTCACAAAATGCATTTTCCCGTCGGTGCAACACAAATCGGTTCGAATGGCTTGAATGTGGCACAATATGCCGCTGCAATGCAACAACACTATGCGAATGCAGCAGCTGCTGTGCGTGAAATGGATAACAATAGTGATTATCAAGATAATGAGGATTGTGACAGTGAAATCGAGAGTAGCGGCCCCTTGGATGACAACAGTGTTTGTAGTAATGGTGAGGTGAGATTCAGTTTATAGTGGGTTGGGTGGCCAATAGATGCGCAGGCAGCATGTAATAGGGATCTAATTGGTCTAGTGCTTTAGGTTAGTAAATGCATATGTATGTATGTGGGTAGTTGTATAGGTATTAATGATTAAATGAAAGAACCAGCCAAGCTTCGCTGCGTTTTCTCTAATGATAAGCTTTGTATCTCCGAAACCACTTGAGTTAGGCAACTTGAACACATCGCTTTTAGCAGTACTTGTTAGCACCTTTTGTTTGATATCCATATTGTAAAAAAATATTTTTGGTCTCCCTGGTCCATATACATACATATTGCTCGATAACTCTGAATCTGATCGAGTTATGGGAATATGGGATATCTTAAACTTTAGGTTAGACGTCTGGTAAAGCAGCAGTGTAAAACTAAATTAATTATATTAAGCAGTTTTTGCGTGATGCGCGAACAAATTTAAAGACAAACAAACAAAAATTCTAAAAATTGCTCAATTATAATTCCTCCTATTAATTTCTGTGCCCCATGACTAAAAAGACTGAGTTTAAAATATAAACTGCTGAAATAATATAATAAAAAAAAAGTTATTTTTATTCCACCCTTTCCCTGAGCTCCAATCAAATTTAATCAAATTAAATGATTTATACTTTTCCTATTAGACCGTTGGTAAAACATAATAATCATTTTACAAAAGGAAAAATAAAATAATTTAAAAAAACTCTTAAAAGTTTTGAAGTTATGCGAGGTACCGACTCGAAATACGTGAGTTGAGAGAGAAAGGCTCTAAATTTTGAACACTCAACAATTGCAAAAAAAAAACAGTATTTGTATCATCCTTCTTTTTACTTTTGTCTATGATTAGCTCTGATTTCTTAAGAATGTTTACAATTTTCTGCGCTGCTCGACCCATACTCATGGACAATATGAGTTGAAAAACTGATCATCAGGTCTGAATAATAATCTCATCTAATCCTAATGATTACCAGTTAGGGGCTTGAATAAAAATCATGTAAGTGTTTCACTCCCGCTTGGAGCTATCGCTGTAATAGGATTCTAAAAATTTTGTTCATGCCTCCCACCTTTACAGCCATACGATCTTACAGGTCGCAGCACCAACACATTTTTTCCTAGAGAGCTCTGATTTAAGACCTCACCTGCTCCTCGACGTACGCTCCCCAGTTTAATTTACATACAATCAATTTGTAGCTCCAGATACTTAGCGCTTAGCGTTAATTTATGATCATTTAATATTGGCAGTTCAACAGCAGCTGGCCTCGTTAAGGGCGTTTTGTAATCAACGAAAAAAAAAACAAGTCGCGAAAAAGTCCTAAACAAAAATATAAAAGTCAACAAAAAAATGAAAATTTTTTAATTTAAAATTTTTTCTATTTGATTATTTTCAGCGGTAATCAATTCATAATTCCTGGTTTTCGAAAAAAATTTCAATTAACTCAAAGAAAACTTTTTGGCCTGAACCTTGTTATCCATTCTCCTAGATACCCGTCGGTAACTTACTCTTCACCTGAATAATTCAAGTAATGTTAAATTTATTGTAAAGTAGAATAAATAAATTTTAACTAAAATATCGTAAACAACTTTTGCCCTGACCTCATAAGATGACGTTAAAAAACAATATCGTAATATCGTAACGCTGGCTTTGCTACCATAAAAACAGCGCGTCAAGCCGACGTACTCCTAAAAATATGCAACACTTTACTTGTTCATGGCATTTCCTTGGCATGCAAACACAATTTGTTGTTGTTGTAAACTAAATGTATTCAAAAATGTTCCAGCAGGCTGGGCGTACATATGAGCAACTAGCAACTCTTGAACACCGAGTTAATCATGCCAAAGGAGTATGATTATCAAGAGATGGCTCTGAATAAGTAGGATTTGAGAGAAAAGTTCTTCGATTGTAACGGCTAAGTAGATTTAATGACGAACTGTATGATGCAAAACTGCTGATTTTGTTGTTGTGAATTTCATTCAATGAAGTTTCCAGTTTGATCCATTTACTGATCTAATTTACAAGGATTCGCCCGAGACTTAAAACTGAAATATGTTTATAAAACTCTAACAAGAACACATCTTTCATTTGATATTTTTTTTCGTGAAATCGTCTGTAAGCCTCTGTGATAGAAAAAGTGAATTTATATTTGAAATGCCGAATCAAAATATTTCAAATTCAAGGTTCGAAAATGCCACATATTTAATTTATGCAATTCGATGTTTCAATATAATATACATATCGGTGGCAATAATTATGGAATTTTGATAGAGTTTTTTGTCCCAAGAACGGACATTTTTTAAGGAAAAGCCGTGAAATTTTGTGTGATTATAGATTCGGAGAACACAATGATGGTACTATCTAGCTTTCGAACAAACTTCAATTTGGCTTTTCCGCTTATTACCACATTGTTTTAAGCTTAAGTTAGGGATCTAACTTATATGGAAAATTGTGCGCCTAAAAATATGCACTTTTTGAAGGGTTGTTAAGTGATATTTTCAAAATTTTACTTAGGGATAGAAACATATCACAACGGGGTGTTTGGTCAATTTACGTGGCAAAAAGTGTAAAAAAAATTTGTTCTCATCAAAAGAATTTTTTTATCAATTTTATTATCACTATACCAACATCAAATAAAAAGTTTAGTGATTTTTTATTTCTACCACTTTAAATATTCACTTTAAACTCAAACCGAGTTACATAAATAATAATACCTCAGCCCGGCGGTAAAAGCAGCCAAATTTTCCATTAAAACGAGAAGCCGAAGTTGAGTCAAATCTACACTTAATTTTCAATGGAACGTTTGTCGATTATTCATTTATTTATTTCAAAGTATTTTTTGCACCTTTCAACAAAACACCTTTGAACATTAAACACAAGTTTTTGGTTTCAAAACCATGTACAGAAATACCTCTTTTAAAAAGTCTTTGATTTTCAAATATACAGCGATTTTTCGCTTGCAACTGATGATGCTAGATAAAACTTTTCTGCTCACCACAAGAAAATATTTCAATTGCAAGCAACCAAAAAAGTTATAAACGCTCACAAATTTCCGTTTTAAATAAATTAAAAAAAAAAGTTATTTTATTTACAACTCGCTTAGTGTCTGAAAAAAAAATTTGGTTTTAGTAAATGTTATATCTGAATTTAATTAAGCCAAAAACATTCTATCGCCTCAACCGGCAGGCTAAGACCAGGAAACAGCTTACTCAAAAACTCGCCACTGGCTGTACCTATTATTATTGTAGTGCAAAGTTTGGGTTTTTTTTTTGGAAACCAATTGGAACTCTGTCCAAAGCGTAAATTGCTATTGTTTCGAATTTCGCTCAGGCTGATAGGTATGAGTCAGTTAAATTTTCAAGAAGTAGAAAGCTAGCTCATTTCAGTATTCGCGGTGGAGAAAAGAATATTTTAGCTTAATTTACTTTAGCTGATTTACAATTTGTTTCCAGGATATTGCATTTTGGATATAAACTTCTGATAGTCATTTGAGAAAATATGATTTCTTTCAGGTTTGCTTCATACCAAATTGGTGCTTTTCCATTAAGATTTTATATCAATTTTCAGCTAAAAGCCCATTGTCAAAAATTATACCGAATAACTAAGATCTCTGTCAACAATCCATGTGAAAGAATAGAAAACACTTGAATCGAACAGCGAAGTTGTGCAGTTCACATATATTTATGGGTTTATTCTTCGAAGAGTTTCAACGATGTTATCGATATATCGCTATACATAGATGTTTCATTACTATAGAAAAAACAGGTCACCAATTCTATGAATAGCGATAAATTCTTAAACATTTATTTAGGCTTGTTGATCCTTTTTGAATATTTGATAAAGACGTCTTCATCGAGATGATATGAGTTTTGAATTATGTAAAACCGAAAATAACATTTTTAATTTAGTAGCAATACTCCAATTTTTTGATGTTCGAATCTTGAAGGTATTGATATATCAATAGTGTCCATCAATAATATCGATAATCCATACGAACGACAGTTTTCCTCGATTATCTTCTACTTTCCGCAAACATTCGAATACAATGACTGCATTGATTGATTTGGTATAATTTTTCGGCTAAAATAATGTAAATGATATCTCAGTTTGGCTGTTTTTCCACTACAAATTTCTACATTCCTTAGACGAATACCGACGTTAAATCAATTGATGGCAGCGGCCTATAGAAGTTTATGGCACAAATCGTTCCTCAATTTTGATTTTTTCAATTAAATATTTTTTGGAAAAGAAAAGCCCTCTACCTTTTAATATAATAACGGTTAGGATTTGGGAAAAACGATTACGAAGGAACTAAATTCCGAGAGCTCTTATTTATTTATCGATAAATAATTTTTCACTTGAGTATTTTTAGACTTTTATATAATTTTTCTCACAATTTTTATGAAGTGACAAAAAATTCAAAGACGAAAATTATATATAAGTTTGTTATATATATTAATACATATATACTTTTACATACATGCATGTATATCACAAAATATAAATAAAAAAATTTTACAATTTCAGGTGCTAAAGACGAGGACGGTAATAGCGTGAAAAGTGGCTCGACCAACGATGCTCACGGATTGAATAAAAAACAGCGTAAAGCACGCACAGCTTTTACGGATCACCAATTGCAAACGCTTGAGAAATCCTTCGAGCGGCAAAAGTATCTAAGCGTGCAGGAGCGGCAAGAACTGGCACACAAACTTGATTTAAGCGACTGCCAAGTTAAGACTTGGTATCAAAATCGACGGTAAGTTTATTTGGCATAACTTATATACTAAATATGTATGTATGTATACATATATACTTTAGCTATAAGAATGTTTTATGTGGAGCTATGAATTTTTTTAGGGATGTGATCTCTAATTAATTGATTTTTATCAAGAATAAATTGACTTTTAAAGAGAAAATAATCCATTTTTACACTAGAAAATAGTCGATTTTTTCTGGAACTATCTTGAGTTTTACATATTTTTTTATCCGTCGCGCTATTGACACTATCTACAAATATCGATAGTAATAAAATGTGCAACTTTTATAATCGATATATTGAAAATAGAAATAAATAAATAACAAAATAAATTCAAAGGAAAAATCGATAATTAAAAAAATATCGATTAAAGTAAAAATCTATCGATTAAAAAATTAATCTATTAACATAAAAATCGATATTTATTCATAACCCTAGCATTCGTAATTGCAAAGTCAAAAACTAGTTTTAAAAAATAATCGATTCATATAAAAATTTACAGTTTATAAAAATAATCGATTGAAATAAAAATCTACCGTTTAATAAAGTATCGATTAAAATAAAAATCGATAGTTGAAAACTCAAAAACTAAATTTGGAAAATAATCGATTAAAGTAAAAATCTACAGTCTACAGTTTATAAAAATAATCGATTAAAATAAAAATCGATTATTTACGCATAACACCAATTTTCGCAAAAATCCAAAGCAAAAAACTTATTGCATTTAAATCCCCTTTCTCGTTTCAGAACCAAATGGAAGCGTCAAACGGCGGTTGGGCTAGAGCTTTTAGCTGAGGCAGGGAATTTTGCTGCTTTTCAACGTTTATACGGCGGCACACCGTATTTGGGCGCATGGCCATATCCTGGCGCACAAGCACCCCACGGCGGTCCTGCACCTTCGAGTATCGATCTATATTATCGGCAAGCTGCAGCCGCTGCTGCCATGCAAAAACCACTTCCCTACAATTTATACGCTGGTGTGCCAAATGTTGGGCCGCTTGGCAGTTTGCCCGTTTCGGCTACGTCACCTTTTTCTCATCTCTCCGCTTCCAGTTCATTGTCCTCTTTAAGCAGTTACTATCAGAGTGCTTCAGCGGCGGCAGTTGCAGCTGCGGCGGGTACAGCAACAACAGCTATACTAAAACCGATTGCTTCACCACCATCGCCGACCATGGCGCCATCTTCGGCACATGTGACGCAATTAAATGTAACGGATGAGCAGCGCTGTACATCGCGTTCACCTATACAGCAACAACAACAACAACAATCACCTTTAAGGCATATTGAGTTAGCGCGCTCGCCAAGTCCTACACTTAACCCTGGTAGCCCACCAGGGCGTTCAGGTGACAGCTCACAACCTCAGTCGGATGAGGAAGATCATATTCAGGTGTAAATCTAACGTTAGCGAAACAATCAACCAACAACAAATTAAATGTAAATACAAACATACATTCATACAAACATATGTACGAGTATGTACTTACAAGATATGTAGTTAAATGTGAAGACCGAATCTCTCGGCAAAACCCAGTATTTGTGTGGATGTGTTAATTTATTTTTTAGTATCTACGGTCGCCAAATGTATAGATGAAAAGATTTTGAACTAACTTTAAGCATTGTAAACAACTAAAGTTAATAGTATCGATGATTTTGTTAAAACAACAATAGAACAAATTTATGGATCAACTTAAAAAAAAAACATTCCAACGGAGTCTCGAAATTTCGTTTATTAAAAAGCAATGATTCGATAACTTTCGTACCGTACCCTAAAATTCGCAATTTCACCATTCAACATTTCTCACCATACTCACTCATATACTTTCTACACACTTCGTGAACGTGAAGCTTTGCTGCCCACCATTTTGTAGCTGTCAAAAGCCGAAATCGCAAACTAACAGTTGAGTTTTCAATTTTCCAAGCCCTACTCACACAGAAAAAAAATTTCATTTTAATTCTTGATTCATATTTGCGTGGTGAATATGAAATGTCGACGTTCACTTTGGAATGTATAAAATACGTTTGAAGACAGTTTTCATTCAATAATGATAATTTAATAACATGATGAGTGGTGAATTTTCTGTGGTATAAACAAATTTTCAATTTAGTGATGCACCCTTTCAAATCGATGATAGGAAATTCACCACTGCGACTTAGTCTAAAATTTCCGAATTTACTGTTAGTTTAATATTATAATTGAACTTTTTCAATTTTTTACTTCTTTCACATGTGCACACTCGTAGTTGTCAAAATTATCCCTTTTTGAAGTTCATATTCACCACGCTGAACGTCAAAATTGTGCTTTCCTTGTGAAAGTTTTTGGTTTTCATGCATTTGACAGATGGGCATCGTAAGAAAAATATCAGAGAACTAAAAGTTATCAGGAAAGCTACATGGAATTTTAATTGCGACAATTTCACTCCCTGGAAAGCCTTGAGAGGTGAGCGTAAGGCTATTAATGTATTCTCATGTTTTCGATTTGATCCACAATCCACTTCTATAAAATACTTAAGCTAATTCAAGATTATCAACAATTTGTACTGTCAGTTGGTACATACTTATTTCTACTTTTGTTAGCGTTAAAATTAAAAAGTTTTATATTTAATGAATTGTTAGATGATTTGCTTGTGAAAAATAAATATTTATAAAATTAATTAGTGTAGTAATCTTTTGCTTTTTGTTTATTAATTAGTGACTTAGTATCAATTTCAAATTATTTATAAAACTAAACATATTTTATGCTGATTCTAAGTGATTTCTTTAATTTTTATTTTTAACAATAGTTGTATATCGTAATATGAAATATAGTATAATTTGTTTAATTTTATATATGTATGTACGTATTACCTTGATAAACAAAATAACAATTAATAAAGATAACAAAAAAAGAGTAAATAAAAACTGAACAAAAGATGTAGTAAAACTTAAAAAAAATTTAGTTTAATTTTATATATACTTTTTCTATAGTTCTAGAATATAATCGAGCTCATAGTTGGATATTGCAATCCAACAAAATAAAATAAAACTAAATAAAATTAAATTAAATAAAATAAAATAAAATAAAACAAAAAAAAAAAAAATAAAATAAAATAAAATAAAATAAAATAAAATAAAATAAAATAAAATAAAATAAAATAAAATAAAATAAAATAAAATAAAATAAAATAAAACAAAATAAAATAAAATAATACAATACAAAATAAAATAAAATAAAATAAAATAAAATAAAATAAAATAAAATAAAATAAAATAAAATAAAATAAAATAAAATAAAATAAAATAAAATAAAATAAAATTAAAAAAAATAAAATAAAATAAAATAAAATAAAATAAAATAAAATAAAATAAAATAAAATAAAATAAAATAAAATAAAATGAAATGAAATGAAATGAAATGAAATGAAATGAAATGAAATAAAATAAAATGAAAAAAAATAAAATAAAATAAAATAAAATAAAATAAAATAAAATAAAATAAAATAAAACGAAATGAAATGAAATGAAATGAAATGAAATGAAATGAAATGAAATAAAATAAAATAAAATAAAATAAAATAAAATAATATAATATAATATAATATAATATAATATAATATAAAATAAAATAAAATAAAATAAAGTAAAAAATATAAAAGAAGTAAAAAAATTTAAATAAAGAAAAATAAAAAAATAAAATATTAAATAAAAATAGATCATCTCGAGTTTCGTTCAGAAGTGCATTTCAATCGATTTTGAACGAATATTTTAAGCGTTTCTTTCACTTTAATATAATAACTATTATTGGCATTCTCAAATTTCCAAGCTTGTACGTGTCACACGAAGAAAAGATACAAGGAACTCCTTCTTCGAAAGTCATTACACTGTCATGTGTTTTATTGCATAAATTGTTTTGACTGAAAATAGTAACAATAATTCTCAAGTACGGAAGGGTGTTTTAATTAACATTCTACCGTACAAAATTTCAGTTTATTACACAAACTGCAAAGTCAGAAATAGTTGTTGTTGCAAATTGAATTGGTTGCGAAAAGTTGGTCAAAAGCAATTGTTTACATACCACCCCTAATGGCAATAATTGCATGCAAAACGCATTTAACCGCAATTAGTACATTTACTTTGCTAAGTATTAAGTTTCAGCAAACAGAAAGACCACAATAATTGCACATACATATACAAAACAGGAAAAACAATAACCCAGCAGGAAAATATTCAGTGAAAATTCAAGACAGGAAGCCCAATATCTTGAAATCTTGAGCAATTGTGCATGATAAGGGAAAACTGGAGTTGATCTTTTTCTAAATTTTTTTTTTGTTTCTTTTTTATTTATTTAACCTTTTTTCAACTACATTGCTTCTCTCAGTAATATTACTGCCTTTTGCATTATATTTTCAATATTAATTTTTTTTTATTAATTTGTTGTCATTAGTTGACGAATTAAATTTATTCCTTCACCTCGTTAGGCGTCGTTTTCGTGTCAGTATCCGGTTCGTAGAAATATTCGTATCACCCATTTCATATTCGCAAAAAAAACTCTCCCCTCTAATTAGTGTTTCTCAACCGCATATGCACACACCCTGTAGGAAATTGAGCTAACATAAAATTGTATTGAATCAAGTACGATCTCATATAAGCAGTGAATATTGTCGAAATTCCAAAGGTCGAATAAAATGGTAGTAGATAGGGACTTCTTAAGAATTGATTATTAATTTTTTGTGTGGAGTTTTATATTGCATACAGTTTTTGGCCTCTTTGGTAAGCTTGTTCACACTTATTGTAGCTAAATATGTACATACATATAAACCCAACTTTTTTCGATACTTAAGAAATGTCAAAATATTCAAAGTGATTTCCAACACGTTTCTCCATTTGAGCTTCAACATTTTCTTTCAAAGTTTGATTGCAGTTTGAAAACCATTGGAGTGCACCGCCAATTTTTACACTTGGCAGCACTCGTATTTGCTGTCAAAGCTGACATTAAAAATTCATCAAAACACGTGAGCGAAGGAAAAATTGCCAAATCATTGGAAAAAGGAAAGAAATAAAAAGATATATATTTGTGTTTTAATAATTATTGAAATACCTTACAAAGAAGTAAGAAAAGAGGAAGTATTTTTTCAAGTGGGGAAATAAGAATATTATCATATCAAAAATTATATCTTTTGCTGAAGAATGGACTATTTGTCTTTGTGATCTCAACTTGAAAGTCAATGTTGGAAATTGGAAAGCGGATTTGATCTCACATTTTTTTACAGCTATAATTTGTAAGCCTATAAATACGATTTCCCATTTATGTATGCCAATTTGCATTGCATTGCAGCTATTCTGGTTTTCGAATAAAAATAGGTGCTTGCAGTTCACATCTCTACAGCGAAACATTTTACAACTGTTACAATTAGTTACAAACCCTTCAAACTGTAGACCGGCATCGCAAACCCTTTCATTAAGAACAAACTACTTAGGTACGCGTTCATATGAGTGGATACCCAACAAAATATTGCGTACGCGATTATAAAAACCAAGGAATGCCATGAAAGCGCACTTGCCGCGATAAGCGATTAGCCTTATAATGCTTTATAGAAAAATTGATAAGAAAGATCGTTATTTTGTTATAACAGAATCCAAATCATCAATTTTTAAAATTTTGGTTTATTTGTCTGTAAGTTTGTACGCGCATCACTCAAAAACTGCTGAATATAATTTCATGAAACTTTCACTGTTGTATTTCCAGAGGTCTGACTTAAAGCTTAAGAGACCCATTATTTCTATAACTCATCCAGTTTCGGAGTTATCGATCAATATGTGGAACAGGGTGACCCAAAATGTGTAAGTACAATATGGGTATCAAACGAAAGGTGCTAATGGGTGCTGCTTGTAGCAATATGACTAAGTTTGATACCTTAACTGGTTTAATAGATATAACGAATGAAGTGTATTATGAATTCTGAGACGTTTTTTTTGTGAGTATACAATTATGTGTGTCGATATGGATACACATAGGTATGTAGGTATGTATACATATGCAAACCGATCGCGGCTACAAGGTAAACGAAAATAATGATAACTTACATAAGTTCCTTGGTAACGCTCAATTAAATATTATTGCTTGTCATTTAAAATGAACAAAATTCCGGATATGTAGGTTCTTACAAGCAATTTCGAATTTCTGTGCTATTTTCAAAATATACGTTTAGGATATTTGCACATTAGCCTTGTAATCAAATTATCTGGCCCAAAAAAAAAAATATTTCGTTTTAATGATTAAGAAATTCTTTTACTTTTTATTTGACTCCAACGATAGCACGAAAAGAATAAACTTACCAGAGGTTTCGCTCAAGTATATTTATTAGTGGATCCATATCTTTTTGTTCGCATACCTAAAAACATCGGATCAAAGTTATTATACCATTTCATGTTCATCAAAGCTATCAGTGTACCATCTTTCCATTAACTATGTAAGTATGTATGTATGTATGTATGTATGTATGTTTGTGCACATGGACATCAATTGATGAATCCTTATCCCCATTTCCAACAATCACGTTTTCAATACTAAAGATTAATCGGCTTCTGTATTTACGCAATGCCGTAACATCGATTAGCATGCCGACATCTAAAGAAAACCAATAAATAAATATATGCACGAGTATGTATGTATCATATAAAAAATCAGTAACCGTTCTGGCCATATTCAACACTCACCATACTGATTTTGTTGTTTGGGGCACGTGCGACTTTATGATATTGCACTTTGCGGTCAAGCAACCCATAATTACATGTCGAACAAATAATTTGCATAACTTTGTTGAATTTTTTATTTTGAAACCAGTGTTACCAACTTCGTGAGGGTAGAATCATCTTTGAAACTTTGTTTAATTTATTTGCTGTTTCTCTCCTTTTACCATTGTTCCGTTCCTCTCATTGTTGTTGGTTTCCTTTTCTTTCTATCTTATTTTCTCTCTTTCTCTTGTTTCTTCCATTATTTATAAATCAAGTTTCATTTTTTTATTTTATTCTATTTCATTTCATTATTTAATTTTATTTTATTTTATTTTATTTTATTTTATTTTAAATTGTTTTATTTTATTTTATTTTATTTCAAACAGAATGCAAAAATTTGTTTGGTGTGGCAACTCTATTGATGGCCCACTCCAATGACCACACGAGATTTCACATCAATTTTGCATGTAATGAACAAATCAATCGTACTGTAAAACATGTTCGGCAGATTATTCGGATTGATGGAAATGTTATTAGTAGCAAGTCTCATTATATTGGCGCCATTGTCGAATTGTATCCATACAAAATATTAATCCAAAAATACATACATACATACATGTACCATTATTGAAAATGTAATCGTAACATTTTTGAACTCTCATTGATTGCCGACAAATTATAAAGTCAAACAATCATCATTGAAGTAGACGAACTTTATTACAAAAATATCCAAAATTACATGTCACCAATTCTTCCCTTCTAAACAAAAACTTACCTTAGACTCCTGCAGCTCTTCAGATCCCACAAGCTCAATCGCGTAGTGTTGCCAGTATTTCAAACCAGATGTTCATTGACATTCATCACTAACCATCCATCCACCATCTTTTTGCGTAATACATTTCCACTTAATACACATTTATGTCAAACATTAATCATGGTTATGCTCTTGTTCCCGCCAGCAGAGTGCTACTTGAAGTTTTAATTGTTTGCATTTTGTGGCAATTTAGTTAGCTCTCGCCTTTCGGTCAAATTGTTTTTAAATTAGAGGTTTCGCAGCATCGGTAATATATTTCCAGCTTGTTTTGTAGCTGTGTGAGATGGATATGCAAACTCAGGGCTAAGTAAGTGCTGACATTTAGCAGGTCGTATATATATAAAGAGGTATGTTGGTATATATATGAGAAGGTTGAAGTTTATATGTAAAAATATTCCACTACTTCGAGCCTTCCTCAAGCTTTATAAGTTATGTTCTCACGTACGACTTGGAATCGGGGGCACTGTCGAGAGATGACTCATGAGGTATTCGAGAAAAAAGTTCTCTGGACCACAAATCGGTACTTCTGATGATACTCAATGCGAGTATGGAAGGAAATTTAACTACAAGTTGGAGGAGCTTTAAACAAATCTGGCCATAGTTCAACGAATTGAAGACTCGAAGACTCTGCTGGATGGTTCATCAAGAAGCTCCAAACTATAAAGTTTTCTTGTGTAGATCGATTTGGCCTCCTCAAAGACCAGGAGCCTGCGAGAATTCCCTCCTTTCATTGACTAGCCTAAGGAGTGAAGACTAACCTAAGGAGTGGTCCCAATAATTTTTTTCTTAACCGTTATCGTTCAATATAAAACTGCAGAATATCTTTATGCAAGGGGAAACTTTGTTATTAATATTCCTATAATTAAAGAAAATATGTAAACGTTTAAATAAATATCTACGTTTGTATGTAATAAATATGAGAACGCAAAATAAATGCATAAACACACACACACACATTCACACATACAAACACACACTTCAGTAAGCCCAACATACGCCGTCAGATTGCAATGGAACTTTCGCAAATTATCGCACATTAAATATTTCCCTGGGCTCATAAAACAAAAGCTAAGCGTTTCATCAGAAAATTAAAGTGTTTGCGTGTTACTTTGCAGTGACCGTCGTTCATAATAGTCAGTCGAAAGGTATCACGCGGCTAATGAGCTTAAGGATCATCACCCGTTGACTGACTGACTAAAGTGTTCCCGACAAGTTGAAAAATATTTGGTTAGAAGAAGGTCAGCAAACTGCAGCGAATAGTAACAGCAACAAAGCGTCTCATTCCAATGGCACCAAATTAAATGAAAATAAAAACCCTCAATTCCAAATCATAAAATGGTTTTTTGGCTGAGCCGACTTTGTTCCGCCGCTTCCACATACAAAGCGTTTGCTAAATGCATTTACTCAAAGTTCAGTACTACAATAACAATTGATGAGATATTTTTGAAGTTAAACATGTACATATGTATTAGAGGCGGATCTAAAAGGGGGTTCGGACCCCTCCTTCCCCTTCGGAATCATATTTTTCAGGAAGTGTTGATGAAAGTTGTGCTCGAAATTTCTTTTAAAAAAATTTGGTCCGCCTCCCCCTCCTTCTAAATTTCTGGCTCCGCCTCTGTTATTTTTTGTGTATATGTATATGTGCAACTGCTATTACATAGCCGAAAACTTCCTCTAATTGCAAATTGTATATTATTTAATTTGCATTATTTACTTGCGCTCTTAACTGCAATTTTGGGCTTTATATTTGGGTGTTGAGCTTTTCTTAGATTCACGCTTTGATAGTCCTAAAGCGATTACGTTCAATAATAGTTCATTTAGATAGGAAATTTTTTGTGGAAAATGTTTTATAGTCACGCAATCCCAACTGTCTTTAAAATATTAAAAAACTAATAATAATTTGCTTATGTGAGCCGATTGGACTGAACTGATTGATATCAAACACAATTTAGTTTTTAAGGAGAATCTTCTAGAAAATATTGTTAGTTTGAAAATGTCTCTGGTCCGTTGGTTTTTTTTTTGTTTACAAGACTCGGAACGACATCTGCAAAGACAGATGAATTTTTCTGAAAAACTTTTTTTAAATTATATTACATATAATTTTTTAGAGTGGAAAAAAAATTTAAACTAACTAAAATTTACTACAACAATAAAAAGTAAATAAAAGTATGCATTTTAGAATTCGATAAAAACCGTAAGCCGCTCCCGAGTTCTATTGAAACTGGGTTACACAAGACCGTTTCGATGGCCCTGGATAAGCCCTGCTGATGACGACAGTTGAAATCAGCTGTGAAGCACTAGATACTGGTTGCGAGAGAATGATAACAGTTTGATAGTCACAGTATATTTGCAAGTAATCAGTTGTAAAGCCACTGGTTACCTCGATGACAGTTTTATGGCCCCTGGACACTGTCGAAAAACAGCTGTTCCTGAGTATAAATAAAATATAGAGCTAAATAGAGAAGTAAGTTGCAGATACAAAAAAAAACAAAATTCACTCCAACAACAATACAATTTTTGCCACAAATGATTTCTTAAATACCTACATATAATTTGCTGAATTAGCGCTTAATTGTTATTTCACTTAAAAACTTTACCACTTTATAAATTCCAAAAAAAGTCTGAAATAGACAAAATATTGACTTTAATTGGATGACAAACTTAACGGCCCAGGGAATTAATTTACATATATCGTGCCTTGTCTAGAATCATTATTTTTGCAATATTATTGTTATAATCAAAGAATTTAGAAATAAAAATATTTGTCGCTTAAACAATATTCACTACAGTGAACCCAAATCCGTCACCAAAATTCACATAACGGGTCGTGCATCGGCCCTAACCTCAAAAAATGGAAACTAAATAGTCAACATTTTTTTGAGGGCTAAGGAAAACCTCGAACTGGAATTCCAGCGTTTAAGTATTCACAATTCAATTGCCTTTCACAAATTTCTGTACGACTTTTTTGCATTTTTACCAAATTTTTAAAGAAAAAGCTTGAAATTTGAAATCCAGAACAATGTCTAAAGCTTGATTATACCAAACGGCGCACTTGACTCAAATTCATTTGTAGCTTTTTTGTGTGGAATTAAATTTAGAATTTAGTTTTTTCACTCAAATTTTTTTCAATAAATTTTGTTTACATCAGTTTGAAAAGCAAAAATTAATATTAATTTCTGAAACTATAACGGTGTTTTTTCATCATTCTAAAAATTAATATCAAAGAAAATTTTTTTATACAAAACATTTAAAAAAAATTTTTTTTTTAAATGTCAATTTTTCTTTTTTTGCTCTATATAATACCCATTCTGAAAATTAATATCAAACAAAAATTAAAAAAAAACAAATGTTTCTTTTAAAAATGTAAATAAAAAAAATTCTAAAAATATAAAAAAAAAATTCCTTTTAAATTTAAAAAACTAAATTTTTTTTTTCGCTTAATATAAAACCCATTCTGAAAATTAATATCAAGGAATTTAAAAAAAAAAAAAAATTTTAAAAAAATGGAAAAAATATTTTTTTTTTTGCTCAATCTAATAAATACACTGCTCGTAATCAGTCTATGCAGCTAAAGTTGACAGCAATTTAACACAACCCGTGATTTGTTGGCTACTTTTTCTACGACACCTTTTCGACAAGCCAACCCCCTATCTACGGTATTTCAATAGTGACAGGATACTTTACACCTACAAACATGCTGGCATATGTTTGTATGTACATATGTGTGCGTGTGTATGGATTTTGAAAAGCTTATTTGGTGGAGTCGCAGTTGGCACAGGCGTATAACATTCCCATGGGTGGTGGTGCGCTACGCTTCAGGATATTGCTCATTTATTGAGTTGTGCGTGCGGTTGATTTACGAAACATTCATAATGTATTTTGTATTTTATGTTGGTGTGTTGTTGTGTTTGAAAAGGTCTCGCCTTGTGAGCTTACTCATACCCCAACTAGCTTGCTATGAAATTACATTAATAGATAGACGTGTAAACGCCATATTGGCTGTTGAGTGATGTGTGATATATATTCATATAACATAAAAGGGGGCTGTAAATGAGATTGGTAAATTTTGTTCTTGTTGTTGGATTGTGTCAAACCACTGGATGTGTCAAAAGCGTTGTTGTATGTTCATTACATGGCCATATGCACACATGCATACAAGATTTATGTAGATTGTTGTATTTGTACCTGCATGTATGTATGTATGTATGAATGAGTATGTGTGTATGTGTTGCGTTGTAATTTTCATGCAAATTGAAGTTTCTACGCTATATTGGCTTTTTGCTACTAAATTATGCTCGAATGCTCATTGCTGGCTTGTTGCTATTACATTCATCGATTTATAGCCAGAAGGTGTTGTTGTCAACGCCGTCAACATAATTGACAAATATTTCCGTAGTCTGTTTCTATTAAATAGCAATTTGAGCAATGTAACTTTATGGAATAGCAAAGCACATCAGGACATATACATACATACATACACATGTACATGTACACAATAGACTGGGCCACAGAAAAAAAAAATTGTTTGGTACCTTTGAAAAAAATTTTTATTTTTTTAAATTATTTTTGGTTTTTGAGATGTTAAAAAAATATAAAAAAAATTTTAGTAGAAGCACTTAAGAGCTCGATTTAAAGGATAACCCACCCATAAAATTCATAGAAATGTGTCAAGTGATTTCCGAGATAAAAGTGGCTATACATTAGAGCTCTTGAAAATCGACTAATCGATTAGTCGGCTAATCGATTAGCAAAAGTCGTTTACCAAAATAATCGATTACCACTAATCGACTAATCGTTTCTTTCCGACTAATCGATTTTTCGTCCATAATCGATTATTCGTCCATAATCGATTAGCTGTTTGCATTCGACTACTTGACAGAATCGAATATTTGATTAGTTATTTTTTCACGATCAATGGAATTTGTGTAACACAACAGTTTTTGGTCACAGAAACTCACCTCTCATTACCGACTTTCTATTTCGTGACAGAAGAGGGGGTTAAAAGACCTCGAAGGTTCCAACGGTAATAACAAATCGTTCTCACCCATTCAAATACTAACAAAAATACTAAAAAAAAATACAAAAAAATTGTATTAAAAAAAACTATCAGTAATCGATTAATGACAGCTAACCGATTGCGCTCTATGATGAAGTCGATTACTTGTTATTCGATTTTCAACCAAAACAAAAGTTGCTTTCGACTATTCGAATAGTCGATTAGCCAGATAATCGATTCTGAACAAGAGCCCTACTATACATATAAAGGAATATTTATAATAGCATTAAACGGCGGACCTAGTATAGAAATACCACTTTTAGATATTTTTGTTGAAATGCCGGGAAAAATACCTTTCTGTTGATACCCATAATGTTATAAATCTTTATCATAAAAAAAAAAATATTTCACATAGGTGGCAACGCTGTAAAAATATTTTAAGTAGCAGAAGTTCAAATGAAGCAAATATCCTATCTATGTATGTGGTTGATGGTTAAGTCGTCTTCGTAATAATGCATACATGTTAAAAATAAAGAGAATATGATAAGATGGCAACCCTATCAAAAATATTTTTCCTCAAACATATTTTTCAGACCGTTCGGTCCATACCCATGACAGCTTATCTCACTAAATTTTTAAATATTAGGATATCTCAATGTAAAAAAATGCAAATGGGTAACCCTGTAAAAACTTCGTGATGTCAACACTTAAGTAAGAGAGTTTGAAATTTTGCATATTAACTATGTATGTATATAGAAAACCGCAACCCAGTGGGTCAAGTTGTTTTGCAGATAATGCGAATATGCAAAAAAACATACATAATAAAATTAGGTGGCAACCCTTTAAAAAAACATTTTTGTTGAAACATTAAATAAAATACTTGAAATTGTATACGGATAAGGATATCTCACTCAATTTTTAAAAATTTAAATATCTCAAACAAATAGGAGGCAACTCTATAAAAACTTCATAACACTTAATAGTTCTTGAAATTAACCATATTGACTATATACATATGTACATATGTATGTACAAAAGTGCATCCAAATTGTTTTCGAAATAATAGCGGCTCAAATTGTTTTCGAGATAATAGCGGGTGTGCAAAAAATTTAGGTATACAATAAAATAAGGTGGCAACCCTGTATGGTATCTAACCCTACGTAGAAATATTTTTACGGAAATAGGATGAGCAATACCTTTCATTTGATATGTTGATATGTTTTCTGGTTTAAATTACTCACATTAAAAAAAATTAAATATGTGGCAACCTTATAAAAACATCCTAAGTGGCAACATTTAGGTTAAAGGTCTGGCTCACTAGGAAAATTCATTTAAATCGTTCGAGCAGTTTTCGTGGTGCTAGTGGATGAACAGAAAACGCTCGTTATAAGAAGAATGGTTCCTAAAAGTAGGCTACGTAAAATATGATTTTAAATTTACTCTGCTACATTTTGCTATTTCCGTTGCAACATTTCAAAGTGTGATCTACTACTAAAAATATTCGAATTTCTGTCTCAACCAACTTTTTACATTACCTCTTAGAAAATTCAAAAAAAATGTGGTTGAAATATTTAAATATAATTGGATCAATATACATACATATATATCGTAGTTTTAAATATAAAACCCCTTTAATTTACCTAAGTACTTCCACGTAAGCAAACTCGATTAAGTTCTAAATGCGCCACTGCAAATATATGCATTCATATGTCAATTTGGAAATGGAAAGGCTTGCGGCAATCAAGGAAACGTTTGTCAATTTGCGGTAATTTTAGTATTAAATTTACACAACTTAATTTCCGACAGTTTCCTTCTGCTTGGCAAATTAATTAACTATGACTTCTATGCACATTCATAACACATACACAAACATTTTTAGTAATTTGTATACCATATAGGAAAAATTTTCAGTTTTAACCAGGTGTGATACTAGGTCTTATTAGAAACTACGTTATTTTGTGTAACGAAAGCTCGTATGGAAATGAAATTTCGTTTCTGCTGTTATTTTTTATTGAAGCTTTAGAAAAGGAATGATCTGCAGAATTCTCAATGAGTAACAGAAGAGTAACGAAACATTGAGTAATAAAACTAAAGTTCCTTATTTTCCGAAGCTGTAACGAAACTGTAACGTAACTGTAACGAAACATATACGATTTCTGCTGACGAGTTTTTATTCATCAAATTTTATTCAAATAAAATTGTTTAATCCTGTAAAGTTCGGAATGAAATTTTAAAGGTTTTGTGAGAGCTTTTTAAATATTTTCGCCTTAAAAGAGTGTTACAAATTTGAGCGTTAACGTAACTTTCAATTTGTTAAAACTTTTTCTAAAGAAATACTTTATTTTATTAAAATATATTTAAAGATCTTTTCGTTCCAAATTGGTTCCAAATGGTCGTTCCATATGCTTAAATAGTGCTGACATTTTGTTACGAGTTTCGTTACTCCTATCGTTACAGTTTTGTTACTCAAGCAGCGTTACTGATTTCCAATTAAAATCGGCCTTTCGGTTACAGTTCAGTTTTATTCATTATCATTGTGGGCTGTTTATGTTGGTTTTTGTCTCTACTAAAACCGTTTCCAGCAGTTTCTGATGCAATACAGTAACGTTTCTCACAATTTCGTTACAATTGTGTTTCTTTACTTACCTGCAGCCAATTGTATGCTTGAGGGATTAATCACGAATCACTCTCTTTGGCGACTATTCACACGATCTTATGCAAGGTTCGCACACATATTTGATTTAAGTGATTCCTCCTGTCATCAATAACGAGTTGGTTTCAAACATAAATGTGATTATCAAATTATGAATTACGAATTAATCGACTGTCAGTGGTCTTACATGCAAACATATTTACATATTTACAGTGCAAACATGCGAGTACATACAAGAATAAGGATTTTATGGAACCACATTTAACTTGCATTTGAGAATAGTTGAGAGTCAAAAGATGAGTCAAAAAAGTCGAGACGGAAAGCTACCAAGACTAGAACGATAGCGCTATTGGTCATGTTCGATCTTAAAAATGGCTTTAATTTTTTAGAGGGAACAACATGCCTCACTCATTAGAACTCTCATTCAAAATACCTAGGTATCAAAACTAAGGGACTACTTGAGAGGACAAAGAAATTTTAATTTAAAGATTCCTTCGATGCTCGACGTTTGCATCACTTGAAGGACTTTAAATCCCCCAAAGAACTTATATCGAGCATCAAGTTGGAAAACTCATTTCATTGGCAGTTTATTTAAGCATTTAAAAACTGTTTTTCATATTAAAAATAAATTGGTCAACCCATCATTTTATATCTTCGTGAACTATCTTTCCACTATCTTTGTATCTATGTGTGTGTATATGTATGTGTGCCTGTGATAAGAAGAATATGAATTTATGCTTCACACTGCCAAACGTAAACTGTCACTGAATACATAAATGATACCATCGCCGACAACTAACAGCATTTTAGCAAGTTTTCCCAACGGACGTCCGGCTTAAAAGTTGAGAAAAATGAAACTTTTACGAGCGTTTTTAAAAAAGATTTTTTATTTTTTATTTTTATTCTACCTAGTAAAGCATTAGATAAACTCTGTGATAAAGTATGTGAGCGCGCGACGGACGTTTGAATGCGTTGAAAGGCAATTTTCCAACATATTTTTTCGATTAAACGCTTGAATTCATCGTAAAAGTAACCAGTGGAATAAAATGCGTCGGCGGCGCTTTGAAGTTGAATTGCGCCACATTACACATACATACACAAATACATAAATACATAAATATATAAAAACTAGAGTTATTATGCAGCTATCTATATAGATTTGTATATCTATGCGTTTTCTGGTTTAAATGTATGTGTTTTAATTTTGCTAGAAATTTTTAGAATCGAAGCTCAAAAGATTTTTTAAATTCGTTTGGATGTCGTTTTCTGGTTTAATTTATTTTCTTTATGGGCCAAAATATTGTATTAAATATCTTTTACGGCTTAACTGATAACAACTTAGTGATTAAGTGGATATTCCTTCGAGCATTGTTTCAAAGCAAACATTTTTTGAATATTTGTCTACCTGTTTGAACGCGCATTACTCAAAACCTACTGACTAGAATTGAATGGAATTTTCCAACTTAAAAGTTAAGATATTGACTGTTTCGATAACTCGAAGGGTTGTAGCTAAAATTCAAAGAAATTTTATAAAAATTTTACATTTTTTTGGAGTAATTATTTTTGTAGGCCATTACACTTTAGTATATTTATGTATCAATCTTAAGTTCGTTACACACTTTGCTGGTTTGGCCAATTTTTTTAAATAAAATTTAAAAAATTAAATTAATGTAAGTTAAGCCAAATTTAATTAAATGGCATTAAATTTAATACAATAAAATAAAATAAAATAAAATAAAATAAAATAAAATAAAATAAAATAAAATAAAATAAAATAAAATAAAATAAAATAAAATAAAATAAAATAAAATAAAATAAAATAAAATAAAATAAAATAAAATAAAATAAAATAAAATAAAATAAAATAATATAAAATAAAATAAAATAAAATAAAATAAAATTATATAAAATAAAATAAAATAAAATAAAATAAAATAAAATTAAATAAAATAAAATAAAATAATATAAAATAAAATAAAATAAAATAAAATAAAATAAAATAGTATAAAATAAATTAAAATAAAATAAAATAAAATAAAATAAAATAAAATAAAATAATATAATATAATATAAAATAAAATCAAATAAAATAATATAATATAAAATTAAATAAAGTTAAATTAAATAAAATAAAATAAAATTAAGAGATTGTATCAACATTTTAGTGATTCTTGGCAATTCTTTTTTTGGTACTTTTGTCTTTTCCTCCACACTCGTACAAGTTTAGGAAAGCAATTTGTTTTTTATATATGAAAAAAGCTGGTCAAAGAAAAAATATGGCAAAAATCAGCAAAATGTATTACGAACTTAAAATTAATACATTATTGTACTAAAATTTAAGGGCCTTCAAAACTGCATACTCTAAAAAGTCTTTGAAAAAATATTTAAAAATTTAAAAAAATATTTTCAAACAAAATTTACAATTCTTGAGATATTTTTTATATAGGCTTTGTTGAATTAATTTTATGAATGCCAAAACTTGTGAAAATCGTAGAAAGCGACTATATCTACATATATGTCCACCACTGTATGTGAATTACATCTCTAAAATAAAAATTTGAATAAAAGCACATATTTCCATATGTATACATAAGCATTTTATCACATTGTATATTTGGTTAAAAACGTAACATTTATAAGTAATAACTCACTGACACGATATTTACTTATTTTTAGTGATTGCGTATGTCCTACTGAGTTACTCAAACTAATTTAATTAATAACAATTAAGGATTAGCGCTACTATCGGCATATACAAATCGCAATATATCTTCTTATAATAAAACTATTGTTAGATTTTTTGGTGATTTGTTTAAATACTAAAATTACAACTGAAATATTTGAAAATGTGATGTAAAAAATTAAAAAAAAAAAAATTATAAAATTGCATAGCTTAATTCACACATAATTAATGCTAAATTGTAAATAAATCTAATTAACTAGACGCTCATTTTCTCTAAATATAAAATCATAATTCTCGATTAGCAGCTTGGTCAAAGTATTCATGCGTCCAATGTCAACAAATGGCAATTGATTAGCAGAGAAAATGCAAGGACCCCATACAATCGCCAAGTTCGAAGCGGGCATGCGATTATTCGCACTAAAAGCGGCAACACTGCAACATAAAAAAACAAAAACAAATTTAGTCAAATAAATACAAAAAAAATATATATATATATGCATTTTAATTTAGCATTCACTTTTTCAAATGACGTATGAGAAATTTGAGCGTTGCACGATTGGGATCGGTTATCTCTTCAAGCACATCGCGCAGCAGCGTTATACCAGCAGAGTCCAAACTACCACGACTAATGCGATCGTATACATTTTGTGGTATAAGTGGTGTAGCCAGTTCACGAAAAAATTGTTTTAATAAACTAGTCACTGTGTGTATATCATCTGCTACCAATAATTTCGAATCGTAGATATAACTTTCTGACAATTTTTGCTTTAATTCATCGATGGCCAATTTATTTCCGGATGCACGATAGAGACCGTCCTGTAATATGCACTCCTGCCGTTCGATGTATGCAACGCAATCGGCCACAAAACGTGGTACCTGCTGATGCAGTGAGTCATTCATTTCTAGTTGTTCAAGCGGTGCGCCGAATATGGGAAATTTTGGTTGCATGCCCTCCTCCAAGTAGAGACTACCAGTTTTGAAGGAACGGAAAATGCCGCCTTTCTTTTCACTTTTAGGTGAACGCATATTTCTATAGAGGTGTAAAGAATGAAATGGTAAGTATAAACATAATTAAATCATGAAAATAAAATGGTATAATAACTTTGGCCCCATGTTTCTAAGTGTGAGAAAAAGCGAAGAAAAACCCAAATTTTACTTACAATTTAAAAACTCCACGTTGCACTGCAGGAAAACGAAAAAAAAAAAATTATTATGTTTCTTGAAATATTAATAAGTTTATTTAACTATTTGACTCACATTTGTTCCGCATACGTTCTGTAATCGATTTTTTATCATCTTCCCTCGGTATATCCGAAAGATTATCGCATGAAGCGCTCTTAAACCGTTGTAAAGTGGCTGTTTTAGGGGGATCGGAAATAATACTTTCAGATTCTTCTTTAAACAATTGCGAGCGCAGTATCTCACTTTCCGAAACGATCTAAAACGAAGGAATTAACAATTTATAAAAACAAAAATTGATTTTTTTTGTTTTGATTTTATTTGATTTATTTATTATTTTTATTTATTTATTTTATTTTATTTTATTTTATTTCATTTCATTTCATTTCATTTCGTTTCATTTCATTTCATTTTATTTTATTTTATTTCATTTTATTTTATTTTATTTTATTTTATTTTGCTTTATTTTATTTTATTTTATTTTATTTTATTTGATTTTATTTTATTTCATTTTATTTTATTCTGTTTTATTCTATTTTATTTTATTTTATTTTATTTCATTTTATTTTATTTTATTTTATTGTGTTTTATTTTATTTTATTTTAAATTATTTTATTTTATTTTATTTAATTTTATTGTATTTTATTTTATTTTAAATTATTTTATTTTATTTTATTTTTATTTTGTTTGTTGTACTTACCAAATCTTCCTCATCTTCTGCGTGCGTTGGATTCAAAAGACTTAGCTTCCAAGCATGCACTGGTTTCAAATTGAAATGTGATGAAACATTACCACTCTCCGATTTCAACAAATCGCTTGATGAACTAGCCAAGTTCTTGTGGCGCGTTGCAGGCGAACTCATTGAACTATTTAATAAACTATCCGTTGGATCTATTGACTTATTTAATGAAACGGAATGTGTCTTTCTACTAAAATACTGTTGAGCATTATCACGATTATAATCGTAGACGATGGCACGAATTTTGGGCTCATTTAAACTATAATAAATGCATACCGTACGAAAGAGTGGATCTTGTAAACTTGACGCAGTCGAGGTACCGAGTTCTATCGTACTATTATCAAAGCTTGTTATTGTGCTGCTACTTTTGTGTGTTGCAAGAGTTTCGCCGCTGGTGAACTTTTTTGTGAACATAAACTCATCAGCTGTCTCCCATGCGCCATGATCTTCCACATTATCATCAAATATAAGCGATGGTATTGATGAGGAGGCATCTGCTATTAAGGACTTCTCTTCCATAAAACATTTATTTCTCGTGTTGCGACTACATGCGCCATACGTTTCAGGCTCACTATCGTAATCTTGGGCTACTTGGCCAACAGTTTGAAATTCCCAAATTGGTTGATATATATCTTCCTCTTTCTCCTTCACCAACGGTTGCGTGCATTGTGTTTTATGGCTGGTGATGTTAGGTTGTTCTGTAGCAGAATTTGTTGCTAATACTATGTTGTTGTTTTCATTGTTTGCATCCTTAATTATTGCTAAGCTCTCCACATTTGTGTCCTCGTTCAATTTTGTCTGTTGTTCATCTAATGCGTCTACGTCTTCAGCATGCTCTAAAAACTTGCCTTGAGCTTTTGTACCTCTCTCTAAAGTGTCTTTGCTCTTTGGACGTAAAATAACTTCGTCGTTGGTTTTCATTTGTTTATTTGTTGTTGTTTTATTACTTATTACCACATTTAGTTTTGCTTGTTTTCTCTTATTCCAAACAACTTCATCTTGCACTGTCACGCGTTGGTATTTTATAAAAATGTGTGCGTTCAATATTTCACCCAGGCAAACTCTCTCTCCCTGTTTATCATACTTCCATATACGTCGACAATGACGCCGCTGCACTGACTCATGCAGCAGTGCCCATATTTTACACGTAATAACGTAGCTATTTTGGTTAGTACCGAGCAATTTCAATGCACGTTTCGCTTGAAAACTCCACGGATTGTAGTGAGAAAGTAACCAATCTTGAAACCAGTCTATATATTGCATACGATTAGAATATTTGTATAAAGTAATTTTATTGAGACTACAAGATATTAATAAATTATTTCTTAAACAAGCTAAATTCCATGTGTGCGGTATTTCATTGAACGCAGCCACCTGTTCTATTGAGTTAAATTCACGCACGCCGTTTGTTTCGTTTCTATCATATATATGATCACCTCTATTGTGTAAATTGTTGCTTATTTGTATGTGTGTTTGTGCCTCTTTTTCACTACGCTCATATGCGTCAACTATTTCCGTTTTTGTTTTAACTTTTATTGTTGTTTGTTTTGTTTTTGTTTTTTCGTTTTGTATTTTTTTAACTTCATACACGCTTTGCTGTTGATTTTCATGTATGGGGGCACGTGTTGGAGGTATACAATCCCCTACAATTAAATAGCCGCAACGATCACTCTGCACTTCATTCACATAGCCAGCCGAACAACAACTAGTTGAACACTCTTCCATTGCAGGCGTTGTGAGTGCTGATTTGGAATTTATGACTGAAATTGTACTCTGTTCGGGCGCATAATCAAAAGTCGTATTGTTTTCCTTATATTCAGTTGGGGAGATCGTTGTGTATTTTTGTGTAGTTTTGTGCGCTGATCGTGTGCCTTGCACTGCTAATGCTTGTGTGTTGAGAGCACTGGAATGTTCAACAGTTGGTTCAAATGCTCTCTTTTCTTCACAGAGCATATATTTTGTTAATATATTTTGTTTAAAAACAGCAATCATGTGAGCGTACTGTTGTTCCATATTCTCATAAATAAACTCAGAATTGTAAGTAGCTTGGGTGTTGTTAGTGTTTGTATGCTTTGGAATTTCAAAATCACCTTTTTTATCAGCATCTGGAATATTAGTCATTGTTTCATCAAAATTAGTAGGGAGCGCCTTAAAATTACAAGTAATAAGTTCTATACTTGTGCTGTAATATATATTAATTAGATTGTTTTTAGCGGGTATACTTTTTGGGATACAAAAATCGTATTCTTCATTATCAAATGTAGCACCATAGCTATGATAGTTATAGACTTGCTTACGCAACAATTTCAGCCAGTAGCAAACGCTATCGGATAATGGCAGCGCAAGTGTTGCATTGTTTGGTTTTTCATTTGTATGGTTTGTGGTGTATTTTGTTCTGAAACGTAGTAGCGATGGTCTTGAAACACGTGGCCGTTTTCGTGCACAGGTCAGAGACTGCTGCACTGCTGGCGTAGATGCGCTCCAATTTGTTGCTTTTATTGTTAGCGAATCCAAATTAGTTACTTGCAGTTGTTCGTGCGATTTCGACATGTAACCATGTGATGATGTTCCATCTTCCGTGTTCGTGTTACTCTCAAGCGTTTCATTAAGTTTTAGTCGCCCATAAATATGTTGTTCACTTGTTGATACCTTCAGTTTAAGTAACTCTGCTTGTTTCAATTCGCATATTCTTTGTAAATCGAATGTTTCATTCGTACGAAAAATGTTTTCATAGCCATCTACATGATGTATAATATCTAGTGTTCTCTCTTTCCTACTACTCGCCTCATCACGTCGATTTGCTACAAGTTTTCGCGTCATCATACCGCGCTTAAGTGATCCGAAAAGTCCATTGATTAAGTTGTGCCTATCGAATTTGTGTAATGATTTTGATTTTTTGATTTTAATTGGTGTTCGTTCTGTTGTTTCGTTAGGTTTTTCTGCCAACGTTCCCTCACTCGCCTCTTTCTCCACCACATTTTCCTGTTCCACGCAACATTGACATTCCTCTGTATTATACAAGTCGTTGCATTTAAAGCAAATGTTTTCATAAATATTTTCATCATTTCCATACATTTGCCGACTACTTTCCGTATCTTCTTGCAATCGATTATTCTTTAACCCTTTGACGACACATGAGCAAAAATTACATAAATTGCTCTTTGATTCAAATACTCCATAACCGCAGCCATGACACAAGTTTTCGTAGATAGCTTCTGGTTTTCTAGCATTTCTAAATAATTTCCGTAGCAAACGGTTTTGTTCGTATAATGTATTAGCTTTCAAATTATCATATAGTGGCTCGTTATTTTTATTGATTTCTGATGTGGGCGCTGAAATTATGTACATGTTGTTGTCTATTCTGGAATTATTATTTTTCACGTTTTCATAATTTTTGTGCATTTTGCAATTTTTGCTCGTTACTGTATTTGTTTTGCTTTTTTCATCACTGCGTTCTGTTTTTTCTCAGTCTAAGAATTCTCTTATTATTTCTGAAAGTTAGTTAAAAATATTTCTTAGTAGTTTTGCTTATTTAAATTGTTGTTTTGTTAGTGTTATTTATCATAGCTAAAAATTAAACATAGGCTCTTGTCGATATCACAAACTCTTTTATATTCATTTACTTCGCATTATCTATCGATTTTTCTTCAAGCAGAACCCTCACTCTGTGATTCTATTCGAACGAAAATGTGTTCCCTTTCGAGTGATTCGTACTTTTTAAGAAACTTTCGAGTAGAACGCATTTGTAGTTCAACTTCCATTCCTTTAAAATTTCATTAGAGTCTTTGATTACTGACAGAAAAATTACTCAGAAATTCTAGGAGCGTGTCTTTGTTCGATAACTAAGTGTTAGGTACGCGACTAATTTAAAAAAAAATAATATTACAGAAGTTCCATTTTTTAGAACAAACCTAGTCCCGAATTCGCATACCAACGAAGCTGCCCCCTTTCACAAATACATATGATATTTATATTGATTACTGTTAATCAAAAATGTGATGAAACAAAATTTTATCAAGGCGCATGACAGACCGTTGCAAGAGGACGACTGCTTTTTATCTACAAATCGGCGATATGTAAGATACTTAACAGGAGTTGTTGGTGTTGCACAAATTTTTATTCAATTCAAAGTTTGATCTTGAGCTCGTCAAACATACAAAATTAGTTTAATGAAAATTTGAGTAAGGCCAATTAACCCCAGTTTGACCCAGAGATGACAGAGATGAATCATCTGGCATGCGTATAAATTGTCTCAGCAGCTAAAGCGCAGAACACAAAATTTGTAATTTTTCAGTTAACATTTCCAAATTGAGTTACGAGTATAAACCCTATATTTTTTTATTTTTAGCAGCTAAGTAAACAAAGTAAGTATCAAAATCCGCTTTAAAGGAAGCACGGATATTAGAGTGGCACAAAAAAATTTTTTTTTTATCGTAGTTAACAATTGTTAAAGAAACAACATACCTAAAAATAAGTTTAACCCCTAGACGCCGGATTTTTTTTTTAATTTTCTCAAAGTGGAATTTATCATCATTCTTTCAAACCCGCTTTACACATTCTTAAAGTTCAAACTTTGAACTTTCCCAAACTATACTATTTTTTTTTTCTGAATCGCCCTAATGTATATATAATACGTGTCTTGAGCTTATGACATCGATTGTAACATATTTGAAGTTAGGGCGCTTTTGATTATTGCGTGTGTTATGAATGTGTATATGCAGATGTGCGTACTTAAATATTATCTGACATGTATGAGCTAGGGATGACAATCTCAAAATATCAATCCCGGGAATTTCCTGCTTTTTACGCGCCTACCATGCATACATTTTTATATTTTTTCAAGCGGGACATTTTTTCAATAACAACTGCATTGTTTTCAACTTCATGGAGATCGCTTATCTATCAATCGCGGGACTAATACTGTGATTATGAGGTTGTGAAATCAGATCCAAGAAATCCCGAGATTGGAAAAACTCCAAAAAAAAATATGCACCCCTAGTGCACTACCAGTGAACTGCATGAGTCAGATATTTTAAGCGTTGAAGCTTATTGCTGAAATAAAAGCTAAATTGTGGCGCCGATATTCAAAACGCTTTAGCCTCAATTTAAGGATGTGCCGCGACTTTCAAAAATCGATTACTCGATAGTGGTTTTTTTTTTTTTTCGCGTTAAAGCGATATGTTTGAAATCGATTTTTAAAAATTATAATAATATTTTAAAGAGAATAATTTCAAGTTTTTTTTGAATCTAATTAATTCAGACCCTACATAGGAAGTTTTTAAAATTTTTCATGTTTCAAAAAGTTCCTTTCTAACATTTTTTTTTACTTTTTAAAATTTCCGAAATTAAAAACATTAAAAAAAATTTAAAAAGTTTGAAATTTACTAGTAATTCATTAAAACCCCAAACTGGATCATTTTTACTCTGAGCCACTTTAAAACACCCATAATTTTTTACTTCAGTGTATTTCAAACATTAATATTGCGGCAATTTAGTTCTTGAGACACTCATCAAAATTTTTTTTATTTTTCAATATAGTGTTTCAAGTATTCTCCATCATCCATGAAAAAAATTAATTTCTGAGTAATTTAACTTTTTAATTTAACTAAGTCCTTAAGAATTTCACTTCTTTTACACATTTTTAAGTATCTGAGACTTACTTTGAAAAATTCGTACCACCTTAATGTATTTAAGCGTAGTTGGTGGAGCAAGCGGAGGGTTAAGTTGTATGCACTTAGCGGCTGCAAGCAATAAGCGTTGGGGATGCTATTGAAGTTAATTAATAAAAAATGAATGAAGAACATTTAGATTACATTTTCAACTAAGCCTGAGAAATTGTGCTTGAAACCGCACCCAAAGCACACATGGAATGTATGTATGTATGTATGCATGTACATAAAATATTTCAATAAAAAATCTCAAAACACTTTGAAATGTTGGTTTTGGAGGGATGTTTCTTATAAGGAACCCACTGAGTAATAACAGTTTTAATTAATTAATAAAATATAACAAATTATTTTTCCAATTTACACAAAAAAAATTTGCTTTCTCTTTTGGTTTTTTTTTTTTACTTAAAAAAATTTATCAAATATTGCACTCTTTTTTTTCCTTATTTTATAAAATTTGTACACCAATTTTTCCTTACTTTGCCGCTTTCATATGAAAATGTATTAATAAAATTTTAATTTTTTTTTGTTTTTTTTTTTTAATTTATAAATAAATTTTTAAAAATTTTTGCACTCTAATTTTTCCTTACTTTTGCTCTTGTATGAAAATGTATTTATGAAATTTGTTTTTTTATTAATGGAAAATAAATTTTCTAAAATTTTTACGCTCTAATTTTTCCTCACTTTGCCCACTTTCATATGAAAATGTATTTATAAAATTTTAATTTTTTTTGTTTTTGTTTTTAATTTTTTTTTTTTTTAGTTTAAAAATAAATTTGAAAAAATTTGTTCACTCCAATTTTTCCTTACTTTTGCTCTCGTATGAAAATGTATTTATGAAATTTGTTGTTCCTTTGTTTTTGTTTGTGTTTCAACTTGAAATATAAATTTTTCAAAATTTTTACACTTAAATTTTCTCTTGCACTGCTCATATGGAAATGTAAAAATATCACAAATTAATCATATTTATTTATTAAAATTTTTATTTCGAAAAATTAAGTCGCGCTTCAATTTGAATGGGATGTGCATAATTTGAACGCGAGAACTTGACTGAATGACTAGGTCTGGCGCCAAGCTTTGCGCTTCGCGGGCTTATTAATTTAGTATCTTACATACTAGAACGCATTCATATTCACACATGCACACACATACATACATACATATATGCACATATGGGTAATAAAAATACAAAATATTTGTAAATAAGTTTGTACATTCATAAACGCCCAAGTTGGGTCTTCACTTTCAATTCAATTCGAATAATGAAAGCAACAGTAATCAACTGCAATGAGAACAATAACATCGGATCATACCGAGACAAGCAGGCAGGCAGGCAGACATTCTTATGGTGCGCGCGTTTCCCCTGCGCTCATTTCACTTTTTTCACTCGTTCACTGTTTTAAATAAGAGCTGCAGATCATAAGCTGGCCTCTGCTTAATTTTTTCCATAGAGTTTAATCTAAGATGTGTGCTCATTGCAAAACCGCCAAACTGACGCCGCTCAAGCTAAAAAGGGGGGCGGAAAATAGCCGTGCTCCAAGTTGAAAAGTTGAAATGATTCAATTTTAAAAATGAAATAAATAGTTAAATAAGTGATAACATTACTTACACTCGAGAATGCTTCTTCATTTTTACTGCTACTTGCGTTCTTCGTTGGAACTAAAGAAGACGAAGTTGTTGTCATTTTTCTATGGGAATACGGCAGTATGAAGTATTTTTTCAAAAACAGAAAATCGCATCAGATTTAGCTATGATTATAACAATATATTTTAGACTTTACACATAGTTTTGCGAATTTTTTTTTTGCTATACTTCAAAATGTTTAAAAATACCCCAGAATTGGTTTAAAGAATTTTTTCATTTTCAGAATTTTTTCAGGAAAAGCTCTATTTAAAATTTGTTTGAATATGTCAGATTTGATGTAATTTGTTTTAAATCGGTTAAAAAAATCATGTTCGTCATTCATAATATCGATTCAATGATATTTATGGCCGAAAAAATAATCGCTTTAATTCAAAATCGATGGCAAAAAAATAATCGATTATTTATTCTTAGAAGCTATGTAGTAAAAAAATGTATGTCGTTAATAAAATCTATTTCAAAAATTAATTTGTTGAAGTAAAAATTGATAGTTGAAAAAAATCGATCACAATAAAAACCTATTATTTATTCTTGGAATCGATGTATTATAAATATGTGTATGCCCTTAATAAAATCGACTCAAAATTATTGAAATAATAATCGGTAAAAGTAAAAATCGGTGGCTAAAAAAATAATCGACTAAAATAAAAATCGATTATTTTCGCACATCACTACTGTTTATTTTATTCCGGTGCAGATCAAATTTTTACGTACACAGCACGATTTCACCATAGTTCTGCTGATAAAATGTATTCCCAAGCGTGCTTTATCATCTCACCATAGTTTATAGCTCAAGCTGGGTACTAAAAATTGGCCTAATATTTCGTCGTATTAATTAAATTTGCAAACTAGTTGTATTTTGAAACACTCTTCGTCCACCAAATATCTGAGCGAGAAACAGTAGGATTTCTTAGTCACAGCTGTTTAGCTTAAATAAACTGAAGTAACTGAGCTTACTTCAAGTTCTCCTTTTTATGTCTCTTCAATCTACGAATTTCTACATATAAAAATACAAACAAATACTGTGCCAGCAGTAGTTAATTAAAAATAATTGAAAACAGTTCTAAGCACACATAAAAGGAATGCGCAGACGATGTGCGAATCGAAAGACTGGAATAGTGATAGAACGATAAAATTTTGCATGGTTCGGGTACTAGTTTTTGTTGGGTGTTTTAGTGTTATATGAACCCAAATTTCAAATACCAAGGGAGGAAGGTCATACTCCACCCATTTTTATTTTTCAACTCAGTGTGGTTTTTTTTTTTGCACAGAAAAAATTCCTGTGTCGTTATCTGTGAACGTAACCTCAACTTACCGTGGTTTTGCCAATATCAATTTCCTTTGCTGTCCACCCAAGACTTCAATTTAAATAAAAATCAGCGTTTATGTTTTACATTCGATAGTTAAATAAATATTTATTACTTAATACATAGGGAACAGAAAATAAAATGTATACATCTAAATCGTATTTATATAACCATTCCGCATTTGATTCAGCAAAACATCTCGAAAAAGCTGGAAAAAATAAATTAAAATAGGTTAAATCGTTGGTTATAAGAATTGATAAAAAAAAATAAAAAAAAAGTTGTTTGTACAAAATTTTAAAAAAAAATCTTTATTTATTTATTTCAGCCCTGATGATGATTTCAGATTGAAATCGAAACATCGGCTGATTAACTAAATGAAAACACAAATATCAAAAGAAAATTTGTAGTTGTTCTTTCTTTTGATTATTGGCCTAGAGCTCGGAAATTTTATTAATATAAAATATTTACATATATTTTAGCTATCTAAGTTAGGGTGAAAGACACACCCCAGATAAAAAAGGTTTTCATAATTTGTGTTTCTTTTTTGCTTTGATATTTGAATTTTTAAATGTTCGCCAAGAAATTTGCAAAAGAATTAATTAATAAAAATCAATGGTAAGCAAAATAATCGATTAAAATAAAAATCGATAAGTTATTCTTGGAATGGGGTATTAATATTTTTGTATTCCAAACCATACAATCGGCTCAACAAAATCTACGATTAAAAAATTCTGTAAAGTAAAAATCGATAGATAAAAAATAATCGATTCAAATAAAAATCGTTATACACCATTCATAACATCGATTTAAAAAATGTATAGTTCAAAAATAGTTATTGTGGTTCAATACCGATGATAACGACTATAATTGATTAAAAAAAAATCGATTATTTATTTTTGGAACAAGTAATTTCTGCGATTTAGTGATCTTCCACTACCTTAAACTTAAGTCTAAAAATTTCCAAGTAACTATTTAAATTATTTTGTCAGCTCCGCAAAGTTTCCGAAAAAAAATTAAAATCAATATTTTGGAATAATTTTTTTAAATAATAATAGTATTTAGCAACACTTTCAAAGCAGGTACTTACTGCCAGTTTCACAAAATAATTAAAATGAAAAATAATTTTTTTCACTATCAAATTTCAGTAATTGAGTAAAAAAAATTTTTTTGATTAACACTTCTTTCACAAACCCGGCAGTTAGATGGTGAAAAAAAAACATCTCGAAAAAAATTGCTTAAATTTTTAATTTTTCAAAATCAAAAAAAAAATAAAGCTCGGCATAAAATTTTTAAATCAATATTTTTTATTTCAGAAATATAAATTTTTGAGTTTTGGTAAAAAATATTTTTTTAATTTTTTAGAATTCAATTAGCTAAACACAAAATAACTAAATCTTTGCGCTAATTTTAAAATGAGCAAAAAATAGCCTGAAGTAGATAGTATCTACTAGATACATACATACATACACACCTACAAAGCATACAATTTATAATGTAGATATGTCATAACATAGTTGTATGGCTCGTATCGCATAAAACGCGTCTTATCTCTTGAATATCTACCAACTATTCGATTGCTGGTTCTATTAAGCGTTTTGGTAAGGAAATGCTTACTTTTATTTTATTTATTTGCTTTGATTTACTTCCGCATTGAAGTATTACCAATAAAATACATAAAATGATAATTACCGGTTTGTGACGAATTGTGACCTTAACCCTCGTTTAACACATTTATTCACACATGTACATATGTATATACATTAGAGTGTCTGTATTTGCAGAGCTTATTTTTTGCTGCTAAAGTGTTTTTACGTTTGGGCTTATCAACCTAAAAAGTGTTTAATAGGTTCTTCTAATATTTATTTGTTGAAGATTTCAAAGATGAAAACTGAAAAATTTGTTGTTTTTTTTTGGAAAAACCTTGTAATAATTTTTTCCCCCATGCGCTTGATTCTCAATCAAAATTATTCGTCAAAATCAGAAATGAACTCGTAAAATTTACAAAAATATAAAAAAAAACTTTTTGGAAATTTTTAACTTTTAATCTGAATGAATGAAATTGATTGAAAGGCTCATCAATCTTTAATAATTTTTTACATTATTTTCAGAAATCAGCAATTACTAATTGAATACCATTAAAAAATTATTGAAAAAATAATTTAAAGAATTTTGTATAAAAATTTCAAAAAATTAAAAAAAAATAATCAAAAAAATTAAAATTATCCCAAAAATAATTTTAAAAAGTTTAATGATTACATTAGATTTTTTAAAATTATTTTTACCTCTCTGAATGTTTCTGATTATTTTTAATTTTTCTACATTTATTGTGATAATCATAGAAATTATTTTTAAAAACCGCAAAAGATAGGGAATCAATCTTTAGTCAATGAATTAAACCAGTAATCATTACGATAAGTAATCATTATTCATCAGGTCTGTTTTCAATGTTATCTCTGAAAAACTTAGCAGAAAATTTCTTTTACAATTTTTTTTTTTGTAGAAATAAAATTTTAGGAGATTGTATGGATAACTTTTGATTGTATGGATAGGTTTTGTTTTATATAAAAAATAATATTCAGTTTTTTGGCAGCAAAAAAATAGTTTTGAAGTAATGGACACCCTAATACATCAATTACATACATATATGCACAGTGTAAATTGTGCACATACATACAAAATGTATGAATCAAATTTTATTTTTTCGATGTTTAAAAAATGTCTCAATTCTAAAGGTGATTTCCCACACTATCATTGGGTTTAGTTGGAAAATATCAATGGAACTCAAGACGTAATTTAAAATTTTTTCAAAAAAATTTTTAAATTTAAAATTTTGTCTTTATTGGATTGTTTCTTGAACTGATAAAAATCAATGTTTCAATTTATGATCTCAAATGAAACTACAAAATGTATCTAGTTGGTTCTTCTAATAAAACAAGAACATTTTTTAGGCAAAAATCAGCTTTCCCTAGTTCTTCAGTTTGTATGAAAAAAAATCAAAATCGCTCAGGCGGTTAGATGGCCATTTAAAGAAGAAGAGGAAGAATTTGTTGGGCTATAAAACTGCATAATCAGAAATCATTTTGAAATTCTTACATCAAACTTGAAAATTTTAGAACGGTTCTATAAATTTCCAGCAATTTTTGGAATTTTTACATAAGTTTGGAAACACTAATTCAACAGATTTCTGTAAAAGAATCAACCATATTTTTATATGAAATTAAAAAACGAATTTTAGCTGAAAATTCTTTTCTTAATATATTAGAAAAACAAACTGTACCACTTTCACTGTGAGTCACTGTATATCGACTTATGGATGAGCGATCACGCGAAAAAAAGTATGATACGATATTCACAACTTGTACTTTATTTGAAATGTTCAGCTCACCTTAAAATTAGTTCAACCTTTGGCAATGTGATGCCACATCTTTTCCAAATTTCTTTCATTCCAAAAGCTTGATAGCTTTACATATATTTTTTCAATTTCGAACTCAATTACAAATCAATATAATTTGTACGATGATACCATAAACAGTCATTGCTTCATAAAAAAATTTCCAAAATAATTTTCAACTCCATAGAATTTTTTTTTCCAACGCTTTTAATGGCGTTTTATAGTTTTTCACCGGTGCGCGAGCGCCTTAACTGACGTTTAAATCAAGACTAAGTCTTCAAGTTAACAAGTTCAATGTGGCTAAAATCAACAGAGCCCAAATGTACATATGTATATGTGTAGCAAAAAGTACTCAACTTGAACTCTTGCTAAGTATACATATGTCGGTATGTATATGTGTAGATCTACAAATTATAGATATATGTATGTATGTACATAAGTATTCGTGTTTTTATAAAACATGGTATTAAGTTAATTTTAGCAAATTAGACGAACTGGTTTAAGATTTTACTTGCTAGAACTTTTGTTTTTGTTTTCATTGTCGGACCTTTTATTAGGTTATTAATGCTGCTACCATTTAAGAAAATTCACCACATAAATAATTTTCGTTTTAATTGATCGTTACACATTCACAAGTTTTATTCAACGTTCTTTTCGGCTCACAAAGTTAACATCGTGGTATCTCGTTACCCGACTTATTATTTTGGGGCTAGAATTTTTTTTTAATTTGTATACAGTTACGATGACTATAACGATTTCGGCCTCCACTAACCATTTTTTTTTTATCGATAATCGTTTAATTTTAAATATAGTTCGAGTTACTAAATAGTAATGTCGGCAATGCAGTAATGAGTAACTGCAGATGGTGTCTGTAATGCAGCTTCGGCTGAACCCTATTCCTGTTAGCCATTCGTTTCTGGTCGTAAGCGGGAAACGAAAATATGTAGAAGATTATTCCACCGAATGGCGTTATTGCCGATAATGCAGTTCGTGCAATCTCTATTCTCCCCTACATGTTAAGTCTGTCAAAAACGATAACTCCACAATAGTGAATAAAATGAAAATTTTCTCTACCAGTAAACAGAACGTTGCTGCCACACTAGAATCAGCACTAAATTAGCTGCCTTTTCTTCGTTTCGCGTGCATACAACCGAGGCCAGTTGACAATGTCAAAATAATGATCGTAGCTATTTTTATCAGGGCAACGAACTACGTCGATTTCGCGATGATTTTCTGTGTGACTGCTTGGATGGGAACTAGTCACTGCATATTTTTCAACTGTTAATCATTTGTTCACATAAAGGTTTTAAGATCAGGGCGGGGAAAAAAGGTGACTAATTCTCAGAATTTAAAAAAAAAATGTTTCGTTGTTTTTTATTCAAACATTTTTTTTAGGCGAAATGTAGTTTAGCGACGAATAGAACTACCGGCTACGCTTAGAATCGCGGATATATTAACTGTATTACCGACATCACGGTTATTCAACTACATTTGCAAAATTAATGCTTAGCCTAATTCCATATATAAATAGGATACTTCAAAAAACAAAATAAAATTAAAATAACAAAATAAAAATCAAAAATCAAAAATCAAAAAATAAATATACCCAAAAATAATAAAAAATCAGAAATAACAAAAAAAATCAAAATACAATCAATAACAATTAAAAATAAAATCTGAAATAATAGAAAAAAAAATTTAAATAATAAGAAATTTAAAAAAATAAAGAACAAAAAGGATACAAAAAATTTATGTAAGAAAAATGAATAAAAAAAAATCTTAAATTAATAAAACAAATTTAAAAATAATGAAGTATCCTGGTTCGGTACGAGCTATAGACCTATTAATAATTTTTTCTGCAGCGAAAAATTATTGTTGTTTTTGGGTTTCTTAATAATTTTTTTTTTACTTTATACTTCAAATATAAAGACCAAAAACACAAGCTTGTTGTTTGTGTAAAAATCTCAATAACAAAAACCAAGAGCACATGGTTGGCAAACTGTGACACCAAAGCAGACTTGCAAAAAATCCATCATGATACCAAATCTAAAACGTCAAATGGCGTTGTTGGTACATGAATTGGTAAAAAGTTGATTGAACAGGGCGTTTAGAAGGCAAAAAACCCAGCGTATTGTTAGCTTAATAGTTAGCAATGCGTGCCAAAATTTCTCTGATGAGTGAAGTTAGCAACTTCCGAAATGGATCTATAAGAAAAGCTATGGCGGTTGTCTCTAAATTTTTCCTGTTCAACTCAACAAAACTTTTAATAATTAATAAAAAAAAAAAAAAAAAAAAAAAAAATTATTAAGAAACCCAAAAACAACAATAATTTTTCGCTGCAGAAAAAATTATTAATAGGTCTATAGCTCGTACCGAACCAGGATACTTCAAATATAAAGACCTAAAACACAAGCTTGTTGTTTGTGTAAAAATCTCAATATTTAAAAATAATAAAAAAAATCAAAAATAATAAAAAAATTATAAGAAAAAATAAAAAATAAAAAAAAAAATTTAAAAAAAATAATAAAAAATTAATAAAAAAATAGCAAATAACAAAAATTTAAAGATACCAAAAAAAAATTTAACATAACCAAAAGAGTCAAAAATATTTTTAAAAATGTAAAAATTATCAAAAAGAAATTAAAAAATTAAGAAAAATAAAAAAAAATTTATTAAAGAAATAATCAAAAAATAATAAAAAAAATATTTGAAAAAAAAAATTCAAAAATAATTAAAAAATGTATTGTATTATTTTTGATTATTTTTAAAAATCATGATAAACCATACTTTTTTAAAACTATTTTTTAATTAATTGGATAGTAAGCATTAAAAATGTAAAGTAATGGTAATCAATTATTAAATAGACTCTCTCAGGAAAATAATCAATCAAACTAATAAACACTACGATTAGTAATCATTATTTAACAGGACTGTTTATAATTCTCACAAAATAAAAGAAATCGACTGCTGAGTGGAAGATCAAAATATTTTTAAAAAGCGCCCAGAATTTGTTTGAATAACGCCCTATCAGTCGAAATATAAATTCTCTAACTACTTGAGGACGAAGATATTCAAAGTTCAAAACACTCAAAATCACATGAAGACAACATGCAGCTTTCATAAAATTCTTTTTTCTTTTTTTCGATGGCTTTTGACCTTAAATTTTTATTTAAATATTTTTCTCAATACATGCATCAATTTCAATGTTAATGGATTCTAATTTCATAATCGCTTCTTCCGCAAAATTATGCGTGCAAACATCAGCTTCCGCGAATATTGGTGGAATGCGTTGATTGGCGCCTTTAATTGTTTTCAAAGATTTGCGTGCATTTTTAAGATATAACGTCGCTTGTACTGTTAATTTGGCTTGACAAGATTTACGCAAAATACTATTTTTATATTTTTTACATTTCTGATAAAGCCTCAACACGTGATAACCATCAAACACCAATTGTTGCGCTGCTTTGCTAATATCACTCACGATTTGCGTCGATGCTTTGGCTGCCACGGCGCCGCATTCATACATATTCTCATGGAATGCGTCAACAACCGACGCAATAGCTGGATCTTTAGGTGCTACACAAGCGGCATGCTCGGCACGTTGATCGTCAATATTTTGTACGGCCAAATCGACGGCATCGAGGGGTGCTACAACAATACGTTTGAACTGTTGCTCTACGCGATTCGGAGTTTGCTGAGAAAATTCTTGTAAGTCTTTGATTACAACTTCAATATCTGCTTCATAGTTGACGGCTGGTGATGGTGCAGCATTGGCCTAAAGTGGAAACAAATTAAATTATTTTATAATAATATTAAATATGTTAACTTTTTGTTTATAATTACCACGGCTAAAATGCCAAGTAAAAGGTAAGCAATGGAAACTTTCATTGTCGTAAAAGCGTTTAAAAGAACTGTTCAAATAAGTGAAATTTATACTAGACTTTATAGGTAAATCAGTTGCGTTTTGGCTATGAAAGCTAATCCGTATAGAAATTTAAATGGCCACCATAAATCATACCATCGATAAAATAAAAATTGCGCGAATTCAAAACGTTATGTTTTTGTTTCTATTACTTGTTAAGATAGTGTGTTCCAGAATGGAAAAATTTCTTCGCAATTCATAAAGCAAGCTAGAAATCCCGAATTCGAAATGCGTTCATAACATGGCATACGCATACAGGTAATATCAACTCAGCAGCTGATTAGATTTTTTTTATTTTCTTTTTCTCTAAACTGTCAAACATGCTTTACAAACGCTTTCATATTTTGTATTTGCTACTGCCTGTTTTGACGTTTTAGCGAAAGCGATTTTTAGTTTGACAGCGCCGATATTACCTGTATGAGTATGCCATGGTTCATAAGAAAAAAAACTGGAAATCAAAGGCGAGTACGTTGCATCGCGATGCGAAAGCTGTCAAATTTCGAACAAAAATTTTTTTATTTTTTTAATGCGAAAGCATTGTGTACAGTACAAGTGTGATATGTTATCTGTCAAACGTTTGACAGGCACTTCAAAATGAAGTTTTTGGCGATTTTTTGTTTACATCTGAGGCATATGGCGGCGCATCCGGTACTCCTATCTTTTAACGAATGATAGAACGAGATGCAGGATGAAACCAATGTAGACTATAAAAAACAGGTGTTAAATTTTTTAAAAATTTTGACGTCTATGCTTAAGAAATCACACTTGACATGGTACACAATGTGCGAAAGAAACTCCATTCGCAACGCAATACGGCTGGCAATTTTTTTTTTTAAATATATTGATAAAATTGGAAAAATTATCTTAGTTTTTACTAAAAAAAAAAGGTGACAATGCCACGCCTACTTGCACAAAATTTACATTCGCTCGAATTTTGCTTAAAAGGCACCTTAGATACGTTCGCCAAATATTCTGAACATAACTTGCAAAGTTACAGAAATTTCCAACCAAATTTTTTAAAACTATCCTTAAAAGTGGGCGTGGCTCTCAATCGAGTGTCGCACAGTTGCCGTTACGAATAACAAACATTTTTGTTTTTTTTTGGACTTATGTTATTAAAACTTTTGTACAAAAAATTGATAGGTTCACACCCACTCTTGGAAATTTTTTTCGCATATTTTTTTCCAAAATATTCAAGTAGGTTTTGTTTATTTATTTCTTTATAATTTCGTTTTATATTATGATTTATTTTCATTTTAAATAATGAAATAATAAAATTTGTTCTAGTCATAGAACTCCAACAAAACATATTGCGCTAGCGCAGTCGCTTTTGCATGCGCTGTTGGCGCAATTTCCTAACGCAATACAGCATTATCACCCGCTGTTCGTCGCACTTGATGCGACACTATCAAATTCATGATCCAGTAATAGCTTTGTTCGTGTACCTTAAAATTTTTAAAAATTTTATAAAATTGTAAAAAAAAAATTTTATTGAAAATGTGTTCGCTTACACAAAACACTTGCAGCGAGAAAGCGTATTTTGACATTTCATTAGTGAAAAACAGCTGATCGTGACAATGGAAAGCAACAACAAAAATTTAAAAATTTAAACTTTTAACCAATCAAAAAAGCAACAGCTGTTTTGCTGCAAGATTTTCTTGACTCCTGTTATTTATACTTTTTGCGTTTCGAAAGAGCTCTATGTCACTCTCACTGTACTGACAATTCTTAAAAAAATGAATGTTGTCAAAATTAGTTTCAACTTGTTGCTGAAAAAAGCTTGTCTTGCTCAGTAATCGCAGCATGCCCTAAATAATAATAATAAACAATAAAAATTTTAGAATATCACACATACCTTACTCTCAAGCAGCAAAATGTTCTTCTATTTGCGATAATCTAAACTAATTGTTAATCGCCTTAAACAAAATACCTGTAAGTTCTGTGTTACAAATACAACAACACACATTTGAATGGGCATTAGATTTCGCCAACTCGATTGCCTGCTACTTGGCCTTGCGCGCTTTTTACGCTATCTAATCACAACAACTCAATTACTTTAATTATTATTCTTGGAAAAAAATTTAAGTAGAACTTTTGGTAAATCAAAGACCATAGAAGTTTGCATTGAACTTAAAAGCACCGTTACAATTACTATGTATTGATTATATAACAGTCGATGACTTGAAGTGTTTTTGTAATGCAGAAGTACTTACATACATATGTACATATATAAAATGTAATCAACTTATAATGGACACGCTTAAGATAGACAGGGAGTCCTTAAGTAGAAGCTTAAACGTATGACAAGAGCACGGTTGAAATGGATCCTGCTTAACCTCAAAAAAAAATTTAGACGTTTTTATGGTATTCGAGAAGAACAAGCAGCGGAAAAAACAGCTTAGCTCTGTTTGATGAGATAAGGTTTTTAAAAAATGGTTAAAATTAAAAAAAATAAAATTTTTCAAAAAATTATTAAAATTTTTAAAAAATTTATAAATGTAAAAAAAAATTTATAACATAAAAAAAAATTATAAAATTAAAAAAAAAATGTATAACATAAAAAAAATTTATAAAATTTTGAAAAATAATTTACAAAATTAAAATTACTAAATAATATTCATCGTTACAAAACATTAGCAGAGAGAGAGAGCGAGCATTTTGACATTTTCATTGGGACAGAGTTGCAAGTTGCTGCTGGAGGAATTCCACTCACGAAAACTTGCAAGTGAAAAACAGCTGATTGCGAGACTGTGAAATCGATTCACTTACAAAAGACTCAGAACACAAACTTTTTTTTTTTTTTTTTTTTTTTCTTAAGAATCGAATCGAATCGAAACCAAAGCTTTCAAAAGCTAAATTCCATTCGTTTTTCAAAACCAAAAACAATACAAGCATTGCTAATGCATTCATTTGTAGGCAGCTGTAAAAGCTCACTCACTGGTTCATCGTTTCATTCATATTTTGTGCGACAATCAAGAGAGAAAGAGTTTACTTTTGAATATGCACACGAATACATACAAACCATGCATATAAGATATAATAAAATATAAAATGACAAAAATCAAATAGAAATGCAGGTGAATGCACAATTACCCTTGCGGAAATTCAGCTTCCAATGTAGATCGTTTTCCTAAGATTCAAAATTTTCCTGGAAGTGTAGACATTTTGCGCTTATAGATAAACGACAAACTTTCTTCTGACTATGTCTTGTAAAAGCGGAAATATTCAAACCAACTAAAAATTAAAAGAAATCACTTCCCTATTAGGCCTTCTCTACTCAGAGCAAAAAAATGAGAGAACAGTATTTTTACTGGCTACTTTTGTTAAATCTGTCAAAACGATCAGCTGTTGTGCGGGAAATTAAATCACATCAAAACGGAAGGAACATAAAGGTGAGCACAAAATTTCAAGTAAATTGTTCGCCAAATATTTTTAAACTTGAAACTAAAACTTGCCCGTAAAAACAGCTGATCGTGACATAAGAAACCAACTACAAAAACAAAGTTGAAGCTATTAACCAATTAAAAAAGCAACAGCTGTTGCGCTTGCAAATTCTTAAAAATACTCATAAACTTTTGCCTCTTTGTGCTTCGAGAGAGCTTAATGTCATTCTCTCTTTACTGACAGTTCTTTGCCAAATGCAAAACAGCTGAACGTTTGACAGCTCCACCAGTAGTATTCAGCAAAAAATCTACTGATTGATAGTAGGGTCGACATGTATCTTCATATTTCTATAATTTTCCTAGTGGGTAGCTATTAACAAGAGTATTTATTTACAACGTACTATGTCTGAAATTTATGAATTTGTATGTATGTATGTGTTTGTCATCTATTTAGGCTTTCTTTGAAAGCTTTCCTTGATTCAAGATCATACCAAAGTCTACGAATTTTTAACCAGAAGAAGAGAGGAAATAAAATTGAACTTAAAAAAACACCAAGTTAAAGCTCGTTGATTGCTTTTATATAGTACTCGTGCATACATATGAAATAAAGATATTATTAAGCACTGCTTTGTGTTTACCTTTTGCTATATGTCTTTTGTTTTCTCTATTCGTGTTGTTGCACACACAAAAGCATCTCATTGTGCGTCATATTTATATACATATGTACGTATGTACATATGTATGTATGTTAGTGCTAAGACATTTACTTTTGCCTTGTCGCTCCATAGACCATTCAGTTATATTCACTGGTAGTGGATTGGTTGTGCTTTCTTCTTTCTCTTCGCCTACTAATGGCCTGCCTTAATTTACGGTATCTTAAGTTCGGTTATATTTAATTGTTTGCCCTCGAATGTAGCAATGCGCTGATAAACGTTCAAACGCTTCAACTAGGCACAACGTGTCCAAATATTTTAACATAAACAAATAAAATTAATTTTGCTTTCAAATAAATATGAAAAGTGAAACTTTTTGGTGTATTTAAAATTGGTTTTTGGCTTCCTATTTAAAGCATGTTATGACTTTACATAGTTGTTTCAGTGATTTGTTTAAACGCGAATTTATAAAAATGAATTACAACTTGAGTTGAATCAATTGTTTATATAATGTATGTACATACCTATTGTAAGTAGAATAATTTAAATTCTAACATTTTCTATTTTTGTTTGTTGCATATTTTGCAAAACAAATATCTATTTTACTCTGCCTTAAGTTAGCGTTTAAGTCACGGTCTATTAAAAACTATTTTAATATCACTTACAAGTGCTACTACCAACAAAAAGTAGGCATTATTTTTATTATATTAATTAATACGAGTACTGCAGTAATCAGTGGGTGTTATTGCTTTTTCGCAAAGAAAACAAAAAGATAGCCGACAAAAGTCAATAGAGGCGCCTACTTTTACTTATTTGTTATTACAGAACAAAATCCAATTACTTTGAATTGCTTTTCTCAAACAATATTTAGTTTACTAGTAGAATACATAAGCATGTTAGTTGCAAAGTCATAATTCCTTTAAAAAATTGCAATCCATTTATTTATAAATTCAGTAAACTTAAATCAAATACATTGATGAATGCAATAAAACTTATTTAAAATTGTGATCCAGCATTAATAATGTAGAACAGGATATCTTTATCATACAAACATATTGACATACATGTAAGTATATATGTATATACCGAAATATAAATATATATTTTTTTTTAATGCTCTCCTAGTTACAAACTAGGCTAAACAATCAAATATAAATTGATGAATGTATCTAAGTTCCTAGAATAAATCATAAATTATTAGAAATAATTAAAAATTGTCTAATGTTACATACCCATATTGATAAAAATAGTGGAACTTGATAATACAGTATATTTAAAATTGTGAGAACAATAACATAATTTTGTTAAATACCAAGACACTCGCCCTTGTCATTCGTTTCACGTGAAACAATTTTGCAGCAAGTATAACACAAAAATCTTATACCATACAAAAAAAACGCAACTTTCAATACTTAACTTTTTGTTATTGAGAGTTTGTTTTACTTGAAACTTATGATAGGGCTAGCCGTAGATAAAATATTACATTTTCATTCAACTTTCGACAATGAGCGGAGGCCATTTATCAGCGTGCATGGTAGACCTTTATTGGCGTGCCACACGGCACAGCCGACAATGCTTTTCAAAAGGTGCAAGCCTAATGTTTATTACGTGTGTTAATCATACAATATTAATGTATGTACTATTCCATGTTTACAATGTCAAAATAACGTTACTACTTGATAGAAGCATTTGCATGGTTTGCTCCGCTAGTTTTCGAAAATTGCGAAAATAAGAAGTACCCACTGTATTTATAAAAAGCCAAAAGTTTTCTCACATCACATTTATGATGGGAAAACATTTTCTAAACTGTAGAGAAGTTTTTGTACATGATAAACCGACGTTGATGCTTGCGCCGAACCACTTCGTAAAAATATTTCAAATTGTGATTTGATCAGCGTTCGTAGCTGTAAAAGCATACTGGCATCATTGGCTGGTAATTCAAATTTAATCCAATTATCTAAAGTCATTATCATTTTTTGGCAGTTACCCTCTGTATTTTTCTTTAATGACATTGCTTCTACCTTTTTCGTCAATTCATGATCATTTTTATCATTCAGTTTGGCTTCTGAATCAACATTTTCAGAATCTGAAATAGGTATTTCGTCATCAGAGCTATCCGAATCAATCAAACTCTCACCATCGAGCACACAATTTCGACCACATTGAATAGCAATTACAATAGGTTGAACTATTGTGTTCATATTTATTGAACACCTATTCGCCAATCGTGACTTTTCAAAGAACACTATCCAGTCATATGGGATGTCATCGATAAACTCTTTTAAATTTTTCTTCCCTGGTGGATTTAAAGCCGACGTACGCTGTAATATAAGATGTTTTTCTGCTCCTGATATAAGTGTTCCATTAGTACGATCAATTACTGCCACATTTGGATAAAAACCAGCAGCCAAACAATAACGAATAATATTCAAATCATCGTTAAATAGAGATGTTTGTTGGCTGATACGAAACTTCTGAATGGCAAGTTCAGATATTTGCCGTCGAGCTGCGCAAAACATTTCCATAGCTGATTCTGATAAAAAGTTTTTGTTGCAAAATTCTCGAACACGCTTTTTATTGTTTCTAACAGCGCAATAACATTTATATAGTTCAAGTATTCCAAGTTGATCGCTAAATGTCTTTGCTGCAAATGATTTACGTTGGAAGGAAGCATGGCCCTGTTGTGAACGGTCTGTGGGCAAAATAAAGGGATCTTTCACTGAATGATAGGCGACTATCGTCAATATGGAATCAAAACATTTAAAAAATATTCCATATAGAAGACACTTGCCCAATTGTACATCTAATGGAATCTCTACCAAGTGTCGGCCTAACTCAGTCACACTTTCATCATCGTTAAAAACTTCAAGCATTTGTAGTTTCCTAATAGCATTTTGTACACTCAAATTTGATGGGGGATTTAAAGCACGTGATAGATAAGTTTCAACATCGCTTTGACCATCCAGAGTTTTGGCGTATAAGGAAATTTCAGTTAAAGGAATACGCATGAATTCGGGAATGCTAAATTCTGTCATATATTCATATGTTGCTGTAGAGTATAAACGGTAGCAAACACCGTTCTGTGTTCGACCGGCACGTCCTGATCGTTGATTTGCATCGGCCTTTGATACCCAAACAGATTGTAATTGTGATGATTCTGTAATGGAGTCGTGAGTTTTTAGCTTAACTTTTCCTGAATCAATAATATAAGCCAAATCCGGTATTGTTATTGATGTTTGTCCAATATTTGTTGATAGTATTATTTTTCGAACTGTATGTATTTGCAATGCTTCGAATTGCTCTTTCGAATCCATTTGGCCATGAAGGATGCATATTCGATATGTATTATCAGGAAATGTAGATTGAATGAGATCTCGTTGCTGGATAATATCATTATAGCCTGGAAGGAAAACCATAATAGCCCCAGGGTGCGGACTGCGGTACAGTCCTTCTAATAGCGACAAAATCAGATCATGGTCCACGTCGGCATCGTCATTAAATTGTTTTTGATAAGCAGATAAAATAAGTTGTTTCTCATCCAATTCCTGCGGTACTTGCAACTGACCTTTATAAAACGCATTGGACCTTTCTATTATTCGTCTGCAAATATCATCCGAATGCATTTTTGCATAATCAAGAGCAGTGAATCCTTGCATATCTCGTAAATGTACATTAGCTTGATGGAGCATAAAGAGTTCTACATATTTTATATAGTTGCATTTGCAGGCTACCATCAGTGGGGTTATTCCTATTAAATATTCACGAACATGTATATCAAAAATATATTCGTGATCATAAAATATTAGTGCAATAAATTTATACCTGTTTGTGAATGTGCAGCATCTACAGGCATACCTTCGCTTTCAATAAAATACTGAATTTGATCAAACAGTGCATGTAACTCCTCTTCACATCGAAAATTTTCGAGTGACAATTGATCCAAAATAGTGTCTAAAGCCTGTTGTAAGCACGCATCATTAACATCAGCTGGTAATTTGGGATCAAGTGTTTCATTGTTTGTTGGGACTGGTTTACACTGTAGTGAATTCGTTTCGCTCATTGAACGTAAATATTTTTCCATCAATGCTGTTCTGTATCCTGTGCGGTGAAGGATGTCTTCAAGATGGAAAATTTTAACATTGAATGCTTGCCCAGGAACATGTAATACCGGACAATCGTCAAAATATTTTGATAGTAAATTGATATCCATTGTTGCAGACATCAAAATTATTCTAAGATCTTTATTAATTTTCAACTGTTCTTTTATGGTGATAAGTGTAAAGTCTGTGCTCTTGTCTCTTTCATGAATTTCATCAATTATTAAATGAGAAATTTTACGAAAAAAGTCTTTTGTGTCTGCCATTATAGAACGTAAAAGGCAACCACTTGTTGTATAAATTAAATTTGTAGTCTTCTGGACACGACCTATGTATACGAAACATTTAAGAATATTGTTTTAAAATTTCATGCATATGTATATTTATATTCATACATACTTTCCAAACGAATTTGATATCCGACAGTCCCACCAATTTGCTCACCACGTTCCTCAGCCACTCTGTGAGCTACAGAGACTGCAGCTACTCGCCTAGGTTGTGTGACTACAATACGACATTGCCGGTTCCTGCGCATGCAGTCATCTAAGATATACTGTGGTACCTGTGTTGTTTTTCCTGATCCAGTTTCTCCGCTAATTATAAAGATCTATAAATATCAATATTTATTATTAATGAATCCTATAAAACAAGGCATACTATGAATAAACTTTACTGAATGTTGTTCCAGGTTTTTATGTATATCCTCCTGGTACTGATATATCGGAAGCTCTCGCTTGTCTTTGCAAAGGTTAGAACTTATCCTGTTGCCAGGAGGAGGAACAAGCCGCGGTCCTAAATCAATTAACAACGATTCCATGCGGATACGGGGTTTTCTATGTTGTTGCCTTGTATTTTGTTGTTGTTGAACATTGGCTGTTTCAAATAGTGGTACGACTTTCTTCAGGTAGGAACGGCTAGCAGAAGATAACTCAAGCTTTCGTAAATCTCCTAAAGAAGTTAAACGTTTGCGATGTGTTATGTGCATCACTCGTTCCATCTTCGTACCCTGACTGCGTGATACTAGTCCCAAGTGTGCAATATATTTGTGGACATATTTACGTTCCGATTTTGATAATCCAGGTAAACATAGTTCAGTTTCAGAGCCGGCTATAAAATCTGCGATGAGCCGCTGTAATTCCACATTGTTTTGACCGCCATTTGGGGCATTTTTCGTCTTCGTCTTTGTCTTCGGCATCTTCCAATTCCTATACCTTTTCCCAATAATATGCAAGTGAATATTTTTAACAAAATTTGACAAAAATATAAACACTTTTAGCTGTGATTGCAAAATTACACGGCCATATTTACTCAGCTTGTTATATTTGCGAAATTTTCTGTTTTTCACCACACCACACTAATGACAGAAACACCACAGCCTTAAGCATAGCACACAGTTCAGCTCGCAACTGCATAACTACCCAGCAAGCATTTCTGTAAATGTTTTTATAAAGGAAACTTTTTCAGTTTTAATATATTTGTAATATCGTGTTCATGCTGCATTTAAAATGCAACATTTTGCATTTTCGGACATTGGTTTCGAAAAAGCGTTCATGCTGGCGCATTTAGCAAATGCACATTTAGCAAGTTCGAACTTTTTTTTGAGGTTATGCCACGTGTGAAAAAATGTACAGATTTTTATTAAATCTTTTATTTAAATCCCTTCACAAACATCAGATTAATTTGTAGATTGATTTATTTTAGAAATAGCACACAACACGCGCGCAGAATGTTTACGAAAGACAGAGAATGAGAGAACGCCAAGTAAAAACAACCAATATTGCCACTCTTTTGAATTCGAATCGCGATTTTCTTCGAAGGTTACAGGGTTGATTTCTGCATTTATAATGCTAATGCAAAAATAAAGTTGCATTTGGTTGTCAAAATTTGTATGGAAAATGCGAAAATAAATGCTGCATTTTGGGCTAAATGCTAATTTAATTTAATTTTAAAATGCGAAGAAAATGCAAAATGATGGCCCAGCATGAACTGCCTATAAGTTTAAGGACCACTTTCACAAAAGCAGGTTAAGGCTAATCGGCCGTTAATTTAATAGATAACCGTACAAATACATCAATAAAACCCCAGCAAGCGTTCACTAGAGCTTACCCACACATTTTGTGGTAGCTGTGCTCGGCGATAACCTTGCTTAAGGCTTTATAAAATTTGTTCGGACCAGTCTGGTCGACACAAAACATTTGCAGAGAAAGCACATTTTAAAATTTCATTGCGAGAAAGTTGGATGTTTTTGCTGAGAAAATTTCACTTAGTAAAACTAACAAGTGACAAACAGCTTATCTTTACATAGGAAAGCAGGGTAATACTTTAACACAATATCTTTAAAAATTGAGATTTCAACAAATGAAAAAAGCTTGCAAATTTTCTCCAATTTCTAAGCGGGAGCCATAAATACACGGATGTTGAGCTCAGAATTTACATAAACGCATCAGAATTCTTATTAAAACTCTGATGCCTGGCTATCTCAGGCCTGAGTTTTAGGTGAGTTTTCGTTGATCCGATCAGACTTTTGGCAAGCATCATAGAACACCTTTCAGAACTATAATGGGTCTCTAACTCAGATATAAGTACCAGATGAGTTGTTGGACCTTATTCAATTTCAAACGAAAATCAGTCATCACTTAAACGAACTGCTTGTCAAACTGAACTGGTTAGGTTTGTTCGTAATAGGTTTGTTTGCACCTTTCCACCACACGGAAGTTGTCATCGACTTAAGTCAATAATCGATAAAATAAACAAGTTCACAAGTTCTCTTCTTTGGAAGTCGCATACGCAAAAAAATAAATACTAAATTGCGAAATGAGTTCTCAACGTGGTAATGCATCACGAACGCGTCCCCAAAAGTACAAGAATCGGACTGCTTTCAAAAACGATCTTCATGACAAAACAAATCAGCAAAAGAAATTGAATTCCCTTCACGTTTCTGAGGTTTGCCAACATTGCAAGGATGTTATTGAATGGAAAATCAAGTACAAGAAATATAAGCCATTGTCTCAACCCAAAACATGTACTCGCTGCCAACAAAAGAACATAACTAAAGCTTATCATGTGCTCTGTAGAGCCTGTGCCATAGATGCACGTGTTTGTGCCAAGTGTCTGAAAAACGCAACACAGGTTGAAATTGAACCACCCCAACCTACAGCTGAAGAGCAACTTAAATTAAAAGTAGAAATGGAACGACTTGTTAAATCTCTACCAGAACGAAAACGCAGAGCCTTTATTCGTTTCATGGACAAGGGCAAAGAGCAAGTGGATCCCGTCGAACAAACACCGGATGGTGAAGAATGTGGAGAAACTAACGAACAAATCCAAAGGCATTTACCACATTCAAGGGAGGAGCTTCTGCAAAAGATTGAGCTGCTGAAACTGAATAATGACGATCAGGAATTTAGTTCCGAGTCTGATTCAGAAAGCAACGAAGAAGGTGCGTGAAAAGAGTACGTTTTGAGCATGCTAGAAACTGTGCTACTTAGCTATACATTGGTAATAAATAATACCTGCCATTGTGCCTTAATATCCACAAGACCGTAAAGGACAAAGCTTTTTTAAGCTTAGGAAAAGGTGGAAAAGCTTAAGACGAAAAAGCTTATTTGCACAAGCCTTTATAGAAACATCCTACACAGTAAATAATGGTCACACGTAATTGTACAATGCCATATTGGGCGGATCTGGCCTTTAATACAGTAGTATCCACAATTTGTATGGCTAGCAGTATTGCTTGGAGATTTAAAATATTCCTAGCTAGCCTGTGTGCACTTACGTCTTGGATGGGCCCATTGCTGGTAATAAGAGCTTTTTGCAGGTTTCTGAATGCCCAAAGGTATTTTACGCCTCTTCGATAATTTTACACATAAATGTTTAAATATAAAAATAAATATTAATTTCTGTTATACACATTTACGTACATATGTTTTGAAATACTTTTATACTGGAAAACTTCTTCAGATAGTTGACTTAAGCGTTAGGGGTTTAGAATATGCCCGAAGTAGGCATACCTGTCGTTAGAGTCGACTAAAGTGTACAACGGTAATGACGTGCAGCTTGAGGGTTCTTCTAGGGTGATGATGCATGACATTTGCTATCTTCTGCTTCTTTACGGAAGAAGAGATGACATGAACTAGAAGGTGGCGCGGGTCATACCTAATCGCTCCCGTGACAGTTCGACATGTACCACAGGGGGTACGGAAACACACCGGTACATGAGCTAACCTCATCCATATCCCGAAATGAATAATACTCAAACTAACTGTCATACGAAGATGATCGTGCCACTTGTCTTACCGATTACTTTGGTGCTGTTCTTATTATATCTGCACACCACTCCACAAAGGATGCCACTGGCTGGTTGTTCTTGCTAGCTATAAAACACTCCCTGAAGTTTTGGGAAGTGTTGTCAAAAGTGGCAGTCCTTTGCCGAATAGGAACCCGGTACTGACTTACGGTTTATGTCCGATGGTATATAACCCACGCAGCCTTCTAGGTCGTGTCATCTCTCCTTCCATGAAACCTTCGGGGAGTGTTTTTTATCGCTACAAACAACAACAAGCAAACAGTTCACTATCTTAAACATTGAGGGCACATTTGTTATGTTCACTAGAAACAATGGGAAAGATTGATTGGAAATGGGGGAAGTCACAGAAAAATTCGTAATTTCAGTTTTCACTATGGCTCTTCCAGATTGAGCGACTGCAACCTGGGGGCATACCGGGCTTCGTCGGGAACAGGATAGCAATGGCCCTTGACAGTCAGGCGAATCTTCAGTTGCTCACTGCAGAGAGTGTGTAATTAACATGGCAGCTCAATTGTACCTCTTTTTAAACCATTCCGGAAGGAAATTTCGACAGGAGAACAGCACAGATTATCCTTCTGCCTGCTGTTGTTGTTGTTTTAGCAACAAAATCACTCCCCGAAGGTTTTGGGGCGTGTTGTCGAAATAACAGTCCCTGGCCGGATATGAATCCGGTACTCCCTTGCGGTACTGCCCGACTGTCGTGGTAGCGATTTGTTTTGACCAGTGTAACCTTCTAGGTCATGTCATCCCTCCCTCGGAAAGGAAAGAAGAGATGGGTAATGAGAGGTGAGAGGCATCATATCCGTAGATCAACCATCGAGTTGCACATCATTACCTTTGTGCATATTAGTCGCCTCTTACGACCGGTATGCCTAAGCCCCAACCCGCAGGGATAATGTTCTGTTAATGCGCACCAAGCTTTAGTTGATCAAACCCCAGAATAGTCAAACAAGGAGTGCCACAGGGTGGTGTCCTACCTCCGCTTTTGCTTAACTATTATGTATCGAGGCTTCCCCCGTTACCCGTACAAAGAAAACAGTTGCTACCAGTGGCGTATTCAGGATTTTGTCAAATTTTTTTTATGAAATTTCGAGGACATCCTTTATTCACATCTCCTGAAAAAATATCACATTTTGGATCTGGAGAGGGGTTGGGCCCTAACCCACATTAATCCGGCCCTGGTAAATTTTCATGTAAGCACCCACTCTAAGCTTAAAAAAAAAACCGTAAAACCTATAAAATATATAAAGTTCGTAAACTAGTACGAAAAGAGATACATTTTTGAGTTTGAACTCTCTTTATTATTCTATTCCTGCTACTATTTATGTTATGAATTTAGGTCTACATAGGTAAAAAAAAAAAATATTTTAAAAATGTTTTTTGTTTTCAGACCAAGCTTTTCCCCAAAACTTGAACTATGCGAGACTTGAAGGAATATATAATGCACCTCCTGCGTACGAAGGAAAATACGACATTAGAGCAAGCAGCATCGTCTCCTAATGTGATCTCTTCAAAAAAATATTTCAAAACAAATCGCGAAAATAGAATTGCTGCTTATAACACAACATTCAATGGGCTGGACTATAGAAATACAAATGGAAATGCTACCTCCAGATCAGTTATTCATTTTAATGAAAATCTTTCAATGGCACGTAAATTTAGTTTACATAATTATACATTATCGCCAAGCCACCAGCAAAGTTTAGGTCTGGAAGACGCTTTGCGTATCGACCAAAGGAATTTGGCATCAGAAGATGATTATGACGTTTCAATGGCACGCCATGGCAGGCACCTAGATCTAAGTTCTATAAACAGAGAAAATGAAGAAACCGACATAAATACAAATAGCTATGGAAGTGCTGCCAGTGATGATGGAACGCTACTTGATTCATTCTGCACACTTTGTACCTCGTCATTTAGTTATACAAACTGTAACCGATATGATGACACTTCATTTGCTGATTCCAGTTCATGTTCGCGTTCAAAATTTAATATCAAACAAAAGCCAAAGTAAGTGAAAAGGTGAATTTTGCAGTAAAGTAATTTTAGACTTAAGCTGCTGTTACTTTTATATAGCATAGACTTGGTTGGACGTACCAGCTTAGTTCGCTTGGGGCATGCAAAAAAATGCACCGCTTATGGCATTTGCTTTAAATTCTCGAGTCAATAAAACTTGAAAGTAAAAAGCTTTGTTCGCATACAAAACTTGCAAAAAGTGTAAGTAAAATGAGAATGACACAAACTCTCTCAACCAAACAGGAGACAGTAAAAACTTGCAGTATAAACAGCTGTTGAAATTTTGATTGGTTAAAACTTAAATTTTTAAATTTTTGTTGTTACTTTTCATTGTCACGATCAGCTGTTTTTCACTTACAAGTTTTGCGGAGTGAAATTCCCACAGTAAAAACTTGTAACTCTCTCTGTCAATGAAATGTCAAAATACGCTCTCGCGCTGCAAGTTTTTTGTGTTAGCGAACACTTTCTCAGTAAAAATTTTATAATTTTTATTTTGAGTGACAATTCTCATGTCAAATAAAGTATGTATGTATATACCATGGCGAAATAAATGAAGGGCGAGAGTCCAAAAGAGCCTAACCCACACTTTTTTCGAAATTGAGTTTTTAATTTTTTCAGTTTGCCAAAACACGTCTTGTCACGTAGGCGTTGACCAAAAAATTCTAAAAAATTTTTGGAATTTTTTATGAATTTTCAAAGTTGGCCGAGGTCCTAACCCGCGGGGTAGCGAGAGTGCAAAAGGGCCTAAGCCCTCATTGCGCCTTATGGGGAAACCGTGTTTTTGTTCATATCGCTCAAGTTTAAACAAAAACCATAAGTCTGCGACGACATCTAGGGTGTTTAGCGTTAATGAGAAGCTTCAAGTAATTATCCTACGACAGTGTTTTTTGATTGTGTTTTCCTAGGTTATGTTGTGACAGTTCAAAGTGCGATCAGTATGTTGACGTTTATGTAAATCGTTTTGTATTGGCAATGTTTAATGAAAATTTCAAAAAACCGCAATCAAGGCGTTGTGGAGTAATCCCCACTAATCATTTTCCACTTTATTTCATTTCTCTAGATTGAAAACTAGCGGAGAAATGCCAAGACAACGAGACTCTCGTCGCGAATCGCGACGCCAGGGTCACGCGTATACGACAGCCAAGGCGAAAAACATCAGTGCGAAACAGTCTCCGACTGTTGATGTGAGTGTGCAATAATAATTAAATAAAAACAGGAAATGAACAATAGCTGACGCCGGCAAAGTGAAAGGCACCTTCGGGTTAGGCCCTTTTGCACTCTCGGCACCCCTTGGGTTAGGCCCATGAGAAATTCGAAGTCTCGTAATTCCGAAACTACTGCACCGAATCGCATGAAATTTGAACCCCTAAGAAATGCTATCAAGATCTAAAAGTGATTTCACTTTCAGATCAATACACTGAAAATTCGAAAAATGCGAACGTTTTTCTCGCGCCTTGAAAAATTTTGAAATTGTGGGTTAGGCCCTTTTGCACTCTCGCCCTTCAAATAAGGTGAACGCACGGCGAAAAGCGAAAAACCCCTCATGTGTTTGCTTTTGTTTTTGGTAATGAGTTTGTCAAATCCAGGGTGACATTTTGATTTTTTGGTTCATAAGCGTAGAAAGAAACGGGGGTGAGACGGGCATTCTCCCCCACCACACGGACAACTAATGTTAGCTTTACCCTAGTCTGTTATCTATTAGATTTTAAAATTTGAACCAAAATTCGAGTAGTATAAAAAGAATTTTAAGCCGTCCAGCAAGCAAAATCAGCTAAATTTTTCATAGGCGATGGAATACAGAAAAATGTTTTAGATGCTAGCCTTTATTTGCTTAAGTAATCAGCTTAAACATGTATGTGGAACAAGAAATAAACCCCACAATGAAGTGAAAACAAGTTTGAGTTGTCACCAGTATTAAACATAAATGGGTCATAGAATTTCTGGAGAAATAAAGGTTTTAGTACCAGAAATAAAACCACTAAAGTCTGTTTTTGAACTTGCATATAACAACTTTTATTTTGTAATATCAGCCAAAGTAAATTATCTATAGTTTACGAATGTTCAATGAACAACTTTTTTTAACAAATCAGAAAAATACTGACGTAACAGTTCAAGGCCCGCATAACTTTAGGGCTAGCTAGGAACCATTCTGTATACATTTACTTGTAGAGTTATTCTTTTGTAAGGCTGACTAGAAAAGTAGGTAAAATCATAAATAAAATTTGGGAAAATAAACTTGGGCTTGGTGACAATGGATACCTAAAAAATTCTACAAAAACTGAGTTCATTTGTTATTTGGACAAAGTTATAAATGGTTTTAAGTTCTGGAGTCAGTTTAAACTGTTATGTAAAGAATGAGTTCAAAATACAACATTATATTTTTGCTTTAACATTATAGCATGCATGCACTGTTAAGTTCTTTTACTAGAATAAAACAAATTGACTTGACCGGCTGCAGCACAATTATAATACAACACAAAACAAAGCAAAATGTATTATGTTATTTGGGTTTAAACATATTGCCCCTGTTGCTCGAAAGCCGCCTACGCCCATAGACTTTTGTTTTGTTTACAAATAAAATTTGTTTTTTCTTTTCATAAATTCAATATGTATCAACCATCGTGAAGTAAGAAAGGTGACATCAATTGAACAGCTGTTTAATTTTTTTTTCTGCTTTTTTCTGTTTTTTATTGATTTCAAGGTGTCAAATTGTTGTCAAAGCCAACAGCCATTTTGATTCCAAACATTCAAAGTCGTGCAAAAACTTAATTTGGATTTGTTTTGAAAGTTTTCTCGAAATTTTATGTAAAATTGGCAAAAAAATAAGTAAGAAACAGAAGTTGGACGCACACCAATTAAAAATAAAACTTTTTTCCTTTTGAAATTTTTTCATTTTGAAATTTTTTCTGTTTTGCTTGTGTTTATTTGTAAACAAACCAAAGCGATTTGATAGTCATTTGACATCTGAAACAAATTTCAACAACAATAGCAAACACACCAAGCTTCTGACGACGCAACCTGGATTTATAAACCTTGGTATCAACAATTTTTTTGCAAATACATATATAGAACTGGGACTGCTTCCCAAGATAGAGAAGCATATAACTCCTGCTAGCCCGCGTAACCTTTTCCTGACGTTGATTTTAATTGAAACAGGTCTACTGTTTCCACATTAATAAAGCCACGCACGTACGCTGCCTTCGAGCTTGTGCTATCAACCGCCAAGCACTACACTTTCCCTAAACGCTCACTCCTAGGATAAAAACGTTGTTTTTACGCGCACTCTTCTCATCCCGCCTCGAATACACTCATTAACATGGTCTATATGTTTAATTGAAATTTTCATTTTTCAAATGTAAACAAAAAATAATTTATGACAATAAAATGACGGCCTCATTATTACGGCGAAAAAAACGTTTAATCAGCTGATCATTTTCTGCCACCTTCTTTAATTCGCCTTGGTATATACTATGTAGGACTAATTGCGCTCTTACATCCAATATTCATAAAAATTAAAAAAAAAAATTTCAATGGCATTTCCGTACAAATTCTCCACTATAAACATATTTATTTTTTATGAATTTGTAGGTTCAGTTTTAATAAATAGTACAAATTCTCCACTATAAACATATTTATTTTTTATAAATTTGTAGGTTCAGTTTTAATAAATAGTGCCATAAAGTTTTGTTTTAAAATTTAGTATCTATGGTACTAAAATTATTTATAAATTAGCCACTTCTAGCCGGTCCAAAAAAAAAAAAAAAAAAAAAAAATATCCCTCATCTGGGCCTACTTTACTCCTTTTATGATAGAAATAACTTCGGCTTTAATATCTGCAAAACTAATTGTTTGTTGCTCCTTACGTTATTTTAGCTGTAAAAGCTCGAAATATTGCTTTGCCGGATTAGTGAATTTAACGTCAAGTTTAATTACATTTCTTGTTGTTGAAATACTTCCCGAGAGCTTAGGAAAACACAGCTGAAATGTCAGTCATTGGCTATGAGTTAAACCGGGTAATTTGCAATTTTTATTTCGATATACACAGGTGCATTGGTATGTGCACTTTCTTGCAGTATTACATATGCAAGTTATAGATATGCAACGACGGATACGTAAAAGTCCACGCACGAAATATCATGGCCAAATGTTTCTCTCAGGGACCGCAAACCTTACAATACATCGGCAAAAACTACAAAGGTTGTTATTATGCTATAAATTCGATCTTCGAACATTGGCGAAAGAGCTAATCGATCGAATTTTGATTTGGTATTATGACGTCTATTGGAAAAATAACAAATGGTAATACGTTACATCAGCCATCAGCTGCTCGGAATATGTATGTTGGTGGAGCTGTCAAAAGACACTTTTCGCTCCGAAGAATCATAATGCGCAGGCGAAAAACTGATATAATTTATTATTTAAAATAATTTCACAACGTCAAAAGCAAAATTTTGTTTCATCAAAAGTTCGATGTCGAAGTTCGAAAATCGAATGCATATCGTAATAGGCGGCAGAATCGGCCATTTTTAATTTCAATGTGATCATAACAATCTAACTGTTGTTGCCAACTATTTTTAACGATCTCTGTTTTCTCTCTGCTTGCATGATTTCTTTGATAGAGTCATGAAATAGTCAATCTGAATATCATCAAATATTAAATGCACTCTTATCTAAATGCAAGACGCCATACACCTACATGCATACATACACACTACAATGGCGTGCACATTAGACTGTATTAAAAATAAAAATTTTGTGGGGATGGTAGGCACAGTAAAAGTTAAAAATTCCAGTATAAGCAGAAGAAGATTTTTTTTTTTTTTTTGTTATTTACTTAAAGCGTTCCAAAAGGGATATTGAGCCAACGTTGCGTATGAGCAACATATTTTCTTATTCGAAAAGGGAGTACCAAGTCACCATTACGCGAATAAGGGGCTAATTATGAGGATGAGAAACGACTACTAATGTTTTTTGTTTTTAAAAAAAGAACTAAATTTTTTTTTTTCTTTCTTTTTGGAAGCACGATTTCTGAGTGATTTGGTGCCGCAATTCCAATTAACTGTTCGAACATTAAGTTAAAGAAACATAACCTTATCTCAAACCTAGTTTGAAGTACGTTGAGAGAAAAATCACCACCCCGGCAGTGCTGGTGTTGTTTTTGTAACTTCACCGGCCTTAGCAATTTTGCAAGGGAGCTGCACTAGTAAAGCGTGACGAGTTAAAAACACTTTGATAATTTACCCAACTCTTAACTAGATATACATAAGTAGTAACTAGATATATCTATGCATGTAAAAAAATGAAAATCGTGTTTATATTTATTACGTATTCTGTTATAACCAAACTCTACATTTATAGGGAAAAAGAATTCAATAACGTAATTATATAAAAAAAGCAGAGAGTTTGCTTTACATAAATAAGTATGTACATACATACATACATACATAGCCATCCATGTACATACATATATATCTATGTGTGTATGAGAGACGCACAAAAACATCGTTAGGTGCATTTACCCATCTTCGCTTTCTGTCTGCCATAAACACTCAGCTGCAATAAACACCGATTTACGTTCATGCTCTTTCTTCACAAAATTTGAAGTGCAAAGCACCACACTCAATCGTTAGACGTCTTATAGAAAGGTGTGCATGCCACCTGTTACATTGTGAAAGTCATAATCAAATTTCGGTTAATACGTGGTGTACCTGTAAAATCAAAAGCAAAGAAGCACCAATGAAGGCATATTTCAATTTATTAATAAGAATTTTATTCAATTGGCGCGAATTAACAAAAGTAACGTAATATGTCTAAATAACAAATTAATACATATATAAAAAATAAAAATACAACAAATGTCCGTGTAAAAAGGTGTGAAATGCAGTATTTTTACAAATATTTTTTAGTTTAGTTTTTTTCATTGTAAATTTTTATTTTTTTGTATGTGAAATTTCATAAAGTGTTTGGGAACAAAGTAAATACATATGTATGTATGTATGTACATTCATACGAGTACAACAAAAGAAGTAACGTTTGCACGTGCATTAAAATTATTTCACGTTGAAACTTGTGCCTTGAAGTATTGCATGGTGAATCGAATTCGTAGCATAACGTTGCATGCTTAAACGTGCATATTTATATACATATGTACGTTTGAATGAATATTAATTTTGTGTGTTTTAAGTTGTAAATATATATAATTAAATAATTGTTTAATTTACTATAAGTAATAGTGTATTATTTTATATTATTTAAAATTTCATTTATACATGCATACATACATATGTACAAACATACACAAACATATTTGCTTGTAAATATTTATTAAAATTGTCATATATTTAAATTATTTTTAAATTGATTGTGTTTCTTATCTGTTAATACACAAAAGCAAACTAAATATGTATAAATACCCTGCAGTCAAACGAACTAGTAGCAAACTACTTCAAAACTAGTTTCAAGGTCTACTAGTCAGCCAATTAACTTTTTTCTATACAAATAACTAATATTTTCAGCATAGCGATGTTCTACCAAATTTACCACTCTCGAAACTAGTTCAAAATAGATAAAAAAAAAATTAAAAAAATGTATTCAATAATTAACCAAAATTTACCAGTCTCGAAACTAGTTCAAAATAGACAACAAAATTAAAAAAAAATTTATTAATTAACATTTTTAAATTTATTCCAATGAAAAAAATTAAAATAAATCCAATTCAATGCAAAAGAACTTAAATGCCATCGGACGCAATGAAAAAGTGCTCGACTCACATGAACAAGGTCACAGGTTCGAAACAAAAAAGGTTTTCAAATAAAACTCTACTCAGATTTCTCCCACTTTGAACATTTCTGCAGCCTGCTAAACTTTGAATTTTTACTGCAACACTCCTTTTCAGACTAGTTCCAGACCAGAGAGAATATTCTAGTTGTTAACTGGTATGCTTCCTGACTAGTTTGACACTTCACTGTAGGGTATATACTACATACATTTGTATGTATGTATGTATGCATATAACTGCATTTGACTTAATGAAAGAAAACTTGTCAGATGCCAACAACTTTTACAACAGATCATAGTAAAAGTGAAATTGCAAACGTCATAAACGTGCCGTTCACAGCAGCACTGCATCAAACTAAAAACAACTTGCAGTATGACAAACATAGCCTGAAGCTAATCGCTACTACCAAATACTAACATACATACATACACATCTACATTAGGGTGTGCTTTATTTTGGAATTTTTGTTGAGGTGCAAAAGCAAGACTCCCCGATGTCTCCCTCTGAATGACAAATCGGAAGACGTAATCTAAAGTGTAACAAATGAGATCGCACAAGATCTCAAGATGAAGACGAAGTGAGCGATCCCTTCCTTTAAGAATTAACTACTGTAGAATACAAACCACCTGCTTAGCTGCTCTTGCAACAACTTCACTATGACCCGATCCTATTGAAACTTCCGGTTTTCTAGAACTTCGTTAGAGCATACCGATGACATTACTGGATATGAAGAATGCAGCAAAGTTTGCATCAAAATTTTTTTCCAAAAGTTGTACAGTTCTTTCGACTCTCCGATTTTTTGAAGTTTTCTCAAGGAATGTTTGGATTACCTTAGAAAAATTTCCATAACGAATATTGCTTTGTAATGAAATTTTTACAAAATTAGGTGCACTCTAATGTATATACTATATAAAGCTGTTGATATACAATTATGTATGTATATTTAAGGTCGACGGCCGTTGTATCAAAACAGACAGCGTTAAGTTAGGTTAGGTGGGGTTACAGCAGCCGCTGATACGTATAAGCTCACTCGACGACAAATGTAATCCGTCGAAATACCATATTAGACAACTGTGGCACCAACTTTGTCTTCCGACTTGTCCTTGCAAAATCTATGCAGCTAAGCGTGCAGTTTCAATATTATTACTACTGCAAGAGGAATTGTCCTGTATCCTCTTAAACAGTAAACAAATGGAGAACATGAGCATTAGTGTATCCCAGTTGCTCAGTCGGTTCACCTTGCATTAACTTCAGATGGAAGTGGTTCCAGCCTGGTAGTTATTTATGTATTTCCGGCACTGACAAGTGAAAAGTTCGTCAGCTTGGTTTAATGTGACCAGCTTTTTGAGTGCGAAACTTGTTAGGTTTACGAGCCACCTCCTTATCTACTCAACCTTGCAGACTCTAGTTATAGGTCCAACCCTATTAAAATGTCAATTACCTCGAAGTTCAGTCAGAGAAGATTGGTGGCAATTTTGATGCTGCAAGAACAACAAATCAAAATGAAAAGCTATGGGAGTGCAATTAGAAAAGACTTTCGGTAGTAAAGCGGACGCTTGGCCCAAAACTGACTTGCATAGATAAGAAAAACTACCATCTCTCTCATACTCCCAATTTTTACTCTTTTTTCTTCTTTTAATTCCATTCTTAATTCGTCCCTTTCCTCTTCAACTATCTCTTCCTACTTGATTTATCTTTAACTCTTATTCTTCTTTCCTTCTCTAACTCTTCATAAATTTCAACCCCTTTCCCAAACTGTAAAAATTCTCAAACCAACGCTTAAAAATCCCAATTCCTTAATTAAAAAGCTTGAAATTTTTTTTCGTGCGACATGGCGTATGAGTAACTAATTTTAATTTATTTTTTATGTGGGACGGGCGTCTGCGTTTGAAAAGTTTCTTCCGATATATACTTACGATACCTTCCACTAATGGAATTTTTTGGTTTTCGTCATAAATCTTTGCTTCTGGGGCACTCTCTAAGCGACAACAATGGCTCTATAGTGTGAATAAATGTTTGACACTGGTAGTGGTGGCATTTTTAAACTAATTTTTTTGTACTACAATACATTTTTTTTTCAATTTTTCTTGCTTGATGGCAATACAGCTTGAGCAGAGCTCTCGCTACATATACAATTTTCTATACCTTAGATCTGTAGTTTGACCGTAAAAGGGGACACACTTTTTCAACTTGTGCATTTGTATTAAAGAAGATATCTTGATCCTTGTGCCACCTAAAGACTTTTTTTCTTGAATGTTGAATTGTTACCGGTTTCTGAACTGAAAGTTAAGCTTGAAGCCGTTAGTCTAAACGGGAAGTTATTTAAAACTCAATCTTAAGACTATCTTTTTTTTTAAATGTTTCTAAATATCTAGCTCCAGGGAATTTGTTTGAACTCATATTACATAGTGTAGTGGCAACTAAGACTTGTTTCTAATATCGAGACCCAAGCTTACACTTTCAAATGGCGCTCTCATCTCGGACCTAGTTCACACATATAAAATAGAAACATAAAACTTTTTAAAATACGAATCACCAACCAATTAATATTTCCTACTTCTAGGGATAATATTCGTGTGGATTTAAATAAAATCAACAGCAACAACATAGGTAACATAAACAATAATTATTCTGAACGGCGCATCAATAATATGCATTCACATCAACCTGACTCATATGATTCCATGGGAAGTATTTCGTCGACCGAACGTTCTAATGGCGGTGCATTGGCCTTGCATTATGCAGCAGCACGTGGCTGTTTAGACTGTGTACAACTTTTGGTTGGAGCATCCGCAGATATTTGGTAAGTTTTAACTGCCTTTTAAATGTTATATGAAAGCATACAAAAAGGTGTTTATTTGTTTTAAAAAGAAAAAGAAATGGTCATTAAACGGAGTGTCATTAAAGACAATGACAATTATGGTGAAAGTTATTGGGTCAACAATAAATTCATTGGACAGAAGCGCAAAAAAATAATTCGATTATAACCATTTATATGTAAATATGCGCATTAAGGTGACTCACAAAAAGAGTTGCTGGATTTTCAGTGAAAATCTTTAAAAAAAAAATTTTTCACAGAGCAAAGAGCAAAAACTCTGATTTATCGTGGTGAATATGAACGTCAGAATTTCACATATACAAATGTAACCATAATTTCTTAATTTATTCATCGGTCTATTAAGCTATATCCTTTCATGTTCAAAAAATTGCAACCCTGAGCGCTGGGAATAGATCACATTCATGTTGGCCACTCACCGCAATTTTGAACATATTATCCAGCTCCAATAGTTTCGATAGAAAAAGAACCCAGTAGTTTTTTTTTATTTAGTGCAAGTCAGTCCAATGTATGTTTATATTATCGAATTAGAGTAGTGCTGTGATCGGATGTGTTAAATGTTGAACGCATTATTATCGATAATTGCAATAAGCATAAATAGCTATGTAAGTAATAAATCGATAGAAAAGTTGTGAGTGGTGAAAATTGCGATATTCTGGGTCAAAAAACATGAAACCAAGTTCTTAGCAACAACATTTCGTTCTGTATTTACTGCCAAACGGAAAAATTGTACTCCGATGAAAAATAAGGTGGTATGGTCTAAAAATATTTTCCATTTTAAAAGGTCAGGAGTGAAAAGGAAAAATTATGCCTAGTTCCATGAGCTAGTGAAAATTCTGACGTTCATATTCACCACGATAAATGTTAGAATTTTCCTCCGCCTTGTCAAAATGTTAATTCTGCAATTTTTTGGCCTAGGCCCAGAGAAAACAATTGTCAAAAGTAGATAAAATTCTACAAGAGCACTGTGTATGAAATAAAATGAAGTATGATGTGTTAGCTGTCAAATTGACTTACGTATGGCGGCGCATCCGCTGCACATCAAACTTTCATCTTAAAGCAATAATTGAAATGAATGATGAGGTGATCGAGGCCAAAAATGATAAAAATTATTGAAATTGTCTGCCGGCACTTACAAACACATTGCTGTATGTTTTTATTATTTATATCATATGTATATATTATATTATATCTTTCTGACTCTCAGGGAAAATCTGACAGCAGTCTTTTAACTCACAACCGTATTTTGTAATAAAATTGTTTGTAAGACGATTAGCTATTCTGGCTATGAAAGAGTCTGTCAACTGTCTAAGCCTGAATTGCCCCGTAAAATTTACGTTTGCTTTTTCTTAAGTTTTATGTTTTGGAAAAATCGACTGTCAAAATAGCTTTTCACCACGAATGGTGAATTTCAGAATATTCTTTTAAATCATCTTACGAAAGACTGTCAACGGTGTAAACCAAAATTGCCCAATGAAACTTGCACTTCTCAACTTGTTTACCATCTTTTTTGTGCTTTGATTAGTCAAAGAGAGTTGAGTTGAGTTGAATTCTGGTTTCAAGCTCAGTATGCTTTATGCGACATTTATAAAACACCAAATAGTTATTAAATTCATATTAATCATATTTACACATTTTTCATGCAAATTTAATATTTCAAATGTTGGCACGATATCTACATCTATGTATATCTATATCTAACTATATCTACTATATCATTGTGCTTGTTATATTTTTAATGCCGCTTTTGCTTTAAAATAATATTAAATTTGCATGTTTTAGCACTTCTTAAACTGGAATTAATTTGTAAACAAAAGAATTTATTTTTGGAATTGCTTATGGCACATTTTTACATACTTTCACAAACGTAGGAGAGTGTCGTTAGCAAAAAAAAATATGTTTTCGAAGAATTTTTGTATAAAAAAAAAAGCCGCGAACCCACTGGCACTGTCACAGATTCGTGACTATAAATGGCCTAGGGTAAGTATAAAACTTTTGAGATAATTAGTTTTGATTATATCTTTAAAGTTTTTATTTGAATAAATTTCGGAAGCTGCAGAATTCTTCATCAAATTGGATCCAACCAAAAAAAAGAAATATTTCACTCTCGAACCAGTGCACTTTTAGCACCAAAGTCCGGTTTGTTTTGTAGCTGTAGCGCAGCTTTATCAAATACAAATATTTAAACAAATTAGGACGCCTAGTAGAATCTTTTTCTCTCTCCTTATTATGTACAGGGTGTTAAGGAAACAATGCAATTTTTGAAATTAAAAATTTTTTTTTTTAAAAATTGTCGATAACCATGGAAGAAATTCAATAAATGAGTATACGGAAAAAATCAGCACGGGTAAATGAGTCGCTTTGACAAAATATTTTTACGATAAACCGGTTTTTCGGCTATAACTCTTGCAATTAAACAGCGAGGAGGGAAAAATTTTGCAACTTGTGCACTTATTGCATATATAATAAGCATAGTGAAAATCGAAACGATTGGACCAATGGAACATATAGCCACCATACAATCTGTTTTTACGATAAAGTAGTTTTTGGGCTGTAACTTCTTGAAATAAAAAGTCAGGCGCATAAAATTTTACAACTTTTGCACTTATTACATATATAATGTGAATATTGAAAATGAGTAAGGTTGGACCAATGGAACATATAGCCACCATACAATCTGTTTTTACGATAAAGGGGTTTTTGGGCTGTAACTTCTGGAAATAAAGAGTCAGGGGAGTAAAATTTTGCAAATTTTGCACTTATTGCATGTATAATGTGAATATTGAAAATCAGTCAAATAGGACCAATAGAACATATAGCCCCCATACAACCTATTTTTACGATAAACTTTTTTTCTGCTAAAAATGTTGTCTAAATTTGCAAACACCCTATACATATGTCCCCATAGATATGATCAGTAGCATAAATAAAAAGAAACCCCACTTAATAGAAAAGTAATAGCAGAATCTCGCAAAGAGCTCGCATGTACGAATGTGTATATTTCTAAGTTGTCTCTCTATCATCAGCATTCTTTCTCATTTGCTTGCTTGCATTGGCCTTTATCAAATCAAGTCTAAGTTAAATTTGTGTTCGGTCGAGTTGCGTTCGTAATGGCGAAAGGTGTACAACACTCTGACCGTTGGTGTGCTGCTTTTTGGTGCAAAAGCGCAAACCGACCAACCAACACAACGGGTTTCTTGAGTGTTTGGCTGAATGAACGTTTAAACTTAAGTATTCGTTGTCAGTAAGTTGAAGTAAGCGGTAGTTCGTTTGGATTCAGTGGTCACGCTTTATGTTTCGTCTGATGTTGGTAGAAAGGCAGTCGGCCGTGGCCAGTTTTTCGCGTGTAACAGAAGCAGTTTTATTTATGTATTCCGATTTTGCGCATTTTCCACTGAACGGCGGACGCTAAATATATCTACGACTCAAACAACAATAAATGGTTTTCATACATTTTGTTTTTCGGTTTTTGTTTTTGTAATGCTTTGGGGCTAAAATAAGAAAATGAGTGCACGTTAATTTTAAATATATTAATATATAATACAAATACAACAAAGAAAAAAATATGTTTTTCCACAACCACCATCACCACACGTGAATGTGGCAAAGATTTCCAAAGTGTTATTGCTGTTTTTGTTGTTGTTATTGTGTTGCAAACGAATTTTCCGACTTGAAACACCGTTGGGCGCATGCGCATGCGTAACGTATTCGGTCGCGCTTTCCATCTACCAATGCTAACCGACAAACTGAGACCAATTGAAATTTTGGAGCATATTGTTGTTATTATTTCTAAAATCAGCGAATCGAATCGGATTTTAATTATCAGTTAAATGTGGAAAATAATGCAATACACTCACAAATATTGATGTTGCCAATATGAGAAAAATTCGAATGGTGCGATAAAACTTGCAATAAAAAGCGCACTAAAATGAAAAGGTAGAAGAAGAAATGTTTACTTAAATAAATTTCCAACAAAACTATACACATATAATAAAAAAAAATAGTTAAAAAAATTCTGTAATTAATGAACTAGAAAATGTATGCTAAATCTATAAATTTACTGTTATAAATGTAATAAAACAACAACTTGGCGCATCTTTGCTATTGATACATACATACATACATACATACATAATTTTCACAAACATGCATATGCAGCAAGAAAAGTTTAATTATTATATCGAATCTGCTGCTGTTTAAATATGTCGGTCAAACAACTCTACATCTCAAACAAATCGCTTTCCAACTGGGTAACACATACGCTTACATGAGCAAAATAATACGTTTTGTATATCACATACATACCCACATACATATCTACGAGTATATACTGCATGTAAAGGGTGCCCAAATAAGTGTTTTTAATCAAATGTGACAACAAGCAATCTTGCTATAAGAATTTCAGCTGACAAGCAATTTGCAATCAAAGAAATCAGCTGTTTTTGACACATTGCAAAATATATGGTCCAATCCCGTACCTTTCTGAATTGAGCTGATTTGCAGTAAAAAAAATTTAACATCTTTTAAATAGGAAATTGATAAATGAGACCGTATAATTAAAATGAAATTAAAATTTAAAATTATTAAACAATTTCAATTGAATTATTCCCCAGAAACATTCAAGCACATGCAAGACTATAAGTGGTCGCTTAAAAAATCAAATTATTGAGATTTTTATTTCTAAATTTTTCATAATCACACGACCATTCAGATACGACAAAAAATTCTTTCTTGTTTGATACCCAAATTCAATAAATATATCAATAAATTTTTAAAAACTTCAAAAATATGGCAACCTTGTAAAAACCTCCTAGTGCCAATGCTCAAATAGGACTACTTGAAATGAGTTCATCCAAATAGAGCAAGTCGTTTTCGAGTTATTACCGTATATGTAAAAAAAAAGGAAATTAGTTGGCAACCCTAGGTTGGAGCCCTATTTAGAAATATCTTTGCTAAAGTACTCAGTAAAATACACACGTTTCATCTGATAACCACATAGGCATATATTATTTTTTTTTTATTTCAGACAGGTGGCAACTCACTTTATTTAAAAAAAAAACATGGCAGCCTAGTAAAAAACTTCTTAGCGACAACACTCAGTAGCATATCAAAAAGTTCATCCAAAAAATTAATGGAATGGGATTAGGTGGCAACTCTAGGTGGTATCCCTACCTGGAAATAGTTTTTGTAAAAATACAACGCAAAATATATTTTGTTTTAGAAAATCTCACTAAATTTTTAAAAATTTAAAATAGATGGCAACCCGGTAAAATCCTCCTAAATTCAAAGCTCAACTGAGAAAGCGTGAAATATCGCATATTAAATAGATTCAAAATTCATCCAAACGGTTCAAGTCGTGTTCAGGAAACTAGCCAAAAAAAGAATATAAAGGTGGCAACTCTTAGTAGACATACTTTTGTCAAAATACAACGTAAAATACCTTTGTATGGATACCCATAAAAACATATTTCAGTTCATTGCAAAAAATTATGTAGGTGGCAACTTCAAAAAAACATTCTGAGTGGCAACGTCTAGGTAGATATCTTTAGAGTAGCTAAACACATAAAAATACAAAAATAACTTATTTAAAAATATTGGCCCTCATTTATTTTTAATTATTGAAAAAAAAAATCACTCAATAGAACACCCTTTGCACACACACACAAACACATACATACATATATACACCTGTAAATGAGTTCGAATTGCTTCAAGAATGAAATCTAGTGCAAAACCGTACCAATAAAACTTACACGAACCGCACAATTTAGGAAAAACTAGAAATATATATACACATACTCATACATATCTACATACGCTTTCCATAAAAAGTTGCATTAGACGATGGTAGCGTCTACATCAACTAGCTAATAAGCCGAAGCAAGCAAAACGTCTGTCTATGGAAACGGGCTGAGCTGCTTTTCTTAATTCAGATCTACTTTAATAACATTCATTGTGGAAAATTCAAGCAGTAATGTTGCTCCTAACATTTTCATAGCTCACCATAGCATACCACGCATACATACAGACATTCAACGTTATACACATACTCGCGATAAGAAGACGGTAAATTGCTGAAATCAAATTTTTTTTTTAATTAAATCTACGCGAATGTTGCCAAAATTGCCAGATCGGGAAATAAAATTAAAATATGTAAATAGTGAAGTGATATTTATGTTAGCACACAAACAAACAAACATACATACATACAAATGACAACAAGTGCAAAAGGTTAATATGTACATATATATATATGTATGTATCAGAAACAATGAAACGCCAAGTTGTGATTGTGTGAAAGTTGCCAATAAAGAAAAGTGAAAACATACAAAAGTTTAATCAGAAATCTAAAATTCATCTTAAAATAACAAAAAAAAATTCTTCTAAAAATTAATGTGACCAATTTTTTTTTTTTTTAATTTAACGCAGTGCATACTTCAATTAAATGGTTTTACTTATGTAGCACAAGCTGTTTTCAGTATCTTTCTCAATTTTACCTTACTCTACTTCACTCATATTTCACATATACATATTTCACTCGCTAGTGGTTTGACAATAGCCTCAACATTTAACACAACGCACCTCTCAATTTTCTCTTCTCTCCCCTTATCAAAACACATGGTTTGCAAATCATTTTTTTGCAACGAATCAGTTACTTCTCTACGATCAGTTCTCGAAAGGGCATTTTTGGTAGGATGACCACCAGCCTCACCTCCTATCGTCGTAGCAAAATAAAAAGTAGATCCAACACCGATGTATCGTCTGTGGTGGCTGAGGTGAACGGTGTTAGTGGTGACCTACATCAACATGTTTCTAATGATGATCTCTCAAATTTAGCTGAAATGATGAACGCAACTTTGGATAATGAGAAAAAAATGTCCAATGAAGATGTAACTGTTGTCCGTAAAGAGCACAACAATCGTCGCAGTATTGTAAGGTAAGCAAGCAGATTTTGGTTGTTGTTTTTTTTTTTTGTATTTTGAAACAATACTGAATGTGAGTGAAGAATAGATAGTAGGTAGACAATGTTGACAAGGTCGATGTAGTTGTAGTGTATAGGGTTAAGAGTGTATTTGTTTACTTTTTAATGTCTAATTTTACTGATCAGTCGGATCTCAAGCAAGTTCTAAAATAAATATTTTAAATAAAATATAATAAAATAAATTAAATGAAAAATAAATAAATAAAGTTAAATAAAATACGATAATTCTGAATAAAATAAAATAAAATAAAATGAAATAAAATAAAATAAAATAAAATAAAATAAAAAAAAATAAAAAAAAATAAAATAAAATAAAATAAAATAAAATAAAATAAAATAAAATAAAAAAAAAAAAATATAATAAATGAAATGAAAAATAAATAAATAAAGTTAAATAAAATAAAATAAAATAAAATAAAATAAAACAAAATAAAATAAATAAAATAAAACAAAATAAAAAAAATAATAATAAAATAAAATAACATAAAATGAAATGAAATAAATTAAAAAAAAAAAATAGAATAAAAAAGAATTAAATACATAAAATAAAATGTATCAATCTCAAGTTCCACCTCATATTAGTAGAAAATTTATCGATCGAGTTTCTTTTTTAAGTCTTTTGTTTTTGTAGGGCATACTCAACTGAAGAGTTGCATTAACCGAAAGTTCACCTCACCTAACATTATTTATTTTGAAGTTAGGTTTTTATAGAACAAGCTTTTATCCAGTTCCAACTTCTTCTTAGGATTTTTTGATGACTGGAGGTTCTGGTATCAGCCATCTGAGGCTCCCCTGCAGTCATGTCATTTTCTTCTATTTTCCCTTTGTCAATATTTTTCCTTTTAAAGACGATTCTAGCTTATAAAAATACTTAATATGCTAACCCAGAGCATGCGTAGTTTTTCTTGGCGATTTTATAAGAGCTTTTTTAATGCTTTCAATTTGGATATCATGGATACGATTTGCGTCAATATCAATATTTTTATTTTTTTTGTATTTATGCTAATTGCAGATTTGTCATTGATCTGACAATTTGTATATCAATGATTACTTTCGAATTGAAATAAAATACTAAAGATATGGGCGATTTAGCTTATCTATAATACAAAAAAACTACAAAAGTAGTTGCACAAACGTTGATGACAACCAAAGTCTTTTATTGTGAATTGGAAATGCTGTTTTTTTATTCGTAACCAATTAAGCAACATTTCAATAAAATAACAATCACATTTTTTTGTTTTTTTTTATTTCAAAAGTTGAAATGTTTCATTGAAAATCAAAAGTGAAGTTGTCGTTTGCGAGATAGCAACTGGTCTTGAACTCGTAAACTTGCAAAAATATGTCAAAATGAAAGTACCGTAAAAACGTGCAATAAAATAAAATTTTAAACTATATTATACTGCTTATTGTTATTTATTATTAATATAAAGGGTCATTCTCGCTAAAACAAGCAAGGTACTGTTGCCACTTCAAACACCAATCGCACCCGCCTCTTTTTTGGTACCTACTGCGATACTATTCATTCCTACCTACTTCATCCGTCACATAAACATAAACCAATAATTTCTCACGCTCGCCATGTATCTGGTTAGTTCAGTCGAAGCTTAAGGGGCCACGCATTGGTACTGGCTTCACAGGGTGCTACCGCACATTTTGACAAAACTCTCAAGCCCAGTTTGTGTTCAAGCTTTTGAAAATAAAAAAATAAGCACATCCACAGCAAAATTATACCCATATGCGCATATAGACATTATGTATGGATGTGCTTATTTTTTTATTTTCAAAAGCTTGAAGATTTTTTTTTTTTGGTTATTTCTGTATAAATTGAGATTCACGGTTGTGATTTGATTCTATTTCGGGATCATTGCTGGATAAAATAAGAATTTTGGCGGGATTCCTTGGAGTCATTTCGAGATATATTTAGGGATATTTTTAGGACCATTCCGGAATTACATCCAAAAGAAAGTATTCCACAATAGAACCAAAAACCATACCGACTCAGAAAAAGCCTAGAAAACAATCCAGAAAATGTTCCGAAATCCCCCCGAAAAAGTCCCTCAAAATCTCATATGTTGAAGAGTATTTATTTATATTATTTTCTTATATCTACTAATATTAATTTGCTTATTTTTTATTAAATGATTAAACTATCATTATTTTCCCTTCTTTTTCTTTCTCGTTTTTCTTTTATTCAAAAACCAGTGCAAACACTCAAATGGACAACGATGTTACGCCAGTCTATTTGGCAGCGCAAGAAGGTCACTTGGAAGTGCTAAAATTTTTAGTGCTTGAAGCAGGCGGTTCTCTCTATGTACGTGCACGCGATGGAATGGCGCCAATTCATGCAGCCTCACAAATGGGATGTTTGGACTGTCTGAAATGGATGGTGAGTAAGCATTGGCGATAATTTTGTTTGTAATTCGAAGATAATTATTATCAATTTCTGAAAGCAACAAAACTGCTAAATAATTTACAAGCCAAAAAACATTTTAATAACCCTCAGATAACACTCTAGCTGAATTTTCCATCTATTAAATTTTTTCCAAATTTTTTAAAATCAAATGTGTCATAACCCCAATTGGTATTATGTCACTATAGGGCGATAACTAAAGTAAATTTGAAACACAAATGGAAACCAAGTCGTCCAGACGCGTACAGGTCATCTTTAAATGTTTGCTTGTTGGAGATTTCATAAATGGAAATTTTTTTTCGTGACACCCTGTACTTTGTTTTTCGCATATAACCTTTCTATTTGACCTTTCATTTTAATGTGCGGTATATTGTTGCAAAGGTGTTAATACCTGTCACATAGCGTCTATATGCGTTATTAATCCATGATGCCAGCTTTAGCTTTTATGCAAATGTATTTAAAAGCAACACCCTGTGTTAAAAATTAAAGTAAATATAGCCTTAAATATAGTTTGTGCAACACTGGCTGGGTAAAAAATTGTCACTAATATTATTATTTAGAATCGAAAATAAAACTGAAATTTTAAGAAAAAACGAATTTCACGTTTCCACAGGGTGCCACAAATAATTTTTTTCTTTTTTTCTTTTTTTTTGCAACCTTCGTGAGGTACGTTTTGAAGTGGAGCATTTTAAACTGTTTTTCATATATTTCTATTTTTAGGTACAAGATCAAGGCGTTGATCCCAATTTGCGTGATGGCGACGGCGCTACACCGCTACATTTCGCTGCCTCGCGAGGTCATCTTTCCGTTGTGCGATGGTTGCTCAACCATGGTGCAAAACTGTCATTGGACAAATACGGCAAATCGCCAATTAATGATGCTGCGGAAAACCAACAAGTTGAGGTAGGATTTGTTGCTTTTTTATTATTCGACAAACGCTTGTATGTGTGTGTGTGTGTAAAAACTCGATATTTCAAATGCTGTCCTTTTTTTTGTTTGTCTTTCCTTTTTCTTTATTTTCATCAAGCACAGTGTTTGAATGTATTGGTGCAACATGGCAGTTCATTGGAGTTTGGTTGTCGCGATAGCAACCCCCTGCCGCGCCAGAAAACTTGTTCCTCATCCAGTAAACAATTGCAGGAGAAGCAAAACTGCAATTTCAACTGTAGTGGCGGCAGTAACTGTATCAACAATTGTTCACATGGCAGCTGCAATTCAAATAGCAGTAAACAGACTAGTCGCAGCAATACAATAAAATCGAAGACATCGTCAACCATGAGCTCGGATGTTGAACCATTTTACTTGCATCCACCATCCAGTGTTATGGCCCACAAACGTGTTGATGCCATTTATGCACATTCCCAACAGTCACGTTCATCATCTGAGAAAATGTACAATGGGCAAATAGTGCCAAGCGATGGTTTATATTTCAATCCAATGCGAAATAGTTTCTTTATACCACCATCACCGAGTGAGAGCGTATCAGGTGAATCATTCTTTCTACACGATCCACAAGAATTAATTTATAATCGTGTACGAGAATTATTTGATTCGGATTGTAGTAGCGTTCGACATTCAAAACCCAAAACAAATCGTCATAAAGCACATACTCATCAAAACAAGAATATGAAAACAAATTTAACCAAGAATGCTGTAACGGTACAAGCCGATGTACATTCGAGCTCAAGTGGCACGGGTAGTGGTTCAGAAGAATCCATTTCTGCTTCCATACAATCATCGAGTGTGAATTCAACAAAAACGAATAATAATATCCGTAGTCATAGCTTCAATTTGCATACGAAATGCAATAATCAAATTAACAGTCGTGAGCAAAATTTTGGTACCAATTCAAATGTTAATGTTAGAATGAATACCAATAAAAATAATGCTAAAACTCATGACGGCACAATGTCTGGTCTCAGCTATAATAAAAATAATATTTGTACTAACAACAATAACAACAGTAATAATAATAAAAAAGATAATCAAAATCAAACTTCGAATCAAACAAATTCGAATTATTTTAATAATGAAAATCAAAGAAATGATAATTCACATGATCACGATTACGAAGATATATATTTGGTACGTGAAGAAGCACGCAAGCAACAACACAAATACGGTTCTGCACGTTCACGTTCGCGCGACAGTGGCTCACATTCACGTTCGGCTAGCACGTCCTCTACCCGAAGTACGGATGTCATACTGCAATATAGCAACCATGTAAGTGAGCCTAACATACTACATAACTAAGTAACTAAATAACTAGTTAACACATAAAATTTCTAAACAAACAAAAAATTATAATTCCGCTAACTTTTTAAAAAATTTGGCATGCCATGGCGTATGATGAACATACAATTGCTCGACATTTTCGAGGTTGCCATATAATTTATTTTGTTGTAGATACTCAACAGGATAGAGATTCTGTTCGTCGTGTTTATTTAAAGTTTGACTAATAAACCATATTTTTTGATTAGTTTGCTCAATTAGTATGTATGTACTCTATATAATGGCGGTTATCGGGAAAATATATTTTCAGAGCCCTAAGTGGCAGCACTACCCAGAAATATTTTTTCTGACATAAGGCATAAAATAAAGTTCGTTTAATACCCACATGAACACATATTTTTTGACTTTTGTTTTAAACTCATTTTGGTGGCTACTCTGTAATAAATCGCGTAAGTGGCAACACTTATACATATAAGAGAGCGTAGCAGATGTATGTAAAAGATGTCATAATGTATATAAAAGATGTCATAGAAATTTTTAAAAACGTTTTCCAAATAACATCGAATGTGTCAAAAAACAAATCTGGGATTAGGGGGCAACCCTAGGGGATAACCATACCTGGAAATATTTCTGTTAACATGCTACTCAAAATACCTTTGGTCTGATAGCCATTTGGGAAAATTTCACTAATTTTTTTTGTAATTTTCAAATAAGTGGCAACGCTGCCAAAACTTCCTACCGCCAACACTTAAGTAGGGTAGCTTGAAATGTTGCATATTATCTATACTCAGAAGTCCATAAAATGGGTTATGTAGTTTTCGAGGTAGTACGTAATAAAAGAAAAATATAACAGGATTAGGTGGCAACCCAAACTGGTAACTGTACTAGGAAATGTTTTTGTTAAAATGTGATGCAAAATATCCCTTTCTCTTATATCTATTTATTTTCCTATTTATATTTTACCAAACTTTTAAAAATTTCAAATAGGTGGCAACTCTGAAACCCCCTTTTTAAAGCCAAGACTTATTAAAAAGTTCACGTAAATGGGTTAAGTCTTTCTCCAGATACTAGCAGACATGCCAAAAGATAAATATTATTGATTTAGGTGGTAACCCTACCTAGAAATTTATTTGTTGAAATACGACGCAAATGCTGGCAAATGTCTTTGGTTTTTCCGCAAGACTAGTTTTTTCATTTGTTTTTATTCCTTTCTTTCCTATTTTAGTATTGGTTGTTTTAATTTTACTAAGAGCTTACTTCATTCCACCCTTAATTATTTATTGTTGATGTGTTTGCATATTTTCAGAATATGAATAATAAACAAAAGAATGATGCGTTAAATCGAAATAAATCCCAATCAGCCATAGGATTACACAGCAAATACAAATATGATCAGACGCACAAGGAAAGTTATACCGTTAAAAATGTGAATCTTAAAAACCAGCTCAATACAAATAACAATACCAATAACAATAATAACAATAACAACAGTGGCATTAAGAGCGATACATATGAAAGTGTATGCCCGATCGAGGATGTAGCAGAACGTACTAAGCAATCGAATAAGAACTCAATTATACGAAATAATCTTGATGGCAGTAACAGCAGTAACGCTGGCAACAACGACAACAACTCTGGCGATCGTCATTTGAAGCGAGTTTCTTCTGCACCGCCACAAAATCTTGCAATCGGTATAAGCCAAAACTACAATCTATATACATACAAACTTATCTACTTTTGTTAGTGCTTTTATTTAGTGCATTTGTACCCTGTAGTTAGACTAAGTAAAAATCCCAAACAGAACTAGTTAGGTAACATTCTTTTTGTCGAATAGTTAAGTACATGGGGATGTCCAACGCGATGTAATTTTGGTAAATTTTTGAAGAGAAATTATACAGTCACATTTTAGATACCTCTAATTTCTAAAGTTTAGATTTAAATGTAAAGTTATGCTCCTGAAAGTATGCAATTTTTGTAAAATTGTTCAGTGTGGTATTCGGTCAATAAAATAAATTTTTAGTTGAGATAGGACTTTTTTAATCCAATTCTGTGTAGAGGGTTATTGAAAAAATATCTTCATATAGGCTTCTTTAAAGAAATTCTCAAACATAAATTTATTTAAAAGAAATTCTGAAGTAATTGGGTATTCAAAAATATTTTGCTCCCTCACTCGGCCGTCGAGCTTTATTGAAGAAAATCGCAACGCCTCACTGGAATGCCAAAAGCATTCTTTTCTTAAACTCTTTACCAGGGTTGGAAAATATTTCCCTTGAAGATGAACATAAAAAAAGAGTAAGAATATTGAAAACACTATTTTTAATATAAACAAACGTTATGACCTTTGTAGGGTAACTAAACAACCACCAAAACTATCCCGAAAATGTTCTTAAATTATTTCGAAAACATTTTTAAATGGCCCCGTAGAAGTCCCGATATGATCTTGAAAAAATCCTAAAATACTTCTTAAATGATTCTGAAAAAGTAGCAAAATTATCACGGAAAAGTCCCGAAATAATTCCGACAACAATTCCCAATAGTCCCGAAATGATACTAAAAAGTTCTCGAAATGATCCGAAAATGTTCCAACAACAATCCCTAAATTATCCCGACAAAGATCTCGAAATAATCCTGAAAAAGTTCCAAAACTGTCCCAAAAACAAACCCGAAAATGTTTCTAAAATCCCGAAAAGGTCCCGTAGTAATTTCGAACGAATCGCAATAAAAGCAAGCTACACTCGCGAAAGTCTTTTGTGGACTAGTTTTGAAGTATTTTGCAACGAGTTGGTTTGACTGCAGGGTACAATTTGCATTCTAGTTATCAAGCGTGACACATAAATAAATACGCACTAACACACACACATACATATGTATGCTTTACTTTTTTGTAGCAAATGGGCCGCCACCACCTCCATTGCCCCCACCGGTAAATGTAATGTTACACAAACGAAGCCAGTCAAATATGGCAGAATCGTCAAACCTCGGCCTAAACAACTCAAATATAAGTCTGGATAATATAGACTCCGATTCTGGTCTCGAGGTTATAGAGGAACCAAGCTTACGACCATCGGAGCTAGTCAGAGGCAAACATAACCGAACGATGTCAACAATCTCAGGTAAGATGTACTCGTATGATTAGTATGAGAGTAGAAATTATTATAGAAATTATCAGATTTTCTTATTTGGTATAATCTTTATTGTTTTATTTACTTATTGAATGTGCGAAATTGGTTATGGACCACGGCCATTTTTAAAAAAAGACATTAAAATTGTAATATACCGATGCTTGTACAATATAGATATATATTACAGATATTATTACGTGGAAGCTTTTTTAGAGTAACAGCAGTCAAAACAACGGTTTTATTAGAATTTGTGTATGTCTGTCTGTATGTTTGAACGCGCATCACTCAAAAACTGTGGCATGGAATTGAATGAAATTTTCACGAAAATATTGCCAAACATCTAAGTTACAGTTTAGCATATTTTTAGAGCAGAGAACTGTTTTGTTTCAGCAGAATACAGTTTGACCATAAAAGTAGGCTAACATCTTTGTTCATCATATGATGGATAAATTCATTCCAGCTGATGTTTGTTACAATAGAAATGGAAAATTCTTTGTCTGTTAAAATCAAAATTTAAAAAATATTAACAAAAAAAATTAAAAAAAGAAATGAGAAAAAAGTTTTTTTTTAATTAAAAAAAAATGTGACAAAGAATTAAAAAAAAACAAATTATAATAATTTTTTATTAAAAAAAAAATGTTTAATTAAAAAAACTTTTTGCCGAACTTCGCTTTATTATAAAAGAAAACTCCCTACCAAATTTCATTCAAATCAGATGGAGTCGATTTCAACGATCTGACGTCGTTATTCCGATTTTTCTTTGGATGAATTCTCGTGAACCCACCGTATTTATGTATGTATGTACATATATACATATTTACTCTTTTTGTGTAATGCAATCTGTTTGCTAAATAATTGCAAATCAAAGTCAATTTAAAAACTAAACTGGCCAAATATTTTAAACTGGATTGGCTGGTGCGGTGGCTTTCCTTATGTTTTACTTACCAACTCCTTATAGAGGGTATGTGCAATGTTGTTTGATTGTCTATATGTATATATGTACATATGTACATATGTACACAAAGGCCCGAATGCAATCAATGCCTCATTATGTGGTTTGGTGACCTCAAGCTAATTGACTATTTTTGTTTCGCCGTCAACATACTTTGAAATCTTAGAAACTTTTATATAGAAGAAGTCAAAATAATATAGCTAAGAACAAAGATTTCCAAAATTTTTATATAATGGTGGACTAGTCTAATGCCTACAATACTACTATCCATTACCGAATTTAAACAAGCTACGTTTTTCATTTCCTTGCAAGAAAAAAATAGATATGTAGGTGGCAACCTTATGTAAGCAACCTGAGTGGCAACACCTAATTTTTTACAAGGAAATGAGGAATTGTAGCAGCTCGATGTCTGTACGTTGCAGATCTTCAAAAAAACTAATGGAAACGTCATTATAAAGCCAATAGAAACCAAATCTACAGTTTTTTGAATTTTTGTCTGTTTGTCTGTATGCTTGTTCGCGCATCATTTAAAAACTGCTAAATGGAATTAAATCGTGCTTTTACCGTTCTAATACTATACAGCTAACTTACAGTTTAAGGTTTTCATTTATTTCGATAACTCGGTCAGTTTAGGAGCTATAGATTAATATGTAGACCAGGGTGACCCAAAATGAGGAGCTAATGGGTGCTCCAAAAAGGGATGTGATTAAGCTCCATATCTCAACTGATTTTGGAGATATTCGGATCAAAGTCGGTTTTGAGGTTTTCACCTTCATACCTGAAAAAAGTTGAATGGATACCAAATTGATAGTATTTTATAGTATGTATTTATTTTTTACTGTTGAGTATCTAAAGCAAATTAATGAATATGGCAACCACGAAAAATGCTAAGCAAAGCTCGGTTCTAATAATTTCCTTCCGATATTTTGGAAATATGTAATTTTTTACTTCCAACCTAGTGAACGGATGCACTTTAACTTCTCTTTTTTCGAGTGTGCAGGTCTGAGACCACGGCCTCTCTTATCTCTATGGCAAACTCGTTTATATTTGTCTGTATGTAGATACATACATACAAATACATGAAAATGAGTCCGGATATTTTCACGATTCAAACCACTCACAGAAAGGAAAAATTTTGCTGTAATAAAAAAAGATGCTTTTATGCACAATCAACGTAAATACATACAGTATGTAAACATAAACAATTGCATACATACATACATATTTGCCACACATATGTATGTACATTGTATTAAGTACATACTACAAAAGCTGAGTATAATGCAATCGAAAGTGATTGTGGATGTGAAAATGCTCAATTTTATCTGGCTGTGGACAGGTTTTTAACCACTTGCTCCCAACAAAAAAAAAATTTAGCACTATCATGGTTAGATGTACCCACATACATATGTATGTACATACATACCATCAGATATACCTCATTTGTCTCAGCAAAAGATTAGCGGTTTAGATACGGTTTAATTGAGCTACATTGAAGTCATCAGGCATAAGATGTAAGTTGTAAGGCTTATTAAAGCATAATCCGCGATTTGTACTTACCTTTCTCAGCGGCCGTATTCCTTATGTACATTAGACGGGCTCAAAAAAATTGTTTCTTTCATTATTAAATTAAATTCATATTACTTTTCAGCATAGCCTATGACTGCTAGTACAAAGTTTTAAGGACTGAGCTCAGCTTTGCGGCCGTATTCCATATGTATGTACATATGTACATTAGACGGGTCCAAAAAAAATTTATTTCATTTTTTAATTATCTTGGTATTACTTTTCAGAATAATGGAAATGGTTTTTAGGTCTCATTTGTGCTTTAAACAAAAAATTTAGCTGAAATTTAGAAATTAAATACCCCACAAAAAAGTTGCAAGTAAAAACTCTAAAAACAATAATAAAAAAATTATAAACAAGGAGAATTGAATGCCGAGACTGTATCGGTTCGACCTTAACCCGCCCCACAAAATGGCAGTCCGTTTTTTTTTTTTGTTGTTTGAGCTTATGGCCGAATACGTATTTCAAGTTCTGATGAGGGTTTTGAATCAACATACATATGTATGTACATATGTATCTGAGTCAAACGAACAAAAAAAAATTATTTTTTTTAATTCAACGGTAGATAACTTTTCAAAAGGAGCTTTAAAAAAAATTTCAAATTTAACTTTAGACTGTTCAATTTATTTTTAATAACTTTTATGTTTTAAGTAAATTCTTTTCTTGATTTTAATTTGAACATTTTTGGATAAATTTCGAAAGTAAGAGATTGAAAAATATTTTTTTTTTAGAGTTTTTGCTTTTACAGTATTTTTTCGCATGTACCTCCATACATTCATAAATACATTCGCCTAAAACTTGATTGCCTATGTTTGGATGTATTTAAATATTTACATAAACAAGTGTCTCAAAGCTTTCGCATGGTAACGAACTCAAAATGTTTAGCCACATACATGGGCACACCACACAAACGGAGGTATGTAAGTTCAAATGAAATGTTGTCGTTGTTATGTGTGGGGCACAAGTAGAAATGGCATTGACAACTACAACACTGCCAATATGTGCGCCTGCTGCAATCTCTAATGCTTTTGGACAATTTAGTTGCATTGATGGCATCCTCTGAACCGTTACTCGTTATACTTGACCAACGCATAGTTGGTTGCTTAAACCAGCGATAAGTCAAATTAAAAAAAACTTAATATTATTATTTTGTGAATTTTTATTGATTAGCAAAGCGGTATTAGTTGTGGCAGTGTTTTCGGTTGTTTTTTTTTTTTATTTCCTGCATTAATGTTAGGTCAAAAGAAATTTTCACGTCGAAATTATTTTACCTTAAGATTGTCCCATTTTGATATATTTCATATACGTTGTAAGTAATTAAATATGTGTAAATGTGTGTTTGTGTATGTTAGTTTTTGAAATTTATATTGTTAAAAAAAATATTTGATAAAAATTGTTTTGAAAGTGTTAAAGGTCCCTTGCACATTGTGCCGGGTCAATGAACTTGTTGTGGGATCGAGCTTAACAAGCTTTGATGTGCAACTTAACATGTTTGTACATGCATACATACATATGTATGTATGAACATAAATATATATTTGAGTGCACTTAAGTATGTATGTACGAGTAGGTACTTATGTATATGTATGTAGGTACCTGGCGTATATACAGTGACTCACAGTGAAAATGGTCCAGTTGGTTCTTCTAACATTTCATGAAAACTTCTTCAGCCAAATTTATTATTATTTTTTTTTGTTTAAAAATAAAAATATTTTTTTCATAGAAATGTTGAGAAACAGTGCTGCCAAGCTTATGCAAAAATTCCAAAAATGCCTATAAATTTAAAAAAACGCCGTGAGAATTTTCAAATTTAAATTTTTATTTTTCAATTTCTAAACTGTAACTGAGTATGCAGTTTTGTAGCCTTTTAAATTCTAGTCTCTTGAAGTACAAGTCTCGAGACTCCGAAAAATCTCGCTGATTTTTTAGCAATTTTTTTACTGGGTGTTTGATATTTTTTTAACTCATGAGCTTGTCATGGTTATAAAATTTGTTTACAGGAATTTTTTGTAATTTTTGCATAAACTTGGAAATACTGTCTCATAAGGTATCTATCAAAGAATTATTTCTACTTTTAAACGGAATTAAAAAAAAGTTTTCGCAAATTCTTTAAAAGAAAGAAGTGACCCACTGTATTATGTACTATTACTAACGTAGCTATGAATTTGTGGTTATAAAATTGTGAAAGTACAACAAGGAGTCGTTATGAATGCAAAATCCACATCAAGTTTAGCGAAACCGGGTTCGCAATTTACAAAAGTTCAAAGAAGAGACTGAAAGTGATTTTATATTTCAAGCGATTATTTAAAAACTTTTAAAACTTATTTAATTTAGAATTGTTTGAATATATGTATGTACCTTCTAAACTCAAATATTTTTTTCTTAAATTTTCAGCAAACAAAAAGGCTAAACTTCTTAATGGCGCCAACGGCACAAATTCCCAACAACCAGTTCCACATGCCGCAAATGGTGAAATCGGCAATTATCATAGCAACAACAATGCTTGCGGTAGCTATCAAATATGCAATGAACAACATGATGTTCGAAATCAGACACATCATCAACATTTGCATCACTCGGATAATCAACAACAACACCAACAACAATTACAACAAAACTCGCAAATGTATGGCTCATCGGCAGAAGATCATTATGAGCTACAACAGGCACAATATGGCTACAATAATTCGAATAATGGTGCACATTGCTCACGTCCCGGTGGTCCTAATTTAGTTAATAAACAATTAGTACTACCCTTTGTGCCACCCAGTTTTCCAAATCATTCTCAAGATGGTATCACTCACCTTATAAAACCATCGGAATACTTGAAGAGTATAAGCGATAAAAGATCATGCCCATCATCTGCAAGGTTAGTAATTATTTGCATTAAATTTTCAACTTTTTCATGGCAGTATTTTAAGATTTAACGCTATTTTGGCTAGAAAGGGGAAGAATGGTATTACATATAAAAACATTAGGGCGTGTAATCAGAGTGAAATTAAAGTAGAGTTTTATCTACTAAAAGATAATGCTAAAATAAACATCATTTCATATCTGTCATAGTCAAATTAAAATACATTTTATGTCTCCATATCCATAAATCCATAGCTATGTATGTCACCATTAACAGGGCTTTAAGATAGAGTTTTAATTTTAAAATCGGTTTGTGTCTAGGGTTGTGCGATGTTCCAACTCTAACTGCAAACTTGAGTTTGGTTTTTTTTTCGCTTATTGCCACAGCTATGGATTTTGAATAAAATAGTTGGCACAGGGTGACTTTACAAAACATGAAAAATGTCTTCATACAACCAACTAACTTAATTTTTTTTCATAAGGGCACCCTGTTCCTTTTCATTTTAAGTAAAATCTTTGTTTAATATGACTATGATTGACCAACATTTTAAATGTCTTTTTAATTTTAGTAAAGATTTGAATTAAAACGCGTATTAATAAACCACTTCGATTATGGGCCAATAATTTTATTTTATTTTATTTATAAATCGTGCTTAGGAAAAAACTCTTTTTTTGTTAGCAGCCAAGTTTGAGGTTATAGCTGTAGCCCACCAAAAACACTTAACGTTGTATGTATGTACATACATATGTATATAATGTGCTGTTATTTATGCATGCATTTACTAAAACATTCATTCATTCGCATTTACTTAAGTATAAAACGAATACCGTAAAGTAATTGGTGCATTCAATTTGTAGGTGAAAAATATCCATTTTTCCTTTGCTATTCGCGTGCCACATGAGTGCGTGCAAAGTGCACCACCATGCATACATTCATACATACATACATACATAGTATGTACGCCCGATTCAGTGGTCCACTTCACCACATCTTTAGTTTTATTTATTTTTTTGCGTGTTTATCTATAATTTATGAGAAATTTCACCGAAAAAAAACTTCGTATTCATGTTCAATTGAAGCTAACAATTATTTTCAGTTTAGTAGCAAAAATGATGATATTACGAACGCATCCAACTTGGCAAAGGTACGTTGGCTAATTTGTTGAAAAGAAAAATTCTGCGCTAATTAAAAAATAACGAGATTATTTTAACAAAATCATACCGTTCAAATAAGCAACTAAGTTTATTTTGCTTTAAGTGCATATCGTTGCAAAAATTTCTATTTGGTTACTACATATTTGTTTGGATTGAGCTTGAATTGGCCTGGCGTTTAACAATCGAATTATAAGAATCAACCGATTCTTTTGCGTTTCGTTAATTCAAAAAACGAAATTATCGATAAGCAATCGTAATAAATCAACGCAAAGAGATTTCATTTCAATTGTGCTGGCAATGCCTTTTTTTATTTCGTTACCGTTAGCTAGCAAAAAAAACTACATATTTTGATAGTTACCCAAACGAAACTTTTTTACGGTAAAGGATAATATTGTTATAATCGTTTGATTCAAGGTGAAGGTGTTAAACTGGTGAAAGTAATAGGCGAATGCACACAAAAGTTCAAAATTGGGCAAAAAGCGTTATTACATACATACAAACATATGTTCATGTTGTAATTCACGGCTTTCTCTTTACTCCTAGGTCCACTGATAGCGAGGATTATATGCATATCCAGGTATCAAACCAACATGCAATAGGTTTTGAACCGCCTAAACCGCCTCCACCACCACCATTACCAATTCAACCGCAAATGCAACACAACGAAAAGCTAAATAGCATGAAAACAATCAATTCTCATCAGGATACAGCTACACGTAAACAACATCAGCCACTCTCCGCAATTTCCATACAAGATCTAAATAGCGTGCAGGTAAACTCGAATTTTTTCATATTCAACTTGTGCATAACAACAACTTTCTATTGTACTACATATATACTAACACCATGCTCCACATTTTACATTTGCAAAATATTAAGCTTCGACGCACTGACACCCAGAAAATGCCAAAACCATATCAAATGCCAGCACGCAGCCTAAGTATGCAATGTTTGACAACATCTTCCGAGGCATATCTGAAGACAGATCTTATCGCCGAATTAAAAATATCAAAAGACATACCAGGCATAAAGAAGATGAAAGTTGAAAAGCAAATGGCCGGACAATTCGATACAGAACATTATACGGAAATTTCCAAACAATTTACGGCAAACAATTATATAGATCAGGTAAGCACATAAAGTTCTCATAACTAAATAAAAACGGTTGTATCATTCGGTATCAAAGCTTTATTCACAGATTCCAGAAAAAGATCAGGCGGGCAATATTATACCCGATTGGAAACGGCAAATGATGGCGAAAAAAGCTGCAGAACGTGCTAAGAAAGAATTCGAGGAACGTATGGCAAAAGAAGCCGAAAATAGACGACTATCACAAATACCGCAATGGAAACGTGACCTATTAGCACGCCGTGAAGAAACCGAAAATAAATTGAAGTACCCACTTTGCTATGTTATAAACAAGTGAAAATTTCTATTTAAAAATTTTTTACTTCCCCATTCTAGAGCTTCGATTTATACACCTAAAGTTGAGGAAAATAATCGTATCGCTGAGACGTGGCAAATCAAAAATCGTGCCTTTTCAATTGATAACATAAATTTGATGTCGTCTGGTTTCGATGCAGCTGTGACAGCGGGCCAAGGTGTTTGTGAGAATAACAACAACAAAGAAAATAGAGAACACAATGAACATAATTCGACTGGTAACAATACAACAACAACAGAAGATGCCATCAACCAAAATTTGCCCAATAATAATAACCAATACAACAAAGCGGAGGATGCAGATAACATAATACCATGGCGGGCCCAGTTACGAAAAACAAATAGCAGACTTAGTTTGATTTAAGATCCTAATATATGTACATACATATGTACATACACTTTTAGACAAAACGCGTTTAAGCCCGTAATGAGTCAATGCTAAGCAATAGACATTGTTCACTGTTATTATTGTCAAATATAGCATTAACGCATTAGGCTTTTATGTTTATAACACGAAATTAATGTTACATAATGTTGTAAAAAAATTTATTTTCATACTTTGTTGAAAACATATCATCGAGCGATGATGGAGCGGGGTAGTTGTATATGAACGGTGCGATCCTGTCCACACATTCACGATCAACATATACATCAAAGATCTTTGATATACATATGCATATACATATGTACATACATACATGCATACATAATGAATTTTTATATTCTAATTAATGCACTTGAGTATAATAAACCATTATACATACCCTACACTAGAGAATAGTTAGATCGTGTAACAGTTCATGCGCACAAATGTGGGACTAATCTTATTATTTTGGAGAGTATATCCATTTATAAATGTAAGGAGAAACTGTAATGCAAACACGATAAAGACATTGTTATTATTTTTTTTTTAACTAAAGGACTTCTAAACTAGTCTGACCTTACGATTTTTGGTGCAAATAAAAACTCTTACTTCAACTTCTTACCCAACGTTTGGCACCTTCAGGAGAAAATTTTTTTTTTTTTTTAGTTAAAAAGCTTAAACAAAATGCACGACATGCGAATTTAATTCTGTAAGCAATTTTTGTGCAATACCTCAATTTGATGAATATCCTGCTGTAAATTTAACCATAACCATCAGAAAAATTAAAAAAAAAAAAATGTTTGATACCAGTAAAAAAAAATGTTTTTCTTTTAAATTTCCTTCGTGAAACTTGTTGTTAATCGCCTAGATAGGCCTGGAAAATTGTTTTAATCTTGAATTTACCTACAACATACATATATACTAATCTATGTTCATATGAAGTCGAATTATTAAAAAATTTAAGTTATTATTTTAGTTATAATTTCATTATTTATAACATGAAATGTGAAAATAATTATTTTAAAATAAAGCATCGTTCGTATAAAATCTGTACGCAAGTTTGGAGCTATACTTTTGAGGGGGTAATTCTACTAAAAATGTCATTAACTATACAAAACTCTCCTTCCCCGTTGAATACAAATCGAAAGCGATCAGTCATTTTAGAATGATGGAGAATGAGTCATTTCAAAACCACTTGCATTAGCACATTTCCATGACATTTTTTTCGAACGAATTGCGTTTGAAGTTTCGGAGCAAAGAAAATGTCATACAAAATGCGTTCGAAAAAAATGTCATGTAGTGACATTTGAGTCAAAGCTAGCAAATGCGATGAAATCAGTCATTTTCGGAAATGCGGTTTATATGGAGAAGTGCTAAGCACTTGGATTTTTTAACCTAAAATAACTCATGGTCTCAATCGCTTCCGAGCGTATTAAGCAAGATTCCACAGTGTATATGTGTGTTTGCATCATCACATCAATATTGATACACTGATTGACAATCTAGATTGTATATGCCCCAATACTTAATAGAAGTGGGTTCATTCTCAGCACGGAGTTGCCAATGTGAATTTATTTAGTTTTTGATGACTACTCGATTATTGACTAATAGGTTTGGTTGCTGTAAAGTCTTATCACTCTCCATAACCCAATAAGTCCTAGCCCTTATGTCACTTACGGTAACTTTCATAAAAGCCGGTTAAGCCTAATCGGAGGTTCATTTGATAGCTAACCTTACAAAATACGTCAACTCAACTCCGGCGGTTACCGGCTTTTATGAAAGCGGCCCCTAGCTAATAGTGGCCCATGGTTAATAAATGTATTATTTAAAGGTTTAGGCCTAAAAACCGTAATAACAAATAAATAAATGCCCTGAAACATCATTGCTCTTCGCTAAATTGCGTCAAAGTACTGTTTTGAAGTCGAAGAATGTAGACGGAGTATAAGTGGTCACTTTTTTCATTTTGTCAGAAATATGGCAGCATTCTACCAAATCAACCCTGGAATTTATTGAGTACTAAAAAGCAAAAATTCATCCAACGTTCATTGTTAAATCAAACCTTGCCAAAGTTGGACGTGTGTGAATACTAACAGTGTTTTAAATAAATAAAGTTGAAAGAAATATCAACAAAATATTCTAAATAATTGAGTAAGTAAATTTTTTGCTGATTTCCTACTTTTATTTTGGTAAAAGAGCTATTATTTAGTATAAAAGAAACATTGCAGTGCATAATATTGGCCAATATAGATTTTGCTAGATACATAAAAATGTCTAGTACGAAAAATGAATAGTTGGTTTTGTGTACAGATTTCAAAATGGCGGCCGAGTGGGGCTCAAAGTTGTTTCAGAAAATCAGCATTTTTACGGTAGTTAAAATAGAGTATTTAAGCGACTATTTACTGCATATTTGTACAACACTCGAGGGTATTTTGATACTTTCGCCATTTATATTTACTTGGTATTCCATTTAATATTGTGAAATACATATTTAAAATGCTGTTTTCATAGTCTGGAGTTTAACAATTTTCTTTACATTAGAATTAGATATATGTACTATATACTTCGCATTTATATATGTACTATTGAATTGTGCACGATGTCATCGGCTTGTTCACGCGTATGAGTGAGATAGCTATATTGTGTGTGTATATGAAATAAGAGCAGAGCGCGCTTGGGCCATTTTAGTTTGTTTTCTTTACAAAAGCAGTGAAAATAGATATAGTTTGTGTAAGAGGCGCACATAAGAGAATTCCCATATAAAAAAAATTTAGATTACCAGCTGGCAGCTGATAATATTTTGGCGGGACTATGTACACGAAAATGGCGCGAACTCTTATTTGCGGGAGAAAAACACCTTTTATCATTTTCGACTGAGTGGTAAATCATTAAGTTCAAATTTTTATATTAAAAGCGCCCTTCTACAGAATTTGAAGACTGCGCTATGTCAAAATTTCTCTGGAGATATACATAGGTAGCTTTACTTAAACAATAGTGCGTCTCCATAAGAAACAAAACTAATTTGAAGTAGGGTGAACTCTCACTCAGCCTTTGAATTACTTAAGACTTGAATTTAGTTAAATAAAAAAATTTCTATTATTTTTATTTTCATCTTTTTAGATAACAAGAGTTTACAATGGCTCGTACTAAGCAAACTGCACGTAAATCAACTGGTGGAAAAGCTCCACGTAAACAGCTTGCTACCAAGGCAGCTCGTAAATCAGCCCCCTCAACCGGTGGTGTAAAGAAACCCCATCGTTATCGCCCTGGTACAGTAGCTTTGCGTGAAATCCGTCGTTATCAGAAGTCTACTGAATTGTTGATCCGCAAATTGCCGTTCCAGCGTTTAGTGCGTGAAATCGCTCAAGATTTCAAAACTGATTTGCGTTTCCAATCTGCTGCTATCGGTGCTTTGCAAGTAAGTTTTGTACCTCTAAATGAACTCAAATAGTTTCTAAAAAAAAAAAACTAAATTGTGCATTACCTATTTCATTATAGGAAGCATCTGAGGCATATTTAGTAGGTCTCTTCGAAGATACCAATTTGTGCGCTATCCATGCAAAACGTGTAACCATTATGCCGAAAGACATTCAATTGGCTCGCCGAATCAGAGGAGAACGCGCTTAAGTTAAAATTATTTTTATCAATAATCATAAAAACATACATATATACCATATTTTAATTATAATAAAATTAATAAACATGTAATACACTATAATCTCACAAAATCTATGTACTGAGTTCTCGGCTTAATTGTATTTATTAGACTAACGTTAAAGAGGAGATATTTGGAACAAAAACTAACTTTTCAAATCATAATACAGATATTTTTTTCTATATTAATATCTTTTTCATGCCCATGCATATGTTTAATCAGTACTTCATATAATAAGTTCAATTTTCGTATCCAAACCATTTATTGTATAAGGTAGATATAGAATGATTATATCTTGAACCATGATTAATGTAATTAAAATGGCATGACATGATGCTGTTTGTCACTTAATTATATCTTGGACACAATCGGTTATTTCTTATGCATCATTTTTAAATCAGAAAGACATGCTTACAAATCTATGTAATTTACATATTATAAGCACTCAAAGAAATCATTTCACCTTTGTTTTCTATGAAGCGAACATGGATTAATAATTACTGTAGATTATAAAAAAAAATTCAAAAATAAAATTTGGTTTTCGTTGGAAAGCCGAAAAAAAAATTGTGTATTCATATTTTAAAAAAAAGTGGAGGGGCTGTTGAATATCCATTCATTTTATTCTACTCTAATAAATGAAAACGCCCAGAAGATTTCTTTTATTGGCACCCGCGGCTGGAAACAGAGGAAAAGCGAGACCACCACTCCGATGGAAGGACCAAGTGGAGACCGAAAAAGAAGAATGGTTTCTTACCCAATTCTTGAGGTTCTCGAGGGAAATTCATGATCACTAAGAATTATCATCAGCGGTTACTCTACATATGTATGTACATTTGACAACTTTCGAATAGCATTTGCAATAGCATCGCGATACAAAAACAATATACTAGGGTGACTTACAATGTCCTCTGGGCTATCATATCGGCGCAGCTTGGTCAATAACCGGTTTAGCAATATATTAGAATTTCAATGTAAAACAACAATACTTCTCTAACGTTTGAGACTACATGTGTTTGCTGGGTAGCCTTATACAAAGCAAACAAGGTTTCTTTGGCTTTTCCCCAAAGATCACATCCGTTCTACCTACTTGAATAGTGTGCTGAGTACTAATCAATTATCATGCGGAACGCTCGTTCCCTTTTCGTACATCAGACGGAGTGACCTTATGCTTAGATGATTTAAAAAAGCCGATCGTCTCGAAATTAAAGCAGTGAAAAATATTTCAATTAATCTGTTTATAAAAATATTAAAACAAAAGGTTTCTTTTCAAAAAGTTTTGAGGCCTGCACTAATCCAAATTATGAGTCGTCCCTTTCTGTTTATTTGTAGTTTTACTTAATGCTTAGTAAAATGTACATTAGCTTAATAAAAGCGAAGTCTTAAGTATCAACATTTTACTATTATCAGTATGAGCATCAATCGATTTGTAGCATAGGGCCTTTTCGGAAAGACATCATAGCAAATTTGACGAATAGTGGCGGCTGTTAAAATTGTTTACAGATTGCAAAGAACTCGGGTCGAATTTGTTAACTTGTTAAATACTTAAGTGGAAAACCTATTGACTCATAATCATACTGAAATTAAAATAGAGTTGTAACTACTTCAAATAAACAAATGTACTTAAAATAAACAAATGTAATTTTAACATTTTAAAATCACGGTTTGTGTCTTTGGTTGTGTGATGTCACAACGATTACTTCAAACTTGAGTTTGGCTTTTTTCGCATATTGCCACAGCTGTGTTGTGGTTTGTGAATAAAATAGTTGACACAAGGTAACCGTGGAAAACATAAAAATTTTCTTCACACCACCAACCAGCTTAATTTTTTTTCATAAGGGCACTCTATTACTTTTCATTTTAGCTAAAATCTTTGTTGAATGTGAATATGACTATGCTGAAGAAAAATATTTTTCCTTATTTTTTTCCGACATGACCATCAACGCAGTGTAAATGACGTGTAGTGAGCGAGTATTGACGCGTTGCCGAATAGACCCTATCAGTTGTAGCCATTCAAACAAATCTACGTAAATTTAATGAACGAAGCAGTTCACCAATTTCAGTTGAAAAATAAAAGCGGAATTTTCAGCAGGGCTAATATATGGTATGTAGTAATTGCTAGCTAGTAAATATCAACCAGAATAGTTTCTAGAAATCTACGGTCATCTGTAATATTTGTACTTATTTTAAATTTTTTTGTCTATTGCACCAGCTGCTGAGGGCTTATCAGTGTATGTACTACATGTGTATGCATGTATGTATGTATGTGTGTCATAGTTGGGCATAGTGCAATGATATTTAATTGCCTAAACAATTTTTTCAATTAAAAGCAACAAAAAACTTAGCAAACAGAAAAAATTAAAACAAAATTCAAATTCTGAAAAAAAAATTCATTTTACTACCTTAAGTAAAAAAACATCCGCTAGGTGGCGCACGAATCGAACTATTTAAAAAATTCGTTTTAAATCGGAAATCTTGTAAACAACTTTTAACTAACTTACCCGTAAGTTAGGTACCTGAACTTTGCACTTAGTTCAAAGCACGATTTCAATACAATTTGGTGAAAAACGAAATTCCGTTAGGTGGCGTGCTGATTGCGGTAACTGAAAAACCCTTAAAAACGTGAAAACGTGAGATCTATTTTTGAGTTACTTCTCGCTAAGCTCGAGCCCTGAAACTTTAGTATTATTTTTGAACCGGGCAACAGTGCAACATCATTCATCAAAAAACATCCGCTAGGTGACGCAGGAATCGAGGTATTTAGAAAGTTCGTATAAAATGAGGAATCTTCTAATCAAATTTTAACTAACTTCCGGCACGCTAGAGACTTCAAACTTAGTCACACTTCAGAACCAGATGGCAGTGCAACATTTCATCAAAAAAATCTGCTAGTTGGCTCAGGAATCAAGATATTTAAAAAGTTTGTTCAAAATGAGGAATATTCTAATCAAAATTTAACTAACTTCCAGCGACCTAGGGACTTGAAACTTAACACGATGACAATAAAATTCATTTAATTTTGATTAAAATTATTTAATTTTTTTTTTCGCGAGTCACCCTAAAGTACATACAGTATGTAAACAATGTTATCGTCACGTTTTTGCGTTAACGCCATATCTACAGCGAAGGAAATTTTCAGAAACCGAGTAAAAACCAACTAAATAATTGTCGTACTAAATTTAAGCTAGATGATAAATGAAGAAACTAAAAACCATGCTAGACCTCTTAGTTTGACAAAGTGAATAATCCTTTCCATTTCGTGCTGGCTTCTAAGTGCTTCCATTTAAAATATAAATTCTCTCAAAAAGTGTACATAGTTACGTGGTTAACACAAAAACTGACCGACATACAACTAAAGCATTTGAGACTATTATACGCGATTAGCAAGCAAGAGTGATGCAGTGTATTATAACGAAGTGAACGATACAGTAGTCCATTAAGAATATAAAAAGAATATGTCTATGGAATTTACAAATAAGGTGATTGTTATCACAGGAGCTGGACAGGGTAGGTATTACTACAAATACAAATATATGTATATACTGGACATGTATTGAAAATGTTATCCAATATTAGGTATTGGCAGAGAACTATGCATACAATTGTCAACGGCTGGGGCAAATGTTATCGCACTTTCCAAGTCAGTGGACAAGTTAGCGGAACTTAAGAAGAGTTACCCTACTATAGAGGTCATTCCAATAGACCTCAAAAATTGGCAAATAACAAGGGATGTGCTATTGAAATTACCGACAATCGATGGATTGGTAAACAATGCGGGAGTTGCTATTATTAAGCCCTTTGCTGAATTGACCGAAGAGGATTTTGATAAGTAATTTGAATATTAAATGTATGTATGCATGTGCTAGAGATGCCAATCCCGGAATGCCGGGTTTTGGCACTTTATCGAACCAAGCTGTTAGCAAATAGTAACAGCCCGAATCGCAAAAAATACAGGCATCATTAGCATATACATACATACATAGTACATATATGAATATTCATAAAATGTGTTCATATATTCATGTTTTATTATCTCTAATCTCTATAATCAAAAGCACATTTGACGTCAATATCAAAGCAGTTTTCAATGTTACACAAACGCTTTTGCCAAAACTTAAAAGAGGCTCGAGTGTAGTGATGTTATCTTCGCTGGCAGCTTCTCGTTCGTTTGATGGTCATTCAATATATAGTGCTACTAAGGCTGCTGTCGATTCGTTAACACGTTCGTTGGCATTGGAATTGGGACCGAAACAAATTCGTGTTAATTCTGTTAATCCGACAGTTGTACTTACACAAATGGGGCGTGACAATTGGAGTGATCCAAAAAAATCTGAACCACTATTGGCACATATACCATTGCATCGCTTTTGTGAGGTTCAAGAAGTGATCGATGGTATAATTTATTTGTTAAGTAGCAAGTCAAGTTTTGTAAATGGACATCATTTAAACTTGGAGGGTGGTTATTCGGTGTCTTAAAATACATATGTACATGTGATCATATAAGTATACACATGTGTATTAGATGTCGAGATATATTTTTTTATTACTAATAATAAAAATACATATGTTTTTCACAAATTTATTTGTTATCTTAATTGTTTGTGAAAATCTGTTTTTTCTACATTAATACTTTCTAATTGATAAAGTATGTATGTACTACATATTAATGTTTATATTTTTATAACTATGCAATCTTTACTTGGTGTTGATTTTGAACGAGCTGTTTTTTCTCTCTTTCGCGTCTTCGCAATTTTTTACGCCTTCGATCGATACTCGCCAGATCACCTTTGATTGTATTATACGTTTTACGTAATTCTTGTATCTGTTTTAAGATAATTGCAATGCACTGCTCAGAGCCCATACTTGGATCTATTAAAATTAGATAAGAATATTTAAAATTATATTTATATGCTATATGTACTTTTTTTATCTTAAGCAGTTTAAGTTAAATAATCGAAATCTGAGTGATCCCGTAGCTAATCAGCCTTACCGCAGCAAATAATACTTTATTTAATATACAATTATTTAGGTATACTTTCGTTATAACATAGTATGAGTAGCGTAAAAAACACTACCCGAAGGTTTAGGGAAGTATTGCTGGTGCGACGGATATGGATCCGATACGCTCTGCTTCACCACCTGCTGGGGAAGGGTTCTTCTTCGGTGGCTAAATCTTTCGAGAAAACTTCCTTTCGAATACCCCCACACTTACTTATCATGTACTACCTATATATTCGAAAATGTCACTTACCTAATTGCACCAAGAAATTGTAGGGACAAGGTCGCGTTCCAGCTGATGTTTGAGGCTGTTGGAGTTGCTGCAATTGTTGTTGGAATTGTTGACGAGATGTAACATTGCTACGCTGCGATACACCATCCGAGTTTTCATCGCTGTCCGATCCAGCTAAAAGTATATACAAAAAGTAGTAAAACAAATGTTTCGTAATATCGGTTTAATACAAAATCTAACCTGGTACTTTCTTCGAACAACTCATCTGTTTTCGTCTTTTAGTTGAGTGCTCAGTTATTATAGCCATTTCTGATTGTTTCCTTGTTCGTCGCCGTTTTCTTGGTGAAATCTCATTTTCAATATCTAAAGTTTTTTTAATATCTTCACTGCTTTCATCTTGACTTGCAGAATCGTTTGGTGAACTATTAATATTAGTTAACGAAACCCCAGTTCTTGGAATATTTGGAGTGTTTGCATAATCTTTTCTTTCATTTTCTATTATTAAGGGATGTTCGACGGTTAGCGAAGTTTGTAAAGATTCTTCTTTGCCCCCAAAAACAGGAGCCGGACTGCCGGGTATTGTCTCTTCACAAAGTAAATTGATCGATTCGGAATTCGCATCAGCACCTAAATTAGTAGTAAATTCTTCTGTACACAGGCCGACTTGCCCACCGCCTTCTCCTGCTCCTCCTCCATCTCTTATATTACTTTTGATCTCAAACCGTTCAACATCATGGCTTAATCGTGGTTGATTTTCAAAAATAGGTTTTACGCCATCATCAGGACGTAGCTCAGTGCGAGCGTTCAAATAAAATCCCGAATTCGAACTCATGTCATGCATTTGTGAAAGTGAAGTAACTTCTGAAGATGAATTTAAAGTCACAGCCAAACTAGTATTAGCTTTTATATTCTTAATAATGTTTTCTTCCAACATTTTTCCTGTTGATGTGGAAAAAGTAGTTGCTCTACCACTCGCAAGAGATGAGGTTGATGGTAATGATGTTGTAGCTGTCGTGGTAGTGGTAGTGACACCAAACTTAAGATCTGCTTGTACAGTTGGCTTGCATATTGATGATTGGTTTTTGGAGACTGCTGCTGCGGCTGCAGCTTGAGCGGCAGCTTTTACTGATGGCACTGCACTTGAGGCTACAACAACTGAAACTGGAATATCTGGTACAACAATTGGTACAACATTAGCTGAGTTTTGAATTTGTTGTTTCGAAATCTTCGTGCTCGATGTAGGAGCTTCATTACTTTCGAATAGCTTTGCCTTGACCTTATCTTTAGAGGAAACAATGGCACCATAACACAATTCGATATCTGTATTTCTCTCAGTACTAATAGTTTTAGGATCAGGATCCAATTTTTGTTTTAAGTCATGGCGTTTTTCAAATGTTTGAACTTCCTGTTGGCCGGTTTTTGTTTGTGGTGCCACATTCAAAATGTTGTGTGGCATAGAATGTGTGGTTGTAGATTTTTCTGTAATTTTACTTGATATGGGCAAGGTTGTAGTTGTTGTTGTTGTATTCGGAAATGACATAGTTTGTGTTGTGAAGGTTTGTGATCGATTGGGTTGTAACAATTTAACCGGTATTGGTGTTTTAACGGAGTCTGACGGTGAAACCAGATTGCCTGAAATTACTTTCGTGATAACATTATCTATCTTTTGTGAGCTTGTACCCTTTGATACAATTTGTGAGGGGCCTGCACTGGGACTTTTAAGCATATCGCACATATCTTCGGCAACATCTTCTATGACAAGTCGACGCTCTGAGTCCGTACTGTCCATTGAATCTTCAGAAAATGTGTTCGGTGCCAAACTGGATGTTGGTGTTGTTGTAACGGATAGACCAGAAACTGGTGTTCTACGTTGAATAGCGCATTCAAGTTTTTGTATGGTTTCTGTTAGATCATGATTTTTGGCTGTAATCGATTCTAATATTCCCAATTTTGGTTCAGGACTAGTTAGAGGTGTCGGTTTATTTATTGCAGATAAAATTGGTAACTTGTCCATTCTTAAATTATTTCCACTATTTAAGTAACTCAAAGTGGAGCCACCTAAATCGGTATTAATGTTTAACGGTTCAATTGGAATGCTACCAAGTTGTTGTGCTAAACTATCTGATAAATTTGTTGCAATTACTGTCCCTACATCAGTTGTAGCTTTGGTAGCTTCATCCGATTTATCGTTCTTGGGTTCTACTTTTTGTTTATCTTCTTCTTTTTTTTGACTAATAGCTTTTAAAAGTTTATCTGCAATTGAGGTTGGTTTGTTCTCATATTTTGATGGATCCAAATCAAATGCACCAGCAGTTGCGGAAAGCATTTTCTTAGCATTTTCAAATTCGAACTTATTATCCTTAGACTCACTAGTTGATGCATATCCTTCGCTTGTACTCAACTCAAAAACGTTGCTCAAATCCTTTCTAGTTTCTACAAATGGACTACCAATTATTTTCTTTGGTGTTGTAGTTGAGACAGCACCTGTTGAAGTTGAAGCAATTGGTTGTGCACTCTTACGTGGAGGAGTAACTAAGCCGTCTACATCTTTTTCTTTTTTCTTTGACTCAAGTTTCAGTGAAGTGTCTGGAACCTCTGGCGGCGATGCTACAGCCGGTGCTTGAAAAGCATCTGTTAATGCTCTGGTCGTTTCCTGGACAGTCTGTGCCAATTCTTCATTTAATGCATTTATATTTACATTGAAATTGGGTGATTTTCGTAATGTATCAAATGATGTAGGTTTTGATATATCAGAGACTTTCTGTGTTGTTGCAGTACTACTACATTGACTCTGATTAGATGTGATTGTATTTAAACTCAATAATTTTGTTTGATTGGTTAAACTGCTTTTTGTTATAGTTGGTATTAATTTTCCATCGGAAACGATAGAAGATTTTTCATCAGTTTTGATCATCTTAGTTTTATCAACTGTTGCTTCTTTCATTGGGGATCCCCGTTTTTTACGATTTACAAGTGCAGCTATGGGACTTTGAGTTGGTTGTTGTTTGTCGCTACTAACGTTGTGTAAGCCAGTTTTTTGCATAGGCTTCCTAGGGCTGGCTGATGTCGTTGCGCTTATAACAATTGAACTTAATGAAGCAGAATTTGTGCTTGTAGTTGGCATTTTACGAATTTCAAATTCAAATGGTTCGGGATCTTTGAATTCATAAATATCGGGTGATGTGGCTTTGGGTGTAGCCGCTAGTATTTTTGCTTCCTTATTAGAAATTGTGTACAATGACGATGATGACGATGTAGATGATGATCCACCACTTATATCCAATTTACTCATGTCTGGTAATGATCGCGATGACGCTGATGTTGATGAAGAGGACGATGAAGACGACGAGGATGGTGAGCAAGCTGCTGATGGCTCGGTCTTACATATTTCTTTGAGTACAACTTTTGAATGAGATTCCGGATTATCTGTAATAGCTTTTTTAGTTACATCGGCTCTTTTATTCACTGTAGCATCACTTTTTTTGGTAGAAGTCGTTGGCTTTTCTACGATAACAGAAGAAAATTTACTAGTACTGGTATTACTAAAACGTGTTTGGCTGTTTGCAGTTGCCTTTTGTGGAGTTTCATTGCTTTGTGTGGAACCTTTTTTAATCTCTTCTTTTTTATCACTAAAGGTTTTACAAATAACAGTGTCAGTAGAGTTTCTTTCTAAACCTTCATCTGGCTTAGTTTTAAGGCTCTCTTGTAGTTTTTCTGCAAGGGAATCCTGTATAATTTTCTCTACTACTCGTGGTACACGTTCCACGGTAGACTTTCCGGATGTAAGCTTTTCTAAGGCTTGCTGTTTGCCAGCTTTAATTTTCTGTTGAAACTTTTTTGTCATATTTTCTAGGGTTGTGGTTTTTCCCGAAGATTGTGAATCGTCATCACAAAAGGATTCCGTCTCTGAAGACATATCTGTGGAAGATTTTAAGATTTCATCTTTAATCTCTGATTTTGCTTCGATTTTAACTGGATCAGGATTTGTATCAGCTATTTGTTTATTTCCAGAAATACTAGATTTTGCATCGAAAATACTTTCATCTTTAGTCGATGTTTCGTCTTTAATTTCCTTTTTATCAATGTCGACATCACCTTCTATAGAAGGCGAGGGTGACTTTAAACCTTGGAAACCTCGCAATTCAGAACGTATTTGACTTAAATCATAATTACGTCCCTTAGAATTCATACTATTTGTGGAACTACTTTTGGCACGTGAAATTGTCGAAGGATCACCGTCTTCGTCATCTCCATCAGTATCCGATTGACTATTTCCAGCAGACACAGACAATTTATTTTTTATGGTTACTTTACCACTCAGAGATCCTGATTTGGTACCACGAGTTGGGCGACGAACCGGTTCATCAGAGTCTGTTTCAGAATCACTTTGTAATGAAACATCAGAAACATTTGCTGATGTACGCCGTGTACTACTAACCATCGAACGAACTGGTCTTCTTTTAGGACCAGCTGTTGCCGGTGACTTTGTGCGACTAGAATTGGATGCTACCGATGATGGTGTTGTTGAACGTGGTGGCAGCGAATCACTTCGACCACGACCACGTTTTGCTGACATTGTATTCTTTGATGAATTCGGTGTGCTACTCAATACATTTAACATGGAATTGGGAGGACCCGAAGCATTCAAAGATGCAGCGCTAGGAGGTTTTGAAGGATTCTCCTTTTGTTTTTCTGACGAGCTAAGATTCGACATACGACCTTTTTGCTTTGATCCTTTAGTTATATTTTCGGCAATGCGTTCCCTTGGTACCCACTCATCATAGCGATTGTTCCAACCGGTATAATGAACTAGATACATGGGTGTGCCACGTTGTACAGATATTTCGATTACCTTTGCTTCATAAGTTACTTTCTTTTCATGGTAATAAACCTTTAACTTATCGCCGACCTCAACAACAAAATCTCCAGCATCGACTTTTTCAATGGTATCATCCTTCTTTCGTTTGTTTCGTTTGTCATCGCTTTGGGGAGTTTGCTTTTTTTGTGGATTTTTCTCTTTTTTGTTGCCACTGCTTGTGCCTGAATAAAAAAAAATTTAAGTACAAACATTTAGTCAATAACTTTGGTAGTAGTTTACTTCATAAAACTAAAAAAGTATGTTGCCTGTTTAACGGTTTTGAATCAATTGTAGAAATAGTCCTAGGAAAGTGAAAAATATGGATGATAAAGTAGGTACGAATAGTTGTATTTTTGTTATTTATCTATTCTTGGCAATATCGACTTCAAATGGAAAATTTCCAGACTTCCAATTGTGGAATTGGGTACAGACTGGACCTAAAAAAAAAAACTTTAAGTGAATAAGTATTCTAAAATACATCAAAATAATTGAAAAAAAGGGTGACCTAGACTCGGCTAGACTTGTACAATACAAAGAGCATCAAAGATGAATTCTTATTTTAAAATAATCGAAATATAAAAACGTCCCAGCATTCAGGTTAATTTGATTATATTTATTTTGAAATATTTTAGTTAACTAGACGACATGCTCGGTGCACGCTTTCAATGTTTACCAAGGCGTTATATAGATGTGGTGAAGACATCTTATAACAAATTCGGTCTGAGGTGTACAATTAATCTACAACCACAATTTTTATTCAAACATACACATTCCTACAATCAGTCTGAAGCGTTAAGTAAGCCAACAAATAAACGCCTTTATGCTTTCTTGGCATTGGCAGGAGTTATGGGAGGTTTTGCTTTGTACGAACACAAATACAAATTATTAAATGTGAAATTACAAGAAATTACAACTAAAGTAGACGCAAACGATGAAGCTGATAATAAGAAACCAGATTGGCACACAAAAAAACGCAATGATTTGCCAACTTATAATATGAATGAAGTCCAAAAGCATTGTAGTCTTGAAAAGCGTGTTTGGATAACCTATGGCATTGGAGTTTATGATGTTACCGATTTCATAGCAGAACATCCAGGTGGTGAAAATATAATGTTGGGAGCCGGCAGTGCTATAGATCCATTTTGGGATATTTATCAGCAACATAACACTAAACAAATATTAACACTTTTGGAATTTTATAGAATTGGCAATTTATTCCCTGGAGATAAGATTATTTCAAACGATATGGATTCACCATGGGCCAACGAGCCAAAACGTCATCCTCTACTTAAACCAACATCAGATAGGCCATTTAATGCAGAGCTACCAATTAATCTTTTGATTGAAAACTTTTTTACTCCAAATGATTTTTTTTATGTACGAAACCATTTGCCAGTTCCTATTATCGACGAAAACGAATACGAATTAGAAATTCAAATAGAAACCAAAAAATCGGGAACTAGTGAGAAAGTGAGAATTTTAACATTAGATGACATTAAAAGGATGCCTAAGCGCACAGTTACTGCAGCCGTAATGTGTGGTGGTAACAGACGTTCTGAAATGACGAAAGTCAAACCTGTAAAAGGTATGTTTATAATGTTAAGGTAAGATTGCATGTTAATTGCATACGTATATCTGAAACGTTTGTATGTACATATGCAGGTCTTTCATGGAATGCGGGTGCTGTGGGTAACGCAACTTGGTCTGGCGCAAGTTTGAGAGATGTGCTACTGACAATGGGCGTTACTCCCAATGAGAATCTTCATGTCATATTAGAAGGTGCTGACCTCGACCCGACCTCGCATCCTTATGGCGCATCTATTCCACTAACAAAGGCAATGGATGAAAGAGGTGATGTTATACTTGCTTATGAAATGAATGGCAAGCCATTAAGCCGAGATCATGGATATCCTTTGAGGTGCATTGTTCCCGGCACTGTTGGTGCACGCAATGTCAAATGGCTATTCCGTATTGCTGTTTCAGAAAAGGAATCAAATTCACATTGGCAACAAAATGATTATAAAGGGTTTAGCCCAAGTACTGATTGGGATACAGTTGATTTTTCAAAATCACCGGCTATACAGGCGATGCCTGTTACATCAGCTATATGTAATCCTATGGAAGGCGAGGAAGTGAAGATTTCAGATGACGGTAATATAACGATCAAGGGATATGCATGGTCGGGAGGTGGTCGACGCATTGTACGAGTTGATTTAACCATTGACCAGGGTAAGACATGGCATGTTGCTGAATTACAGCAGGAGGATCAGCCTGATGGACGCCATTATGGTTGGTCATTGTGGACCGGACGAATTCCAGTTGATAAGACGACTAAACACGAAATTGAAATATGGGCTAAAGCGGTCGATTCTTCGTATAATGTACAACCAGAAACATTTTCTAATATTTGGAACTTGCGTGGGGTTCTCTCAAATGCTTATCATCGTGTGAAAGTTAAGATAATATAAATATTATTTGTAAATATGAAATTTTGCAACTTCAAACAAAATAAATGAGGATTATGAATCGGATTCGTACAGCAAATTTTCATTTTTTTACCGTCTAATTCTGAGCACAAGTACATAGTGCTGGAATTAAAGTGACGACCACCTAAATAAAAAAAAAAGATGGCGAAACCAAAAAAAATACTAAGGAAAGTATTCTTGCAAAAAAAAAAAGAAAGTAAGATGGTAAAAGTTGTACATACCTGGTGGAGACGATTCACGTGTATGAGAGCTAACAGAAGGTGATACGTCTTTTGAGTCTTTTATATCCTTTTCTTTTTCTTCTGTGCGTGATAAATCTGCGGCAGCTTGCTTTATTTTTGAAAGTGGCACATCACCATCATCTTTAGATTTCTCTTCATATTTCTCAACAAGTCCTTTAACTTTTCCAACTAAAATTTTTCGCTTATTTTTTGCGTTATCTACACTTGATTCACTGGTATTTTCGGATTCATCTTGGATCAATGGTGTGGTTGCTGTTGAGTTGACAGGAGGAGCAGCAGTTGCAATCGATGCAACAGGCGATGCAGTAATATTTTGACAACTGGATACAGATGATAGTGATGACGATGATGATGATGTTGTAGCAATGTTTGTATTTGTAGTAATACTAGCCGTTGGCGTTGGAGTTGATGTGAGCGTAGTCGTAACTAAAGTTTGTGCATTTGTCGATTTATTTGAAGCATCCTTATTGACTTCAACCGGTTTTGGTGAAGCAACTGAGTTTGCGCGCACCAAACTGCGACCTTTGCTTCGATTGGAATTCCGTGGTGTCATTAACATAGAACAACCAAGCTTACGATGGAACTCGCCATAAGGTTGAAGAAATTTTTTAAATGCTTGCTTAACCAGATTTGTTACACTTACAGTTACGGGTGTAAAACCCAAACGTATAGCTATTGATTTCCATTGATTTTTGGCAGTTACGCGATTATAACCACCACATTTTTGTACAGCTCGGAAAAGGCGATATAAATCAACGTCACGATTTTGAATTGACGGAACTTTATTTAAAGGGGTTCCACGATCATCCATATATTTATATAGTTGCGCCACAAAACGATCCTTTTCTTCACGTGGTTCATCATCTGATGAATCTGATTCCAATTCACCATCTCCCTCACTGGAGGAGTTATTAAGTCCAAAAAGGGATTCACGGTCCCAATGCGGAGGTAAAACACCACTGTCTAAATATTCAAGTGCAGCTTGCACTGCCAATCCATCTTGTTTCGATGCTGCTTCACGAGTAAATTCTGTTGTTTCTTTCTTTGGAACAGTGTAGTATCGTCCATCTTTGAATGATCGAACTAAATATTCATCTTTAACCCGTATACGTACGTTTGCCTAAATTGATGAAATTGATATACATATATACATAATATATACAACGTATGTAAACGATATGCACTTACTTGTGCTGTGGGTGCTAAAATAAGTCCGGGGAACCACTTATCTTTATCTTTTTTCTTTGTTTCCATTTCCACACAAACAACTTTGCCAATATGTTCTTCCTTTTCATTAACAATTTCCTTCGTATCACTTTCATCTTCATCATCGGAGCTATCATCATTCAACTGACCACGTCTACGGCCACGACGCCCTCCTACAACTGGATTTCCAAAATGTTCTGGATGTGTTAATGGTAATTGATCCAAAGTTTCACTTTCATTGAAATGACGACCACTTTTTAAACATAAAGCAGTACGACGTAATGTTGTTATATCGCCATCATCAAATACGACTGTATATTGCGAACAATCTTGAATTTTAGTTACTGTCCCTTCGACAAAATCTTTACGATCAGGATGTCGTACTTCAACAGTTGCCCCTACTCGAAGCTGTCCAGTTGCTAGCTTTATCAAATCATCAGACACAATTCCAGACCCAAGACCTTGCTTGTAGGCTACTTTCACTTTTATATTACGAACAACTTTGCTGACTTTTGCTTCACAGAATGCTCCTTTGTATTTCGCACTTACCTCCGTACCAACTGGTAAGGATGGTGGATCTGTGTCCACTTGCTGCAATAAAAAGCTCGATTAGATATATATGAACAGTGTTTGCCTTGTATGCATGTACATACGTATGTATATACTTTATATAGGCATGCCATGGCGTTTTTTCCAACAAACTTACTTGCATTTTCTGAAGAAAATAACGTTCAAAACTCAAGTTATCGCTTACAAACGCCACTTTTGCGAACAATTTTTAAGCATTTCTAAAAGAAACCAAAAATGCTCCAAATCCACTGCAGTTTTTTATGTCCCAACAATCTGGAAGTAGTCACAATTAGATCGAACTCAAAGATTTCATTAACAAACTTTTATTCTTCAACAACCAACAATAAACAAACAACCTTTATGTTCTCAAAGTCTTTATGAAAGTTATAATTTAATTTTTATCATAGATTAATCGTTGAAAAACTTGCAGATATTTTGTATGATTTTGTTGCGAACTAAATGAAAATATAGAAAAATTAGGTCTGTTCGTTTACTGCCACACGGGCGGAACTATTAAAATCGAATATCGATAAATCGATGTTGTTTAAACTTTTGTTGTTCCGATCAACGAAGTTTTCCTGTGTCAACAAATATGAGGTGATGAGTAAATGCGGATATATTCTACATAACTAGTCTGGAAATATGAAGACCATTCAAATAAAGTATGGGCAAGCTCTAGTTGATATTAACACGAGTTTACCTAATGAGTGCCATGACAGTCCGGTAGTGATGGGAATATGCGAGAAACTTGAAGCAGGCAGGGGCATTTTTTTACCCTTTCCGTACTTTTTTGAAGAGAGCTATTTTTTTGAGTAACTTTTTAAAGTCGTGATTTTTACTACATAGTAAACATTAAAAAAATATTGTTGTAAGAATAATGAAAAGAAAGTATATTTTATTCTGAATGGAAGCAATTATTTGATTTAAACAAGCATTAATCCACTTTACGCTGAAACTCAGGTAACGTGGTCCATATAAATCCTCTTGTCTTGCCATCAATATCCATTGCATCTGGTAACGGAAAAGGTGTAGTCCGATCATAATAATAATTGCTGGGAGCATGCATTATAAATTGTAGGGCAGAAAGTTTTCGAGATAGCTCCTCATCGGGTCCTGAAAATTATTATAGACGTACTCATTATCATTATACATACATGTACATATTTAGTTACAATATCACAATTGCCGAGTGTCGACCAATATAAAATTCGATCTTGTATTGTAGTATTTTTAACGACTATAAGCTTGACTAGGTACTCAAATCTTAAAGCCTTTTTATGATAGCCACATTGGTCGAAATTCGGAACTCGTCATAGGGCCGATTGTAAGAAAGCTCAAACTTATCATATGACGAAAGTTAGGGATGCAATGATGTGTACAGATGGTTATGGAGTTTGATCTTTTTAAAGGTCCTATTGAACTTACCTATAAGATATGAAGCGGGGTCAAAGCCTTCTCGAGGATCTGGACTAGCCTGTGTTGGAATTAGCCAGGTTAGAAATGCAGATTTTTCACAATAGTTATCAACTAGTAGGCCTCGTATTTGTGCATAGTATATGTTTTGCTGGTCATCCATTAGAGATACAATGTCACCAACTTGCAGGTATGATCCCTAAAATAAAATAATTACATTTTTAGAACACATTTCATTAAGAATATCGATCAAATATAATACTTTGTAAAATACGCTATCCACGATATGAGTTGTGGCTTGGGTTACTGGAGTTTTAAAAGGTAATCTCTTGAAAATATTGCGCCTGTTGCGCCCCTTACTCTGCGCTTTACTTGTGTTCGTAGTGCTAGGAATATTCGAAGTTGTTGAAGTGTTGCTGATAGACAAGTTGGAAGCCTTGGCTTTAAAACGTGTAGATCTAGTACTCTTCCTAAGTTTTTTTTCTTCCGATGCAGTACCCATTTTGACTTCACTTATCTCTTTGACTTCTTTTGGATGTTTAGTTTTCAATTCGTCATTTGTTTTGTCACCCACTGAAGTATTGCTTTCCAACAAATATTTTGTTTCTTTTTGTTCATAGCATGCTTGACAAATTTCGCCTTCCCCATTCTCCGACGGTCTCCAAAGAAGAGTTTCTGTTTTTTGGCACTCAATACATCGTGGATCCGTTATGTTGGACATCTTTATTTCTTAGTAAATGGCGACAATTTATTAAATTGCAAAAACTCCAAGAAAACTTGCTCAGATAATATAAACAAATGCTAATTAGCGATGGAAGCTGCTAATATATCGATGATTTTACCGCTGCGATTGAGTACCGACCCCGGTGATTGGTAGTGTAGCAAAAAGCCGTTATCCAGTGGCCAACACAGATTCATATCACACTCAATTTTCACGTGAAATCGCCTGCTCATTTGTAGAGTGACTGTGCCTAATTTATAGTTTTTCAAAAAATGTGGCCTCAATAAGCAAGCTTCTCAATTATTTCCGAAGTAGCTATTCGTAAAATCCGAGGAAATAGAATGAGTAATCATCGAATGGGTTCTATTTGAAAATTTCTTACAGAGTACCAATCACTCAATTTTTTTTCGAATAGAAATAGGGAGTATTGGTTCAGCATTCCATAACGGCCAATTGTCTAAATTACAAAATTTTAGTTAAGTTAGTTCAGTCAGCTGTTTTAAAATAGACCCATAAATTGCTCCAAGCACACACCACGTGGTACCGCTCGAACACATTTAGGGCCGTCAATGTCTGGTGATGATAAACTTTATCACATGACAACCTGGCACTACGCATACACAAAAAAAGCAGCTAGTTGGCTGATTACAACAATAAGAGAAATATTCATCACCATATTTACATATACCACAGCCCAACCCATCTAAATCAGTTTGATCTATAGTGTGAATAGGCTTAAGTAGTGGTGGTTGTATGAATAACCGTAAGTAGGCAGGGGTAACACTGCACTTTGTTTGCATCGAACATGAAATCACATAAATATAACGGTTGGTGAATACCGTAACATTCTTTGTCTTACTATTCTCTTCAAGTGGTATTGGCAAGTGCTCTTTTCATGTCAAAGTTCGATTCAATTGTATGCCCTTTTTCCAGCTGACTATTTTTCTCTGCAAGCTTGAATTCATGTATCCTGGGAGTTAATATAGGTGGAGAGGTAATGTGTGAAGCCGACGAGCAGTCAGTGTAACTCGGTCATTATCTAAACTAAAAAATTCTTATTTAGAGAGTTTAACTGACAGCAGTTCTGCTGTTATATGTATGTTAAACTGCCAATTAGAGTAAACCGGATAGTGGGAAAACGGCCCTTAACCCTTAACGACCATGAAACATTTCAAAATTAAATTTCAATTTATAGCCCACTGTGGATTAAGAAGTGAGCCGGTCGTACGCAGTTCGTTATTCCCTTTTGCATGGCAGTTCTTGCCTTTTCGAGCTTTTCAAATGCACTCTCGTGTTGTGGTGTAGAGAAGTCATTCAGTAAAGTAGTATGCGCTTGCAAAGTTGTAGCAACAAAAAGTTCCGTGAAAAATAAACGCCTGTTACTTGCATTTACATGCATAGATGATTAATAAATTGTCTACATATCTCACACGTACGCATAGATTCAGAAAATTCACAAATAATTTGCAGTGCTGTAATCAAGACTTACCATTAAAATAGTGATTATATAAATGTGGAAAAATTAAATATAAAATTTGCAAAAACAACCTGCTCGATAAATATTAATTTACATATACATACATATGTGATACATACATACATACAAAAGAAAAATATATTTTCTATATAACTGCATTCAGCTCTGCAATCTAAAGCACCAGGGAAAACTATTTCAGCATATTGAAGGTGCAGCAAAGGGCCGGGTAGAGGCGTTCCTGATACATCCTTTATATGATCTTTGTGCTGAAGAGTTTGAGGCCTCACAATTAATTTTGCGGATTAAGAGAGGTGATAAAAAGTTATAAGTGCATACATACCTATGTATGTATATATGTAAAAAATATTAATGCATAAGGATTTTGCTAACCTATATGCATGTGTGCAATTGTGCATGTTTTCATATTCAAACTTTTGTACATACATAAGTATGCACATGCGTATTCCAATAAGTATGAGTGTTTGAAAAGCTAGTCGGTGCCGTAGTTGCCTTATTGTGAAAAAAAAAGTAAATGTAAGGTGGCTCTCCACTTTATCGTTCGATTACACATTTTGTGTTAAAAAGTTACAAACATACAAGTGAAACTAGTATAAAGCACTAATAATAATGGCTGAAGTACAAAGAACTCTGAAACTTTGTTTTCAACTTTGACAGATGCGCAAGCCATAAAGGCCGATTTACATAGAACCTGAACCCCAGACTTTTGCTTTGACAGATAAGTTGAATGCATGCAATAAATAGCGTTTTGTCACAAAAAGCGCATAAAAACAATGAGCTTTTCTCAACTTATGGCGCTCGTATCTGTCAAACCTTAGCAATCATTTCAACGATTTTGCTATTGGGTAACTTTTCTTAACTACATTGAAAAAATTAAAAAAGTTTCTTTAAATTTTATTTTCATATTTTTGCAAATAAAGTCGAATTTAATAACAATAAACAAATATTCCGAGATCTCGACACCGAGTCTAATGTGCACATTTTGTAACACAAATACTTATCACCCTTGCTAATATCAAAACATCTGCGTTATCGGTAAGCTTACCCAACCTCGTGAAAAACAATGCAATCGATTATTGGCGCTGTATTGAAATTGCGCCAAGAAATTGTGAAAGCATGGTCGCAATCCTAATGGACCTTTTGGTGTTCCTCAACGTCATTTACGGGATCGCCTTTCTTTTGGACTGATTCATTCATATCAAGGCTTTTGAGAAAATGCGAAAATACACATGAACACATTAAAATAGTTGAGTTGAGACTTACCTTCCGAGTGGGAAACATTCTTTTTACCGTCAAGAAATCTATTTACTTTTATAATATATATAAAATTTATACCCACATTCAGACGGCTTTAGCCGCAACTACATATGTATATGCAAGCTGCATACTTTTGGGGGTTTTTCTATGGACTTGATCCGGATATTTGTTGTTACCGGATGTGGATCAATGCTCATTGAAACACGGCAATAGAGGTGCTAAGCCATGAAAATGTGTATTGTTATTGGGATACATTTTTCCTTATGTATGAATCAACGTGCAATTGTGCTATGGCGGCCCTGTCAACCATCAATCGGTAAAAATCTGGATAAGCAGTGGGTTTTCGCGTGGCTAAAAAACGGTTAATTTTCTTTGGGGGTATTTCACATATGATTCGTGTAGGCTTTGCTTCACCGTGTGGTGTGAGATCTCAGAAGCTGCATACTTTTAGGCACTCTGGCATATATTTCTCATGAGATTTGCACATCTGTCATAAAAGCCTCATCTAAATTTAAGTCATTCTTAACTTTGACTATGACTATGCGCTAATGTCAGAAAAAGAGATCAGATTAGCTAGCACTTCCAGTATGTATGTATGTAGATTCCATTGCTTGGCGATTGAGCAAAAACGTTTGTTGGGTATGTGCGTATTTCGATAAGCATGTATGTAATTGAAAAACAGACGACAGACGTGCAAATCAAAGTATCAATACCCAGTCAACTTTTGCAGGCAACACGACGACTAAGCATGCTGAGGTCACTTACGAGCAGAGTTGCCACTTTGTTACAATTGATTGTACCATATATGATACTGAGCCACATTACTTTTATTTATTTGATATTTTCGTATTAAATTGGCATTTTTCTTATCAGTGGTGTAACTGTTTCATGATGCAATGAACACAAACCAGAATCATTTTTGATTTGTTTATGCTGGCTGGGCATGGACAAGTATTCGTTAAAATCCAACACAATACAAATTCAGTGTAATACCAACAACACATTCAGTATGCTGTTCAACTCACTATATAATCGAGCACGAGAGAGCATTTAAACAAAACAAAAAAAAAGAAAGACACAAAAACAAGAAACGTAACAACTAGAAACGAGCTTCCAGTTAGTCAGGCAAAGTCATATAGACATAACAGTGTAGCGCGCATACAATCGTGTGAATCGGTGAAGAGAAATTTTTTTAGTATTTGATAAAACAGAAACCAGCAAATATAAGTAAATACTCGTGATAATTTAATTGCGAACTCGTCATCGTCATACTTTTTATTCACACGTCATCTTCGTTCTTTTATTTAACAAAAAAAGTGTTGTAAAGTAAATGATTTGAAATAACGCTAGTGGATCAACTAATTGTATGCAAGTAAAAGTGTGTAAATATGTAGAAAAATATTCTAAATTTTCTTCAACAAATTTAACTGCGAGGATGATAATGGACGAATTTGTTGGTTTTTTCTTTTCGCCTGTCAAATGCATACATATACTAAGTACTTATACATATATGTATGCATGAATGTATGTACATATATACATATATATTTATGTGCATATATTTACGTATACATAGCGCATATGAGTATAAAATGCATTTGGGCGTGAGTGTGGCTATGTGTGTGCGTGGGCTTTTGTATCTATGTTACAAAGCCTAGAATCTTGAAAACAAAAAAAAGCTATATAAATTATAGATACTATATCTACACATATACATATATATGGATGTATAAGAATTATATGTATGCATATTTTTAGGCCATCTTGCTGTTTTTGTTTCGTGGCTATCGACTTTGCAAGTAGAGGGCAAACAAAGACAATCAGTATTACCGCAAACACATCTCTGCATCTGTCATCATGATGTACACATATGCATACATATATACATACATACATAACTTTAAAGGAAAACACTGTAAAACGCAACAAAAGCAACAGTCACCACATGAACGACAACAATAACGAAAAAACAACACGTGAACACGCACACTAGAATACTCTCAAGCAAAAACATATCACACTTGTGTGCGTCATACTGCTGCTTATATACATACAAACATACATACGTGCATATCTATGTACATAGCTGCATATACACATTTATTAATTTTATTACGTTTTGGTCTCTCTTTCTAAGTTCCGTGGACCGTCAGGCGTGTAAATTCAAGTTTTTGTGTAATCGAAAACAAGAAAAGAGAAACAGAAAGCACCAAGTGCACCACATACATATATATGTATGTACATATGTATACAAACAGACAGACATACATACATTTGTGTACTACAAAAACGTAAATTGAAAGAAATGACAAAATAACACAAGAGGCAAACAGGGATTAAAAGGGAATTGCTAAAAGTGTTGTTCGATTAAGAGAAGTTGTAGGTGGGGTGGAAAGAGGGGTTACCATGAAAAACGGTAAACATTTCTACAAATGATAATACATAAAGGTGCATACATATTTAATAAGAAGCAATGATTTCGATTTATCTAAATGTTGGATTGAAAAATTTGCAAAATTCTTATGATATGCAAGAAACGGACTTTTCGGAAGTACTTTTCTACTGTTTGCATTTCAACTTTCAGTATTTGACAGCGCAATAGGCTGAAAAAGTGCCTAGTTTGCATTGTGTGATTGCACCTTAACAGTCAGAAAGGGTGGTTATAATTTGAGCAAATTGTTTTCTGGCATTTACCACTCAAGAGAACCAGGTACCCGGGCGAAACAAGAGAAAAATATCAACAAAGCAGAGTAATGCAAAATATGTACATACATACATAGGTATATAAATATGTATGCATATGTATGTACATTGTATCTATATACATGCGACTTCTATGCAGCAGCCTTAGTATAGATCCAATAAGAATTTTTCGTTTAACAAGTTTTATTAGAAAAACGACGGAATATTGAATTGCAATGAGATCCCAATAAATTTATGTATGCATGTATATGTTCATATGTATCTAAATCTGACAGATAGATGCATACATACTTACATATGATTATGTATGTACCATGTATGTCCAACAAAAAAATAAAGTTCATGTATTAAATACGCCGTAAATGCCTTACAACATGATGAAAGGTTCCTGGTCTATCATCTTCGAATTGAAATACCTTCATACATATGTACCTATATCGAGTTTATAACTGCAAAATTTGCTTGGAATAGGTACCTACATATGTTACGATAGTCGATTCGAAAATGCGCAAAAAACCAAATAAAATTTTAGTTTGTTTTTGTTCTGAGATCTACATACATTAGTTGTCTCTCAAAAGAGTGCGAAAAAGCGAAATCTTATGTTTGAACACTTCATATAAGGTGTCTGATCAGAAATGGTTAGGATTTGAAACCTATTTTATAAAGGGTCAGTAATTACTTACATACATATGTACTTCTGTCCCGAAGTGTCATCAAAGACCTCTTATTCGAATTGTTCCAACCAGTTAAAAAGGTGAACCAAATTTTGCAATCTCTTGTACAACTTGGGTTTAACAAAGTAACGTTACAGTAGCCCAGTATAAAACCCCTAAGAACTGCGATTGTATGCTACTTCGCATCATTTTAATCGATTTACAGCTCTTGCAATGCCTTCTGAAATGCGCAGATAGCCATTTAAATGTCTACCTAGAAATGTTTTTTTGTAAAGTTGCTTTCTGATAAGGGGATACTTACTCAATTCATACTCGCTTCCTCGCTTTACTAACTGATGCTAATTGGAAACACCAAGGAATCTGGAATAGGCTACAACTAGGTCCTTAAATAATAAAATAAATTTTGGCAAGATCATCTTCATTTATTCGTCCATAGAGTGAATTCAGTGCAAGAGCTAAGCGAAGGTTTAGAGCTTCATTCTTTATTGTTGTTTTTCACGATATTGTCCCTTATCCAATTGGTAGTTATAACCACAATACCAGTTATATGCATTTCGAAGTAAATACACGGGTGTGCTAAATAATAGAGATACAATTGAAAATAGGTTTATTATTAGGTTTAGATTATTTTTTTTTTTTTAATTTTTAGAAAATTTAGAGTACACAGTTTTGTAGCTCCCTAAATTTTAGAAGCACGTCAAATTTTCATGACATCATTCGTTTTGATACTGATATTATCACATATTACTAAATTTTAAAAAATTTCAAATAGATGTCAACCCTCTAGAAACTCCTAGTGGTTATTTCACTTAAACTTAATGCATTTTAACATTAACTGAAGAAAGAAGTTCGGCGGCATAGAGTCGACTGAAGGTGAAACCATATTTGCTTTCATAGATTTTAAATGACTTAAGCCTTTTTGACACTCTTGCAACTTTTACAAGTCCAATCAAAATAATATCCATAGTTTCCCTTCAATATCATCAATATCAATACCTTAGACATGATGATGACTTGAGTATAAAGTCTTCCAAGAAAGTCGTACCTATGTACGCATACAAAATTGGAATTGTTGGAAAACTAGGTTGTAGCCGGTCTACCCGGTCTATCTCAGAAAATGTATTGCGTTGTTTATTGAATATGTTTGGGTGCTTATTTTTATATGTATATACATACATATATACTGTATTTACATATATGTATGAAAATGTATGTACATATATGCCCTGCAGAAAATACGACTAGCTCAGAACTAACCTAACTGGGCAACTCGGCATCAGCCGCTCCATTTAACACTTCGAGCTGGTTTCGCTTTGTCTTCATTTCACATTGTTTAGGAGTATTTCTTGTTGTGATGAGTTTTGACTATCGCTTTATTAACCGATACAAAATGAAATATGTACCAAATGTGTAGATTAAGGCTGTCTTATTTTGGAGACTGGTTCAAAATTTGACTGCAGGGTGTATAAATTGATACACATACATACACACATAAGGTAAATATGAAGATAATTTTCGCGCATGTGCTATATAATCATCCCATAGACATTCGTAATTTATTTATTATATATATACCTAGTATATCGTATGTACCTACGCATATGATGTAGAAAAATGTTGCAAGGTGTCACTACATACATACATACATACTACATGCGCACAGATGCACGTGTGTATATTAGACCCTTCGTTATGCGAATATGAGCTTGCCGGGTGGAATAAGCTCTATTTTGATCTAAAAATAGGCTTGCTGAAGCTCAAGTTATTGGGTGTGTTTGTCGTATCGCTTGCGAATCATACAAATACACTTGGAGAAAGTGAAATTAATATTTTTATATTTTTAAATACTTTAATAATAGGTAATTAGTAATAGATAATACTACTGACATTACATGGGTCAAGCTAACAGAAGTTTTTTTTTCTCTTCAACTTTGAGAGAAAAATCGCATACAATCGATAAACCAACTGCTGTTTCGATAATACTTCTCTCTTCAAATTTGTTGTTGTTGTAGAAACCTCCTAATTCAACTGGCTCAGAGCTTTGCTGCTTGTGATAATAAATATTGAAAAATGGGCGTGGCGCACACCTTTTTTGGTCGATTGTTATTGCAAAAATTTTTATAACATCAACTGCTCTTCTTTATTGTTAAGAGCGGCAAATCGGTTGAGGGCCATGCCCACTTTTTTCAATGTAATGCTGAAAATTTATTTGTAAAGTCTAAAACGCGATATTTCTATAATTTTGCAAGCTTTAATAGACGTTTGAAAAAAATGTGAACACATACAAATTTTGTGTAAAAAGGCGTGGCGCCACCCACTTTTCAATATAAAAATTCTTCAAGTTTGCACAATTTAAATTTCGAGGACATCTTTTATTCATAGTTCCTGAAAAGTATGACGTTTGTGATTAAGAAACGACTTTTTCAAGAAGATAACTTTATTAATTATCGTCTTATTTAATATCCTTGCAGTTTTGACAATTCCAACCTGGACATTTTTCCACCAAACATTTAACTGGATATCCCAACGCGAATTTTTTTTGAGATATCACTGTTTTATTAAAGTACCAACCAGTGAAATTTCTTCAAATTGCTATGTCGACAGGACTAAAAGTATTACTAGATGCAGCTCAATATATTGAGCATCAAGAGAAATTAAAAAGATCACCAATAACGGCTTCAAGTGACACTGTAGAGCTGTGCTATGCTGGTCAAAGTTCGACAGGTTTCGATATATCGAGCGGTGTTAATGGCAACAACAATATAATAAATACAAAAACTTTGCGTAACACAACGGATTTATATCAACAAGTGTCATCTTCTGCACCAGCAGCAAGTGCCAGATTTCATCATGTTGCCAATGGGGTGATCATAACAAACAACACCAACAACAACAATTCATTAAACGGTAACCAATTGGTAGTGGAAACGAAAACAATTTATCCTAAACAAAACAACAACAGAGAAGTGACTGATTATGAGTTTACAAGTAGAAATGTTGGTGGAGCGAAAACAACCTTAAAGGGTAGTCCTAGAGTAACTCATACTTCCAAACTAACAACATTTCCAGCGATTACCACAGATGATGACGCAGTGACGGAAGCTGGCATTCCCGGTAAGTTGTAATAATTTCAGTGAAATTAAGTAGAATAGATATCTGTTGTGTTTAAATGTTTTGAGCGAGAGGTGACTTTAACTCGCAATTCTTAATTTTTTATGCTGGAAATGACAGCGCTTCGTCAACGTTGACCAAAGACGTCCCTTTGTAGTTACTTTTATCATTGCATACCTCACACATTACCATACATACACCATGAATTTTCACGTCTTAAACTGCAAAAAGCTTAAAGTGCGACATTGCACCTCCATCCATGTACGCTTTCAAATCCCTCCCATTTTTTTAAGTATGCATATCTAATACTAATACTAATTAATAATAGCCATCATCCGGTGGTCGTGATCCGGCTCGAGATATAAATTTGTATACGTAAGCGCAGCAACAAAGACTTGAGCCGGATAGATTGAAATAGATGTGTGGTTTAATTTGTGAGCCCGAAAATTTTGCTTGTTTCTTATTTTTAGTAATGACACATTACGTTTTATAGGCCAAATTTCTAAGGATCAGATGCCTCTGCTGCGCCATGATTTTTTTGTTTATGTGCGGATGGTAGTTTTTTTTTTTTGGTTTTTGATTGGAATATATGTATATCTATATATTGTATCGTTAAAAAGAATTTCGTGCTATTTGGTAATGAACAAATATATTATGGGCAGGCCTGTTAAATTTGATTAGTAATTAGTGATCAATTGATTAGACGGATTAATTTATTGGTAATGATTATTTTAATTGTTTTCAAGAAGAGGCAATTATAAAATGATTACGAATAAAAAATAAAAAAAAATTATTGCTTTTTACGATAATTAAAAAATATAAATAAAAAAATAAGTAAAATTAATAAAAAAAAATTTAAAAAAAAACCAGAAATAATAAAAAAAAAAAGTTTTTAATAATCGTGAAAAATCATAATTTTTTTATATTAATTTTGTATTAGTTGGAAAATAATCATTAACACTGTAAAGTAATGATAATCAATTATTAAATGAACTCTTATGAAAATAATGATTTAAACTGGTAATCATTATTTAACAGGTCTAATTAGGGGTATGTTTTCAAATATTGTGAATGCCCTGGGTCTACTTGAAATGACAAACAATAGTGATAATTAAGCGGGATACAAAGATATTTAACCCACCGGATGCCGGCTTATAAATAAAATTTGTTTTTTTTTTTAATTTTTGTGTATTATTTCCTCTAAATTTATTTATTTGTTTTTTTGTTTTATATAGAGGATGCGTTTTCCTCAAATTTAATTTCATCCACGAAACACAATGGGCTCGCTGCATTATACCCGCCACGACAAATTATTCATACTTTAAATGAAGAACAAGAACTGCAACAACAAACGCTCCCACAGCCAAAACTACATGAGGAACATAGTATTGGGAATTGTAGTCATTATAATAGTAAAACAAAAACATTTAGACTTGTTGATAGTGGCAGTGGCAATGGCAGTGGTGGTGATATTGTTGTTGTAAACGCTGCTGCTAATAAACAAATGTTGCTGAATGATGGTTTGCGAGTGGCGTCGCCAGCAGCGACATCCAAAGCGATAAGCATACCAAATCAAACACAGCAACAACATCAATCAGTAACAATATCTAAGTTTTCGCTGATCAACAGCACATCTGCACCTTCAAATTCCTCAATAAATTGTAAAACTTCCGAACCTCTTACCCCACCACCTGTTACGTGTAGAAAAGTTGATGATACGCATACGCGCATACGCAGTTTCTCACTTTCACATAAAATTGCAGCCAACAAAACCCTTTTAAATAATGGCGATGATGGTGAAATGATCATTGAAGATGGCAACACAATGAATTGCATTGGTGGTAATCAGTCACCGTCGCGACAAAGTACAACTGGAAGTCACTATTTACAGATGATGTCAGCACAACAAGCGGCAGTTGCGTCGCAAATGATGCACGTGACACCAGCAATTGGTAGTAGCGGCCGGAGGCGAACAATCAGCTCCAATAGTAATGGGTATGTATTTTGTTTTTGTTTTTAGAAATAAACAGATTACGTACAGTGTGCAAATGCACACTACATACATACATATGTACATATTGTTATGTTATTAATGCCATCACTAAATTTCAAAAGTTCTAATTTATCCAAATTCGCTTCCCGATTCATGTCTATGCTGTAGCCTTGAATAGTTTTTGAACTTAAGAAGTCATATGAAAACGGACTAAAAAATATTTACTTTAATTTACCTAATTCTGTAGTTCGTGCAGTAAAGTGAACTTATATTTTAAGTGCTTAAATTTGTCTTTTTATTTAAGTTTAAAAATCGAAAGTGATCATGTGTGAATTTAATAAATGTCACTTAAAAGAGAGTGTTGATATAAAGAAAATGAAATGCAAGAACTGTGGCATTGGTATACGTTCTGGGGCTTACTGGCAATTCAAAGCGGCTTATAAAATTTGCATAAAAATAGGAGCTTGTTTGGTAAGCAACTGCGTTTTGTACATACCCAGCAAACATTGAGGTTAGAGACAACTGCCTAGAAAATGACTCGAATTCTAATGAATTTCATTAAGGTAGAAGGTTAAAGAACGTTTTGAAAACATGTCGGTTACTGAATGGGGGTTCTCGATATCGATAAAGAGGTTTATTCATGCCTATTACGGTATCCGACGGATGTTGCGGATTTAACCTTTCAAATTAAAAAAACGACATTGTCAAGATATTTTCTTCTATTTCTTGTGTTGAATAGACTAGTAGATTTAAAGGAAATCGATAAAGATGATTTTTTTAAGTTTTTCAACTCAGATCCGCAACTGATTTTTCGCGAATCGATCCGCACTCCCCGCGAGTGGCATCCGGCGGATATGGGAATAGGCATGATTATCTAATCGAATGTGAATTTTTTTTAAATTTAAAAAACCTAACTGTCCTTTAACAAATGATAGAAGGAGATGCAGGATAGAATTCAAAGAACAGCTGACTGGGGCTAATACTTTCTTGAAGTCTAGGCTTTAGATATTTTTGTATGAAGTTCATTAAAATTGTCAGTTAAGCCACCAGAGATATGCATGTATGGATAATTGGATTTTCAATTGAATTCAAATCTTTATAGAATATACAAAATGATTTACTTTTGCATGAAATGTTCTCATGAAATTATTTATTTAAAAGGGCTGGTACGAGGGAAGTGCACAACAAATTGGAAAAAAATCGACGTGCACACCTGAAGGAATGCTATGAACAGTTAAAAAATCAACTTCCTTTAAAAGAAGATGAACGCAAGAAGACTTCGAATTTAGCAATACTTGGTGAAGCAATTAAATATGTTAAAGTAAGTAAATTTTATTGATAACAAGTCATAGCACAAATTTTATTGTAACCAACAAAAAAAAAAATTTTAACGGAAAATTTACGATACCTGTCAAAAAAGGGATTTTCTTATTTTGTAGGTTATACTGAAATTGCGGTTAGGACTCGATATTTTTTTGTCGTTTTAGCCGATACCTACTTAATACAAACTTATCTATTTATCAATTCTTCTTCTAGACCCTTAAAAAGAAAGATCAAGAGCTTGAAGCTGAGGTGGAGCAATTAGCTAAAACGAAAATAAATTCGCAACTAAAGCTTGTATCATTAAAAAGGGAATTGGGTCCAAAATATGAGCAAATGTTTCCTGGTCCGTTTTTGGAATTTGACATAAACAATTGTGAAAAAGGTATGCCTTATTATGAAACACATATACTTAATATCAATATCACATGATGTAGCTAGATATCAAAGGTTTTTTCAAACTGAAATCATTACTCCTTGTTTGTCGAGCAACTTTTCAAAACTGTGGCTAAAACCAAAGTTGTTGAATAAAACACGTTTTTTTTTAAATTAATTTCAGAACACTTAAATGAAACTACATCTCTTTCTTCTGGTCGAGGGAGTATATTATATAGTTCATCGAGCTCTTTATCTAGCGGTGGAAGTAATGGCAGCACGACCATGTCCTCACCAGTAGGTGCAAGTGTAAGTTCAATTATTGAATTACAATCTTATTTTATAATATAATTTGAATTTCATTTAAAAATAGATGTCCCTGCCCACTGCGTTATCGCCTGTGATATCTAAAACTTATATAAATAGTAACATCTCTACTAGTTCGGGTAATGTCAATACCAATAATTCTTCCCATGTTTGCATGACAACGAGGCCTATCGGTGTGTTAGAACATAATCAACATCAGATTAAAACATCTACAATACCCGATAATACTAGTCCCACAGGTATGTTACCTGCAAATACAACTTTAGCTTTGGCAAATGGATCAATTATAAATGTGAGTAATGCAGCACTCTCGTTGACGGCTAAAAATATTTCAGCCATGTCATTAACACGGGATTCTCCAACACCCTCAACTCCATCACCATCACCATCATCTTCAAGTTGCGTTTCATCGTCTTCATCATTAATATCATCGTCGCCGCCACGAGCCTTAAATGGCATCGTAAGTGGACGAAGTGTGACTGTCAGTATTCCGAATAATATAAAGATAAGCGGAAATCATGGGATTGGACTGAGTAAAGTGGCAAATACGGGGTCATGTGCAACAATTGGCAACGGAACATCATCGGCACCGGCTACAATAATAGCAACATCTGCGCCTAGTAATAGTGTTACTTCTTCAAATAATGGTAAATATTTTAAATGTTGAACGTAATATATGTATGTATATTCTTATATTATATTAAAAAGTATCTATAATTTGTTTCGAAGAGGTAATCCCCAGTTCAGGAATGAACATCGTTTTTATTGCAAGAGTAATTCGTTCTCCATGTTCTTATTGTTGTTTAGAACAGCTAAAATACTTCCCGTAAGTTTCAGTCCTTTGTCTGATAAAAATAAAAGTTCAGTATTTGCACTCAGGGCGATTTGTTTGACCTTAAAAACGTGATTCTTCGAATCTTTATAAAGTGAGCCCCAAAAACTTTAACAGTGCCATGAAATATATTTACTTGGGTCTTACGCCCATGCACGTAGCGGGTTTGGCGTTACTTACTCTCCTTGAAGGTTAGCTAACTGTTTTAGGAACGATTTTGTTGACCCCGGAAAGTGGCCCTCTAATCTACAGATATATATATATATATGTTAAAATAAATTATTTCCAACAATAATGATAATTTCTATAATTTCTCATAGCTATAATGCTCCAAGCATTGCGTGGATGTCATTTGGTGTGAACGATATTTGTAAAGCATCCCGAAGACTGTATTCTTAGCCGAAGTCTCACACATAGTCAAAGCCGTTACTTTCGACATTTACGCAAAACTCACAGTAGATGCTAAGAATCATTTGTGCTGATGTATGTATATGTATTAGTGATTGAAGAATATAACATCACCTAATCCATTATTGAATAATAATGTATGTATGTAAATATATGTAAGATGTACAAATGTATTAAGTTCTAATATATACTATAAACAGGAAAATGTAGTAGCTGAATTTGAAAGTTTATCGTCTGTGAGTATCTTGAAAATTTCGGATAAACCAAATATCTAAATCTCTAGCTCTTTCATTCCTGGCACCTCTAATAACAACAGTTTGTGCAATAAAAACGAATATATGCATTGAGGTATCGATCATACTCGTATTTGTATATACAGCGGCTCACAAAAGTATTTTGCTACGGCTCAGATATTTTCTATATTACTTTTGTCAGAACATTGTTGAGTATAAAAAACTCGGAAAATACTTTTGTGAGTCACTGTATATTTTTTGAATTACGACCTAAGAGTACTTGCCCACTACACACATATTTGTTAGCTGTTTGTTAAAAAAAATATGAAAAACTCTTTCAATAGCATTGCGTCAAGGGTTGGGCACTCCAGTCAATCGAAAGCTTACGTTAACATTCAATTATTAAATTTATTAGAACTAATTCTCCCATTAGTTATTTAAAAAACAATAGCATATTACTTATGAGCACTGACCTAGATGCAGAACACGCTAAAACAATTGTATATGTGGATTTTAATATAATTATAATTTTTGAAATTCTTTTGTTAATATAATTATTGATTGTTAAATATGAATTTAATTCATTTATTATATTAAATTAGTTTTAACTTTCTTATGTTTAACCACATTAGTTTATTTAAAAAGATGTAAGCTTTTAAATTGCTTTTTGCTATTAAAGAAAATTACTTATTAAATGTACTTAGTCAAATACGAAACTAAATATTATATGCTCACACCATGGTGAAACAAACAATTTTTGAAGGAAGTAACTAGCACAATCCCTTCAATCGAAACACAACCTTCGGCTTCTCGCGTCGTACTTTACGTTGGATATGTGCACTGTACTAGTTTTTTAAATAACTATTGGGAGAAGTAGATCAAATTAATAGCTTAATTATTTAATATTATACGTAAACTTTCCAAATATATGAGAACTATCTACAATTTATAACAGACTAGCCGACTTAGACCAGATCGATGAAAACAGCTATAAACCCAAACATGTTTCACTACAATTGATGCCAGTAATGATTACTTGTAGCAATGATTATCGGTTCCATTGATTATTTTTTGCAAAAGCTTATTAATTGACATTATTTGTGTTTTTTAATTAAAATTAAAAAAAAAAAATTAAAAAGAACTTTTAAATATTTTTTTACACCAAAAAAAATTTGTTTGGATTAATTTTGTTTATTTTTGACTGTTAGATTATTTTATTTTGCAAAATTTGATTTTTTTTATTTTGAAAATTTTTATTTTTATGTTTTTTTTTCTTCAATGGTTATCAATAAGCAATTTCGGATTTTTCAAAACAATTTAAATAATCATTACTGATTGAAACAGCCATCCAATTAATTAATTTCTGAAATCCAATGAGAATCGAGCAGATCTGTATGGCTGGATAGAAAATCTAAGGCTTAAAGTTATACAAAAAAAATAAGTGAATGGGTCGGCCCGAACACAAATCAATAAAATGATAAAATGTGAAACATACAAATCTGCACAAGCAATGCTGAATTTCTTATATTGTTGAAATGGCAGCCAATTTATTGTACCCCTATTGTCGTTCCTTGGTACGCCTTTGATGTCAAGTGGAGCATAAAACAATTTTAAGAAATCAGAAAAAAGACACAAACTGTCGTGTTTCGAATTCTGCTACGCTAATATTTCAAATTTATTTAATATCACAGTTGAAAAAATCCAGAAATACATACATACAAACACATGCAATATACTTTATATAGCCCTTTACGTAAATGTGTCCATATTTGCTAATTTATGCATACATAGCTTAATTGAATTGTAACTACAAAATCTAAGAAATATTCACATCCAATATATTATGTACATACCCTGCAAAACAGTGAAAATTAACAGAAATTCTTATAAAAAAATGTTCCAAATGCTCCTTCAAGAGCATCAGCCTAAGAAAATACTGTACAACAACAATCTGCTGTAAAGGCATGTATTTGGACCACTTCTGCTGGCAAAAGGAGTACTCTTTTAGAAATTTATTATGACACAAAAGGCTCACGTGGTCCAATGATTTTTGCAAGGTATGTATATATGCATACATATATATATACATATATTAATAAATAAACACCTTCGTAAATGTTTATAACCGTTTTGACAAAAAACAAAAAAAAAAACAACAAAATAATTAACTTCTATTCGATGTTGACTTTAAATAATGAAATCACAATTTCACATTTGAGAGGAAGTTCATATGTAGTAGATATGTGTTGTCAACGCTCGTTTAAACGTCATCTAAATTTAGCTCATCTCACAGTTAAGTGTATTTTTCAAACAAAAAAAAAATCAAAAAAACAACAACAACAAAACGCCCATTGTTTATTTAACCGTAAGAAGTCACCACCGTTTTTGTATGCAATTCAGTTGCCGATTGTGTATGTCGGTGATAAGAAAAGCACTCGTAACTAAAACCACCAAATGGAAAAATGTATACAAATTTACTCTTACTTTTCTAATGATATCGTCTATGTACAGATATGTATGTACATATATGTAAGTGATTAATGAATGACTATGTAGTATTATTGACGATGATATCTATGAATATGAAAACTCCATTAACAATCTCCAATATGTATGCATGTATGTAATCGCATTTTCAATATAAACCCAGCGCGAAAGTGAGGAATGGATTACATTTTTCTTAGAAGAGAAGAATCAGTAGCAATAAATGATTTAAGCAAAGTAAAGTAACGGATGGTGTGTCCTTTGCATTTTTCTGTAACATATTATAAAAAATCCGTATACATGTCATGGGTAAAGAAGTTTGTGCAACGACAAATCTTTCAAAGCAATGTCACTAAAAATAGAGTGACGTAAAAACTTTTCGTCTAACAGAAATTTGTAAAAACCATCTGTCATCAAAACAGCTGTTGCGTTTTTCATTGGTTAAAAGTACTACATTTGAAGTTTTTGTTGTGGTTTTCCTATGTCACAATCAGCTGTGTTTTACTTGTAAGTTCTTTTGAGTGAAATTTCCCCTACAGACAAGTTCATAAAATTTTTATGCTCGCTGTCATTATGACATCTACTAGAAAATCGTGCTAGCTGAGTGGTGGACAGATTTTTTTTCGTTTTGAGTTTGGGTTTGGTTATTAGGTTGAAAAAACGCCATTTCAGTAAGTTACGTTTAAAAAAAAACTTTCTTGCACAGAAATTTAAAAAACTAACTTTTTTCTCCATATAGAGAAGTAAGTTCATCGATTATCCAATAATCTTCGTGTTGATAAGCCAGCTGATTTTTGGCAAGGCTATTTATGTATATTTTTAAAATTCATGCTTTCTTCTTCTAAGAAAAATTGTATTAGATACTTCTTCTTCCTACTGGGATAAGACACACACACACACTTGCATACATATGTGCATATACATATATGTATGTATACTAAATGTATAAATATGCAAAAATTAAAAAAAAACAATGACATAAATAAACGCTAATGAATTTGAATGAAAAATCGCAATTAAAAATTACAACAACAAAAAAACAAAACAAAAAAAAAGAGATGCAAAAGTTTAAAAATTACAATTTAAATGTGTAGAAATAGTAAAGTCCCGAACTATTTAGCATTAACTTTAAATGTAAACATAAGTATTAATATATTGGCTTATTTAAACAAGTCAAAAATACATACAAACATACATACATATGCGCATGGTTAAATGGGAAAGTGACAAAAAATAAAATAAAAATAAATTAAATAAATGTATGTAATCATAATGAGCAACGGAACAAATCACGATTCGTTCCCACAAAGAGTAAAGGTAAATCGAAATGAAAATTGCTAATTAAACTTTTTTATACACATCATGCATCTAAATAAATACAAAAAAAAACATAACATATAGATATACATACATACAATGTATTCATAAGTGTGTAAATAAGAATAGAATTAATATTGTATTTTTATTTTAGGACATGGAAATTAATTTTAATAAATTATATAACAATTACAAATATATGTATGTACATTGGATTAGCCTGTGAAATGGTAATTGCAGTTTATTTCTGTTTAGTATTTGAACCAATTATTTGTTTTACATTTTAAAGTTAGTTTTGAACAAATCCCATTGTAAAAGAGTTACACTTCTAATCGAACATTGCTAGTGTGGAACCGATTTTGTTGTTAACACAGCAACAACAACAACCGATCACCTGATGCGCCACTGTGAATACTTAATCGATCATTATCTACAACCATTTTGCAGTGGCGGGTGTGTCAAAGTGCTTATAAAATAGCTACCTAAAAAGTAAATTGAAAAAAAAAATATGTACTTATACTAAACTCGACACTAGCAAAAGGGGTGTAGAGTATATTAGACTGGCTAGAAAAAAAAATTCTGAAAAATTATTTTTTACTGATTTGGATATGAAGGTCGAGTATATAAAAAAAAATTAGTTGAATAGTTCTGTAAGAAGTTGCATTCTCCACAAAAATGTCAGAGCAATCAAGTTTTAAGATTTGATTTTGTGATTTTTTCCGATTTCCAAATTAAAAACTGCAATTAGAAACGTATACCAATGTATATGTGTGATTCCTGTGAAACGGCACACCTGGCGAATATTTAACTTTTTTGTAAGAAACTAACACCTATATTGTCACTTGCGAAGCGAATACATTTGGCGAGTCCAACAGATTTTCAAACTCACCTAAAATTTTTATTGTGAGTGGTGAATGCACTTTTTGAATTTGTTTGAATGACAACATCACACAGCAGATGAAAACTAAAAACTGAAACTAAATTTTTCCTTCAATAGTTTGATATTTTAAAACAAAAAGCCGATCCTATAATAACAGGGACCCCCCGTAACGATTATTGTTGTATTTTTAGCATCAAAAATGGAAGACTTCCCAATATCGCAGATACGTTTCAAGTATATGAATATGCACGTCTCTTCATGCTCAACAAAAAGCTTCTATAAACTAAAAAAATTTGAGGGAAATCCATATAAATTACAAATAATCATTATTTTTGATTTTTATTTTTTTGGTCAAACATAAAAGTTATTTTTTAATTTTTATTTTTTCGATCAAACATAAAAGTTATTTTTTGATTTTTATTTTTTTGATCAAACATAATAATTATTTTTGATTTTAATTTTTTTGATCAAAAATAAAAGTTATTTCTTGAGCGATATTTTATTCCTCAAGAATAAAAATTAAGTTTTGAGTTTTAACTTTTTTCGCGGATTGAAAAACTCAAAACGCCGCTGTGCCTTTTTGGCAAGTAATAAATCATAATTATTGGGTGGTATATCCTCATCAACATAGTTTATATTTATGTACATACATTTTTTCACCTGGTACACTTGGCGAATTTTGCCCCATACATACAATATCAATGTGTATACATATAAATATGTTTCAAATTATTGAGCACTTATGCTGACAAGGATATATCATCTAATAATTATGATCAACAACCTGCCAGAAAGGCACTGCGGTTATTTGAGTTTTTCAATCCGCGAAAAAAGTTAAAACTCAAAACTTAATTTTTATTCTTGAGGGATAAAATATCGCTCAAGAAATAACTTTTATTTTTGATCAAAAAAATTAAAATCAAAAATAACTATTATGTTTGATCAAAAAAATAAAAATCAAAAAATAACTTTTATGTTTGATCAAAAAAATAAAAATCAAAAAATAACTTTTATTTTTGATCAAAAAAATAAAAATTTAAAATAACTGCTATTGTTGATTTTTATGAAAAAAATCTGAAAATAATGATTAAATGTGGATTTTTATATTAAAACTCATAACAGTTACGGTCCCTGTATAATAATAGTTAATTTTTTTCTGACAGCTCTTAGGACGAATGTTTAGGTCAGAAACTTTTTTATAGTCTTTCTGAAAAATAATATGCATTGATGTAATTTCCAATTTTTTTTTAGACCAGTCTAGGGTATATATTTTTTATCGCTCTTGCTAACTGAAAAGATCGCCGAGATAAAAGAATTCATAAAGCAAAGCAATAAAATCGCTGCGGTACAGCAAAACCTTGAGACAATGTTTTTATCTTTAAAAACAACAAAACACTTTGGTGCTTCGTAAATGAAACGGGGCCTCTATACTACCCTAGCGTGCAACTTCAGGCCTCGACGCGTGACGAAAATAAGTTCATGTTTTCTAGACATTTCTTTCCAGTTCTAAATGCCTACATATATGTATACATATGTAGGTAGTCATCCTTCGTAAGCTTCTGAAATAAATTAACGAACATACATGTGTGCATATGTGTATAACAATCGATTTATTGTTTTCTTCTAGGAAACTAATACGGTGTATAAACTTGAGCTGCTTATATTGCTATATACACATACATAATTTAATTTTTTGTAGATAATCATTTCACGTTGTATGTATAAAAAATATTTGCTTAACTACAGCATGTAGCAGGTGTGGGATCCAGACCCGACCTCTTTGTAATTGTAAGTCGCGTAAACTCTTCGGCTGTTGTCGGATGAATACCAACCGTGTTCATCAAAATTTTCATCGTTAGACCAGACCTGTAATCATAGATGTATATTTATATTAAAAATATTTTTTTTTTTATAATTAAAAATCTTACTTCACGGCTGCGCCAAATCCTTGCATAACTTCACCGGCTACTGGACCAACATAATGCAAACCTAGCACCTTTTGATCACCACTTCTTTCAGCAATCGCTTTAAGATAGCAATATCTGACGCTCTTTTGTGGTATGAAAAACTCAGTAGGTTTGTAGTAACCGTGGAATACCTCAATGTTATCCTCGCCATATTGTTTTAGAGCTTCTTCCTCCGACAAACCTACACATGAGTATTCTAGAGGTGTAAACACAGTTGTTGCGACGTTAGTATAATCCATCACTTGAGTTGCTCCATCAAATAAACGACGAGCCAACAAACGGCCAGCATGAATAGCGACAGGCGTTAACTCCAATTTACCGTACAAAATATCGCCAACTGCATAAATATGAGGAATATTTGTTTGTTCGACGTCATTTGCGATAATTTTATCATCTTTAACTTCAACCCCGGCTGCACTTAGGTTCAGATCGTCAACCAAACCTTTGCGGCCGATTGCGAAAAGTACGGTATCGAACACATCGGATCCTTCCTCACCAGTCGTACTGTTTTTCCACCTTACCAGCAATTGTTCACCTTGTTTCTCCACAGAAGATGGCAATGTGGTGAACAAAAATTTAACACCACGCTCGATTAGTGAATCTTTTATAATACCAGCCATTTGTTGATCGAATTCACGAAGTACCACAGAACGCACCATGACTGTTGCATCATAACCAAGTCCCTTAAGGAAACCAGCACATTCTAATCCAATATCTAACAAAAATGTGAAAGGATTTATTTTTCAAAACTATATATCTTGAGTTATATAATACTTACAACCAGCGCCAATTACAAGGGTCTTGCCAGGTGCGCGGTCTAAACTAAATATATCATCACTGGTTACACCAAACTCTACAGCGCCGGGAATTGGCGAATATCTTGGCCGACCACCAACTGCAATTAAAATATATTGAGCAGTAATGGAGCGTTCTGTTCCGTTCTTCATCTTAGCAACAATTGTATGTTGATCCTTGAAGTATCCCAAACCATTGATGTATTCCACTTTCCTATGAAATAATACGATAATGCGTTAAAAACCTATCACATAGATTATTTTAATACTTACTTATCACGCAAATCCACACGTGTCACCCAATTAACTGATTTGATGTGATTCTGTACCGCCTGAACCAGTTTGTTCCAGTCCGGCTTTATTTTCTCGGGCTCAGGTATTTGCCAACCATATGCAATTGATTCCTGTAGTATACAATTGTACAAATATTAGAAATGCATTTTTTCAACTAACAAATTTTTACGTACATGCACAGCTTCTCCTAAATGTGCAGCTTGGTGCATTAACTTTTTTGGAATGCAGCCGACATTAACACAAGTGCCACCAAGACCCCATTTAGATCCCGCTGGAGAGGGTTTTACATAATCCAAACAGGCAACTCTAGCACCTAAGGCCACGGCTTCCTTGGCACAAGCAAGACCACCTGAACCGCCCCCTAATACCACTAAATCGTAATCATATTCATCTGTAAATAGATTTGTACAAAAGTTAATTATTTAAATTGTCTATCACAGTAGTGTATTATTAACGGTGAGAGCATAATTTTGAAAAGGTATTTTGCAAAATAATCCAAAGAGAATTCGGATTGCTGGCACCAACACCCATTTGCAGCTATCCATATCGACTTTTTTGTTATAATATTAGCAGTCGGTGGCTAAAGTAAACATGTGCCACCAAATGTTTTATGAAACAAATTTAGTTATAAAACAGTTTATCATACATTTGTCGAACTTTCCCAGCAAGCGTTTTTATAATTTTTCTTTTTAAAGTAGTTTAAATCAACTGCCATGAGGGAGGAATATTCTAGCGCGGTACGTGAGGCAAAACAATGATGGGCGGCTATAAGACCAAACGGTACAAAGCGGAAATTAACTTATTCAAAAACAACCTTATGACTATAACAGGTGTCCTCACTTGCCACTGCAGGCTCAAGTCCACATGCACAAAACTTTAAAGCATATTTTGTGTAAATGCGACTATCTTTACAAGAAGGCATAAGCTCCTCGAAGCTCCAAAATTTTGTATTTGAGAGTGGTCATGTAACAGTAGAAGTGGTAGCTGCATCTTAGCCTCATCTTTCCCAATTAGCTAATTTCATTTAGCTTTGTCAAAATTGACTTTACGTTTACTTTGCTTACTGGGTTTAATAGAAAGGTTACATGTTTTCGCGTCGCATTTAAAAGAAATTATTTAGGTGTGTAAATACATTCCAATCTTGGCAACGATAAACGAATTACGTCACTCGCACCTAGTTAACGATAAACTCTAATAAAATCATTATTAAAATGGTGCTAAGTGCTTTCCGTCTAACAACCCTGATATACTCAAGTCGAATCTTTAACGATTAAAGATAATTTTTTGACATTGTGAAATAGTACATGAAAATGACTCAGCAGTTACTGAGTACAAGATTGTAGTCGTGGGTTTAACCCTATTCTACAAGACTACAGTTTCATACCTTAACAATGTTTTAATCATTCCAATGCACATTGGATATACAACAATTGTCGGTGGAAACTTACGTTTTTTTATTGTGGAGACAGCGTTCGTCGTCACACTTCTCAATATTTTGGCTGGGCAAGACATCTCAAAAGTTGCACTGCTTGTAAAAAGCATTGATGTGCGAACAATTGTTAATATGGCTTTCGAACTATAAAGCGTATATATGGACATTTTCTTTGTTATTTATAAATCTAACTTTTACATGCATTTATGCACAATAATTCAAATCTTATCCATAAAACAATTCAACAGTGAAATATATTACAATTTAACCAAACGTGTTTTGACATTTCACTGACATTCATGGAAAGCGGACTGGAACGGCACAATCCATTGGAATGTTGTACACACTAGAAGTTATTTGCCGACGAGACTATTGAAAACAACAAAAAAACTACAATTTGCGAAACCCGAGGGAGATAGAGCTTCGCAAATCGCATTTCACTTATTCACGAATAGCCTCATTAATATTACTTTTATTGCACTATATTTGTGAATCATAATTACATTGTGAATATTAAAACTTGCGAAATTAGAAAACCAGTTAGAACGATCTAGCAAAATATTCAAGAGTACATTTCAAGTTCAAATGTGGTGCAGTGAGCAGTAGAATATAATGAATTCAATACTAATTACTGGATGCAATCGTGGGTTAGGTTTGGGCCTAATTAAAGTGCTGGTGAAATCATCAAAACCTCCACAACATATATTTGCAACTTGTCGTGATTTAGCAAAAGCAACGGCAAGTTTAAATCACATCATTTTTATATTATACAAACATTTTTAAAAATTAATAAGTACACATACTGTTGATGGGCGCCATTCCTTGAATGTTTTTTGTATCCGGTATCACTATTAAGTTTAAAGCAGAAATGCAATGCTAACAAATTGTTTAGAACTATTTAAAATCACTGCAATTGAAATTTAATTTCAATAATACACACTAAGTAAATTATTCACTAAATATTTAGGCGTAGCGGTTCAACAATATCCAATTGCTACAAAAATTAAAGATGAAATAAATTATTCTTCCAACATCATTTCGCTTTTATGCGTTCCTTCATGTTCGTTCGGCTTCCAGTTTTCCACAATTCCGAAATTGTTGCTGCCAGATGTATCTTTTATGCATTTGGAAATACTGTTGCCACATCCAATATATTCGCCTTGGTTGGAGCCTTGTGTGTAACACAACTTAAAGGCTATGTTATACTTACATGTCATAGACATTTTGGTAATTCTTTACGACCGCACGTAACTGCTAATACACGTCCAAAAATATCGGGAGAGGTATCAAAAGACGCGTTTTGACCTCTGTAACAAGAATCCGAATCCGGAAAAGAAATATTTTAGTTCAGTGAAAAGTTATTAACAAAAAACCAAAAAATGACCCAGGTCAAATCCTGATATAGGGGTCCGATCCATGTTTTTTATGTGCAGAACACCTATCCGCATTGGCGGCCTTCGGCCGCGCTTCAAAAAATTACCCTGGGCTACGCCATTCCAACTCCAGGTGGTTGCCAAAACCGTGGCTACCGCCACGGTGATGCCCTTCCGCGTGCCACTTTTTTCTCACAGGGTAGTGTGATTACAACAACCACATGAAAATGACAGAAAATTCTGAACTTTGATTGCAAATATCTCGAAAACTACTGAAAATATTGGTTTTCCGGATTTGGATTCTTGTTACAGAGGTCAAAACGCGTCTTTTGATACCTCTCCCGATATTTTTGGACGTGTATTAGCAGTTACGTGCGGTCGTAAAGAATTACCGACATTTTTTGACTTGATAACTGTAACTTTGGTACATTAAATGAATTTCGAATTTGCCGATTTACTCCACATTATTCCGGTTACATTATTCAAAAGCCGACTTCAAAAATAAAAAAAGTGTAAAACCAATGCAAACGAAAAGAAAACTAAAATCGAAAACACTTTGCTTTAGAATTTTCCAGCATTGCGTTCCCACGGCAACACTGGCTTAGTGGCAGCATCTATACCTATACCAGTAATGGGCAAGAAAATTTAGGTATTGGAGCCAAACGAAAAGTTTGCGAGTTTTTAATTTCAGACATTTTTTTATTGGAACATTTACATTTTAGTCAAGACATTTAAAAAAAAAATATTCAAACATACTAAATTTTTAAAAAAATTTTCACTCATTTTAGGAATTAGCGGACTTGGCTTCCAGAAATCCATCAATACATATCTTGGAAATCGGTAATATAATTTTTATTAATTATGATTAAATATCGACTATCCCCGAAAAATTTAATTATGTAGCTGTAAGTTTTTAAACAGCTGTTAAAGTTGTAGAACTCAATTAAAAAAAAAAGAACTAGCATATATAACAATTTGAATTTCGTGCTTGAATACTTGAAATACCTTCATTCTGACTGCCAATTTCCTACGTTCAAGAATCGGTTGTTCATGATAAATTTTTAGAGAAAAAAAGAAAGAAAAGAAAAAAGGGTTTCGAAGAACTTTTAGGGCTGTTTGCTCAATGTCTGGTTAACGCTAATCGACAATTTAATCAACAGAAATTCTTCGGTTATCTGTCAAACAAAGTACCGGTTAGCGCAAACTGGATACAGAGAAAAACGCCTCTTAAAATTAAACTAAGTAGCTCTTGCTGCTTTTACGTAATATTTTTAACCCACTTTTGAACAAAATACAATTATTTTAATTTATAATTTAGATTTGAACAATTTTGGCAGCTATGAAAATTTAACAAGCCAAATAAGTGGTTTTGTGAAAGATGAAGGCCTAAATGTGCTATTTAATAATGCTGGATTTGCTCCCAAATCAACTCGTATAACAACAATCAAATTGGAGGATTTAATGCAGACTTTGCAAACTAATACCGTTGCTCCAATAATGCTAACGAAGGTATCCACAAAAGCTTAACTTGCTTCCTGTTTTCACTGTTATTATTTCAGGGAGTTATTGTATGTATATATGTATTTTCTTGAAAATTGGTACGACCAAATGATATGATATGAAAATATTCTCATTTCTCCACTTGAAAAAATATTGGACTCCGACTTGAATTTCATCAATAACTTTCAACTGAAATCAAACCTCACATTTTAGTTTGCAACACAAGTTAATATCATTTAATTTTTCAAATTTTTTTCAATTTTAACAATAGTTTTGGCAATTTTCCGTTCGTTGAATAATTTTTTATGCCAGATATGACAGAAAGTTCGAGTGCTGCCATGTGTAAAAATTGCAGCTGCACTTTCAAAATGAACTTTAATGGTTTCCAAGCTGAAATCAAGCTTTGGAAAAAACTGTTCAATCGGAAGTGGAGAAATATTTATGTTAGTAATCACTTTGAGAATTTAGGCATTAACATCCAACGAAACTTTCTCAGAATTTTTTTTCGAAAATACCATATGCCAGCTGAATATGTTTTGAAACTCATTCTGCGATAGGCCGTCAAATTCTAGAAAGTTTTATTGGATAACATTTCGAGATAAGACGTTTTTTAAAAACAACTTGAAAAGGACCATCTGCCACTCATCCGTTTAACAATAATTAAAAAAATATTTTTTTCAGCCCAGTCTAATGTACACGCATACTTACATACTTACATTATTAATGAATTACATGTTTTTAATTTAAGGCATGTCTTCCACTTCTAAAACAAGCATCAGCGGTTAACTGTAAAGAGGAAATGGGCGTTAGACGAGCAGCCATTATCAATATGAGTTCAGTTCTTGCTTCCATAGAATTGAATAAAGAAGGTGCTATGTATGCGTATCGCACTTCCAAGGTAGGTATCTAAAATTATTAGATTTCATTTATGTAGGTATATCAGCGTTCGCCACCCTCCACTCAAATATTCTGCCCCCTTTGCGACGTAATTAAAAATTAAAGATAACCGCACAGCTCTATTTCTTTAAGCGAAAACGTATATGCGCGCTTGAAAAACACAGCTAACCGTAGTTTTTCTTTTTCACAGAAATCTTTATACTTACTCGTTGTACATTTTTCAACTTTTAAATTTTCAATAATTTTGTTTACATTCATTACAAGGCTGCCCTGAACGCTGCTACTAAATCGATGAGCATCGATCTGATTAAGGATGAAATTCTTTGCGTAAGTTTACATCCCGGATGGGTGCGTACTGATATGGGTGGTTCAAATGCTCCACTTGATGTGGAGACAAGCTCAAGTCAAATAATTGAAACTTTGTTAAAATTTGATAAGACACACAATGGCGGTTTTTATCAATATGATGGAAAGCAACTACCGTGGTAATAAAAAGTTCGAGATTTTTCATTTTGCAAATACTGTACATATACTTATATGTATGTATGTGTGTTGGTGCCCTTTTATTGTAAATAAATTTTATGAAATTAATAAAGTTAAAAAAAAATTACGTTGATGTATATTATTCTGTATATGAAGCACGCAGTTTTTGCTCGTTGAAAGAGAACTTGAACTTCTCACTCAGTTAACATAAGGACACGAGTGAATCTCCGTTGGATTTCTACTCTATTATGGTTTTACTATTTTTGGGAAACGTCAATATTTTATTCTTCCCTTTTTTACAAAGTTGAATTTCAGTTTGAAAGCCATTGGAGTTCATTTTGAAAGTGGAATTGCAAATTTTATACATGGCAACACCCGTATTTACTGCCATAACTGACAGTAAAAAATAATTAAAACAAGTTAGAACGAAAAATTCCAAGCTTTTTTTTGCCTACCAAAAAAGGAAAGAAGTAAAACGATATATGTAGATTTTTGAGAAAAAAGGTAGTAATTATGACATTATATTATATTGCACATTGTGTTTTAATAATTAATAAAAAGCCAAACAAAAAGGTAGTGTCGAGTTTGTTTGCAGTTGAAAAATATTGATGGAATTCAGCTTGGAGTTCAATATTTTTTCAAGTGGAGAAATAAGAATACATACTTTCATGTTGAAAATGTTACCTTTTGTTGAAGAACGAACTGTTTCTCCTATTGATTTCAATTTAAAAATCATTGCTCAAATGAGATGTATGTATGTACATATGTAATGTATTTTCAAAAAAAAATTTTTATTGGGGTGAGTCATTTTGATTTTCTTAAGCCATGCCGGTGTAACTAATACTAGCACATCGAAAATGACTCCTGACTAGGCGCATCATGTAAAGACGCTATAATACTCGTAAAGAAGGCGATTCAACACGTACCTAGGTACATATATATGTACAACGAGCATTGATATAGAAATGGGGGATTAAATAATAAAGCGAATGTAAAGTGTGGTACTTCAACGAGTGTCGGATCTTCCAGAGAAACATTCATTGCTGCACAAAATCAATAACGCGATTGCACTCTCGTGTTTGTATGTATGTACATACATATATCTATGCTCGTTGGTATATATTAAAATCTAATGAATAGGTAGCCAATAACATAGTATTTTTTGTGATTGATTTTGTTTTTTATAATTTAATTGTAATTCAAATTTATTAATATTAATATAATAGTTCATGTTTAAATCTATGTATCATATTTTTATCTATATCAACTGCTGAGATTGCATTTTTTGTTGTCTTCTGTCCGTATTTTTTCCATTTAAAAGTTTTCAGCTTGTTTTTTTACGTCTAAATGCAAAAGCAAAAAATAATGAATTTTCGGAACGGTCCTTCAATATGTCTTCTTTTGTCGTTACTATTTGAAAGCGCTCCGTTCTTAGTTAGCGGGATTTCAATGAGTTGAGCTTGATGACTATATTGTAAGTGAATGTTAATTTTCAATTTTTAATATCAGGAAATCTCATTTTATGTCTTAGTAATAAACAGCGTTGGAAAAGTAATAGCTTACGATTAACAAACTTAAAAATATTTGGTCATATTATTTACTAGAAATTCTAAATTAATGTTGCATCTTATTTTTAAGTGTCACTGTAGACGTACTGCCAACACGTCGTCGATCATACATTGGTTCTGGCAAGCCATCACGTACACCGATGGCAGTAAGAGCTGCAAAACTTGATCCCTCCGGTGTCAGATTTAGTACATGACCCAACTTTTCAAGATATTCAAGTATTACAGCAGAGGAACCTCTTTCATAGTCCACTTGCATTGGTGCCAATTGATGATGTAGCCTAGCATCATCAATAGCCTCATTTAAAGTCTCATTGAAAATAAGATATTTAATGATCGCCTGAAATTCGAAACAAAAAAACCATGGTTAGTTACATAAATATGAATATTCGATTTTTTAAAGTTTTTAATGTTTCATTTTCATTGTATGCATAGCCCTTATGGTTCAGTTAAGCTTGCATAGCAGGGCATAGCATAGCAATACACAGCACGTAAAAGAAAATGTTGATTATACTTCGCACAACGCACAGCCCTTCAAAATCAGATATTCGCGAAACATACAGAATTTCATGAGCTCGCACACATTATTTCAGCTTTTCTTCTTCCATTACAACGCTTTTATTTGTGTTTTACTAAAATTTATAAGAATAATAAGCAAAAGCTTTGACAGTACGTATGTTAAGTTACATAGAGATCAAAATTCAACAGACTTCTATGCCATGCTCTGGGTTGCCATGCGTTGTATAATCGAACACATGTAAAGCCAATTCAACAGATATCGGAAATGACAGATCCCATGCAATGTAATGCTATGCTATGCAAGCATAATTGAACCATTATTCTCTATTGCAATTGAATTCGAAATTGGTGTTGACGAACAAATCAAGGAAAAGGTTTGAATCAAATCGAACGCGATACATTCGAGTATAACCGGTGAGAAAATATTGTTTGGTAAATTTTTATAGGTAAATCAGTTTGTTGTTCTGTCTAACTCATACACAGTTACGCTCAGAATCGACCAGTAAATCAAAGTTATTGATATCTCCAAAAGACTGAAGTGATTAAAAATAATAAAACATGCAAAAAACTGTGTGACTAATCTCTAAAGAGAGCGATCTGGGATCGATCCCTTTATTCTACCGTTGAATGTACATAATTCAGTTTTAGGTTTTGTGGCATACTTATAGGAGTTAAAAAATACCCACCCATTTGTGTGGAAAGTGGATAAGTCCCTTCGTACCCGTTCGGGTATAAACGGGTACAAATATTCTCTCCAACATGCTCAAACAAATGTGAACAGTTCAGCTCATATAAACTGGGTTCGTCCCGGACTAAACCTAGACTAATCGCATTTTTTGCAGAGTATGTACATATGTACATATGTACATGTAAGTGTGCGGACCATAACGGTGAATGAACGCAGCAAATCGTAAACGTCAACCATGTTTGTTCGATAACAATTGTTTTAAAACAGTGTATGAACGCATTTGAAACTGACTGATTTAATTTTCATATTTCATATGCCCCAAATTTTTTTTTTACAACTTCTTATTCTACCTTTCTCTACAAAAATAAAAAAAATCGGTTGATGCGAAACGCCAACATCTCAAATAAGACAAAATTGTGATTACCCTCTAACAATAAAGAATTTACAGATAAGCTGAAATGAATGTAAAGGACATAAATACCGTTGCTACTGATGTCGTAATTCTGCTACCACCAGCTGCTCCAGTCAGCATTCGCACATTACCGTCACGATCAAGTATAATTACTGGACTCATGGATGACATTGGCCTCTTGCCGGGACGTATATAATTAGCTGGAGAAGCAGGTATACCAAAGCTGTTTACGATGTCTGGCGTGGAGAAATCGTCCATTTCGTCATTCAGTATGATTCCAGTGCGACGTGATCGAACTTTACAACCAAAACTGTAAAAAAAGATATAAAGTTATATTTATTAGTACTATTTGAAGACCGATGAACATTAGTTTGACATTAGTATGACTAGCTTCAAAATAGTCATTAATATTTTTTTTAAATTCGAAATCAACAATCAGAAAAATCTGAGTTCGGCAGAAATCGTACATTACATAAAAAGCTGTGTAAAAGCTCTAGTGAGCAGTCTTTTCAATATATGTATGTATGTAGAAATAAATTGGGATCACATAATACAACAACATTTTAAGGTTTAATTTTGGCTTCTCTGGTATCGATAGTAAATATATATAGTTGAATATGACGTTTAAAACGTCAACTCTAGTAAACTAAAATATAGTACTCACTAATTGTTTATGGTGCTTGTAATCGCTACTGCATCTCCATTTGGAGCCAATATCGCTACATTAGCTGTTCCATGATCTTCCACTGAGGAAAAATTAGCACCATAATATTCAAAATCATTAAATGTTTGATTGTCATATATTAATGTGCGTACATGATTGGCAAAGTCTTGACTAGTCAATTTATCAAAAGTCTCTTTTATTGTTTGTTTCATATCGGGCTCATTTTCCATATCACCCAAATTTGTACGTGAACCATAAGCGTGCTTAAATGTTTCAATTACACGCTGCCAATATATCTGAGTGTTATTGGTGTATAGATCAGTTAAGACATTTAACATAAAAGCCAGTAGAGCACCACTGGTTGGCAAAGGAGTTGTATAAAGCGTATAAGCACCAGTTACGTTTGCTACAATATGATTGGAATCCTCCCAACGAACTCTAAACAATTTAGAAGAGAAACGAATGTTAGATTCAAACGTTTGCATATTTCTGTCTCTTTCTGCAATAACAACTTAAATGAACAGAAGCAAATTCGACTATTTTAGAAACATTTGCGGTACAATTTTTTATAAATTATCGAAACCATCTGTTCACTTTTTGGATTCCGAGGGGGAGTTTGAACCCGAAAACCCCTGATATACACATATGATATGCGTCTGTTAACTTAAGTTGTTCTTGTAATGAAACTCAATGTATTTACTTGAAGTTTTTCAAATCATCCTCAGTAATAATACCACCCATTTCTCGAATGTCTTCCGTAAACAATTTTGCAATTTCTCCACCATTGTATAGTTCCGCAGCACCCCCTTCCGCAATTTTCTCTAACGTTTTACCTAATTGGATACGTTTCATGTAATCGTTTTCTACATAAGGAGTACCATCTTCTTTTAGGAATACTTCTGCCAATGATGGTTCGTTGCGTATTATATTCAATTTGGATTTAATGACAGTTTCCAGATAACTGGAAACCCAATGGCCTTTGCATAATTTTATGGCTGGTTGAAAAAGTGCTTTCCAGGGTAGACGTCCATACTTTTGATGCATTTCCCAGTAACCCATTATTTCACCAGGTACAGCACCAGCTAGAGGACCTATGGTTTTAAAAAATTTGAGAAAATTTAAATAAATGGTTTTAGCTAAGAAAGCATGTATGTATGTACATACATTTGTTGAGATAAAAAAATTTGCAAGGTTTTCGAACAAAAAAATTTTTTAAATAAAACAAATTTTTTGTTCATGCTGTAAATATAATTTCTGTTTTAAGTACGTTTTTTAAAATATTTAGTGTCGTTGACGTCGATCTTCACATCACGTCGCCATAGAATTCGTACACAATAAACATGTTGCGACGATGTCGACATTTTATCGATAAATCTGGAGAAGCAATAACAAATCTGACATTTGTGTATCAAATTTTTTTGACGTATTTATTTTATGGGTAAAAGTGTTATTCTGTTTGGTTTCAATTTTAAGTTCCAGCGATAAAGAGCCAAAAAGCAGTTAAAAGTACAAAGGAAAGTTATTAAACAGAAAGCCATGAAGACAGAACATTCATTCTCTCTCTCTTTGAGTAAAACATAAATGAATTAAAATTGACATTTTTAAGAATAATTTTCAAAGAAAACAGTGAAGACTGACAAAACTTTCTTGTCATTAAGAAAAACGGTGTCGACAAAAATGACAACATCTATTAGAGAATACCAAATACGAGTCGATAGCTGCCAATAGTTATCGATAACGCCTAAGAAAATAGCCATAGTTGATCTTTTGCTTTCGACGACGCTAAACATAATAAGGCTGAATATTAATAGCTGATCATTTTTTACTTAGGTAAAGATACACAAATAATATATGTTGTTGTTGTTGTTGATAAATAAATTTCAATAAGAGCTTTACTAGACAGAATTAATATCTAAAGGACAAATATAGAAGATTTAAAATTAAATATTGACCGTGTACCACTTGCTAAAGTGTCAAACCGATAAGTGTCGACTATCGATGTCAAAATTCCCATCCTAATCAGAAGTACTGTTTAAGCAGACGACCTCTGCTTTAAAATAAACCGCTATCTTCCCAGTTTCTTCCCTTCAGCTTGTACTATGACGCAAATACAGACAACAAGTTTGAAGGTTTTTAAGTGCCTGCCTAATAATAGCCAACCACTTCAGTCCGCTTTACGTGCAAGCATGGGCGTTTGGAATTATCAACTTTTAGTCAAAAAATACGTAATTTATTTGGGGATGTAGGACATAAACGATAAGAATGTGAACAACGGTGCATACGTGACGTGACGTGACCTGATAGTCAGTAAGTAAGCATTCTATAAAATAGCAGAATTTATCTAATCTTTTTAAGGTCCATAAAGATCTCTTTAATTCATAAAACAGAAAATGTACGATTAATTAATTCTTCGTAAACACGAGTAGACTCACTTTAATTGTCAATATGCAATAGGCATACATATGTACGTCAGTGGCACAGGGCATGATAAGGCAATAAAGATATTGGGGCAATTGTGATACTAAACTGCATGGCATGCCTAATTTCAACGACTGATTAGATTTTTTCAATTAAAAGTTCTCTAAATTGTCAAACTTGCTTGCAATCGGTTTGTTTACGTATTAAGCTTCAGGTACACTGACTTAGCAACTTAGTATCGATTATAGCCCACTTAGCGCATACAGAATGGCAACTAATATTACAAACTAATTTAACAGAACGCTATGTGACAGTTCTCAAGTCAAGTCAAGCATATGCTATGCAAGTATAACGGAAGCTTTAACATGTGCTGTGCTCTTTTGACGTTTTAGAGAAGCAATTTCCTACATGGCCGCTGTGCTATTACCTCTTTTACTCTACCATGACCAAACTGACTTTAAATTAAAAATGGCGCTGTATAAGAAATATTTAATCATGGATTTAGGGAGATGAAGAAGAAAATAAATCATTTTTGATAGTGAAAGGTGAGTGCTCTATTGAAGTAAAGTATCGAATATAAACTAGTGCAAAATCAACAATTGCTATCAATTCGCTGGTAAGTAGTTTACCACGCGTTAAGAAAACTTTCATTTCCTGCAGGGTATGATATTTGAAATTTTTAAAAGTGTTAATGTTCTTGTGGCATTTCTTATTACTTCTTTTTTTGTTTTACAATGATGGGAAATTTGAAAAGATAACAGGTAAAAGTCAAATAGCAATTACGAAAATAGACAAGATAATAATAAGAATTGACAGTGAACACACATAACCTCAATTTTTTTTAAAATGTTATTACTTAACTCGATTGCTGTTACAATGCACAACACAAGCAGTTTTTGTTATTGCTTAGACCAGCTGAACAATTTTTTTAAATACATGTATGTTATTTGTCCTACCTGTAATTTCGTCTAGACCGACAAACATATCCCTTTTAGCTGCGGCAGGTGCCGTTTCACGCGCTATCACAGTCTCGATTTTACCAGTAGATTTCGTATAAATTAAACCAACGAAGCCTCCACCAAGCCCCACACTTTGTGGTAATATGACACCTTCACAAAGAAGTGTGGCAATTGCAGCATCCACAGCAGAGCCACCATCATTCAGCATTTGACTGGAGTGAAAGTTTTTAAGTGAACATGTTTTACCAAAATTTTATAAATATGGCGTACGTACCTGCCGACGTCAGCACAACCCCTTCCATTAGATACCACAGCGCCTACGATTTGTGTTTCATTCGTACTCTTTAAACCAAATATTAGTCCAAGAGTTATAGCAATTACCACCAATGCTCCTATCACAGTCCATATTAATACTTTTTTACTTAAAACTATTCTGTAATGTTTAAAGAAATAATTTTTATATTAATTTTTAGTTTTAAAATTATGTTTGAAAGTCTCAAGCAATTGGACGAGACGAGGTGACGAGGTGCCTTACTCTGCAGTTATATAGTGATTCGCACTCTAAGAAATTTTCGCCTAGAACCTATTCGCATGGTCCAATAATACAGCCCGAGTTATTAGACCAACTGATTTCTAACTTTGTCCCGAATTTTGACAGTACACTCATTTCTTAGTATTTTTTTTTGACAATAAACCAATGAGTTACAAAAACAAAATACCTACATGGAAAATAAATGTGTGTCTGTATGTTGGTCGAGCTACTACGACCTGTTAGTTGGACCACGGTTGTACGAGTTCCATTATGTTTTCTTCGGACTTGATCTTTCTCCATTTTGATTTTAGAAATTTCGGTACTCCCTGTGCTGCCTATTATTGTACTTTATACAATGTGTTTTTGTATTTTGCTTTGGATTTGAAATTTTTGAAACTGTTATGAAATACATATGTTCCAAAGTAAATTCAAACAAACTACAGAGTACAGTTATTAGCTTTGTTCGCGTACTTGCAAAAAGTGTAAGTAAAATGAGAATGACGTAAAACTCTCTCGAAACGTAAAAACTAAAAAGTTTCAAGCAAACACGAGTCAGTAAAAACTTGCAACCAGAACAGCTGTTGCCATTTTGATTGGTTAACAGTTCAAATTTTAAAATTTTTGTTGTTGTTTTCCCTTGCCACTATCAGCTGTTTTTCACTAAAAATTTTTACGGAGTGGAATTTCCACAGTAAAGATTTGTATGTAGCTCTCTCTGTCAGTGAAAGGTCAAAGTGCGCTCCCTCGCTGCAAGTGTTTTGTGTAAGTGCACACTTTCTCAGTAAAAAATAAAGGAAACGGTAATCTGTTTTTCAGCATTTTTAAAATGCTTATTTTTCTTTAGCTTGTGCATTAGAGCGTAAAAACAGCTTCATATTATTTGGCAAATTTAATTTTTTTATTGATACAATCAAAATCAACGCACACATAACTAATACTGCTAATGTATTGAAAAAAATCACAAACCAAACGTATAACCGGTTTTGTTGGCGCAGCAACAATATGTTTTTATTTATAAAAAAAGAGTTCTGGGTACAACTGCTCTAACAGGTAAGAGTTGAGTCAAATCCAGCTGTTTATTTATACTTATGTCTATAGTTTCTCGCACAGACATTTATGTACTTTGTGAAGACAAGAGAATTGAAGAAAGCATTTAAAAAAAAAAAAAAAAAAACAAGTAAGGGGAACACAGTCTCTGGCTGTGCCGAATGCTTTATACATTTCAGGCTTAGAGACAAGTTTAAATAGCTACAAAATGTAACCTCTTTGACGTTTCGAAATTGTTAATTGAACGGTATATGGCCCAAAAAACAAAACTACCCTTTTTTTTGGAAATTTTGTCAGTCTGTATATAAGTTTGTACGCGTATCATGTAAAAACTGCTTAATAGAATTGTATGCAAGTTTCAGCGATGCATTGCTGGACCTCTAACTTGAAATTTAAGCGGTTCCACGTTTCGATAATCTTACCGGTATCGGAGTTATCGACTAATATGTGGACCAGGCTGACCTAAAGCTTGTTATTACAATATGGGCATCAAACGAAAGGTGCTAATGAGTGCTACAATAAACAATGCGATTTAGTTCCATTTCGGTATACTCATTGATGGGTCCATCTCTTCTTCTTCTCATACTTACAAACATCGAACCAAAGTTATTCTACCATTTTATGTTCATGTAAGGTATAAAAAAGATGCCATTGAAAAGTTCATAACAGCCAGACACATATGTTATCGATTCTAGCAAAAAAACATTTCATCAATAATGGCAATTGCAGTTATATACATATGTACATACATAAATATTTAGAATGCATATCATCGTTATTGGTAATCTGTATTTCATTGTTTTTTCAGGAGAGCAAATAATAACTGGTTCATGGTATTCTATATACAGTGGGAAAATTTCGTATTCGTACAATATTAAAATTAAAAAAAATCAAAGTTAGTAAAAATAATTAAAGATAAAATATTTAATTTGAAAAAAAATGTTAAACAGAGTTGCCACTTCATCTTAATTATATGGTTTATATTAATTATTTTATGTAGTTAGACATTGTTATAGGCAGACCTGTTAAATTTGATTAGTAATTAGTAATCAATTGATATGACGGATTTTTTAATTGGTAATGATTATTTTAATTGTTGTCAAAAAAATACAATTATAAATTAATGACGATTAAAAAAAATTTAAAAAAAAATGGAAACAGAAAAAAAAAATTAAATAAAAATAATACTTTTGATTACAATAATCAAAATTAAAAATAATCGAAACATTTTTTTTATAGCTTTTGGTTATTTTCAATAATCGTGAAAAATTATGATTTTTTGTATTATTTTTAATTTGTTCGAAGTAATCACTAAAAAAATTAATATAATGGTAATCAATTCTCAGGAATATAATCATTACGATTGGTCTATGATATTCAGATCCAAGGGAATTCATTACAATGTGGATCTAACAGCTGTTAAACCTTTTAAGAAGTATTTCACAATAGACTAAAAGCTCTCAAAAGGCATTATGCCAGGGCTGTGAGCAGATCTGTTAAATTTGTTAAGTAATTAGTAATCAATTGATGAGACGGATTTTTTAATTGGTTATGATTATTTTAATTGTTTTCAAGAAAAAGCAAATATTAATTGATTAAAAAATTATGATTTTTTTACGATTATTTTTTTTTTTAATTTTTTTTTTCTGATTTTTTTGCAGTTTTGTTGTACCTCCAATTAACGATGACCGCTAAACAAAGTATATATTTATGTATCAAGAAAGAATTGTATAAATGTAATCAGTTTTTTTTTAATAATTTTTTTACTTGTTTTTTATTATTTTTAATATATGTACGTGAAAAAATCATGATTTTTTGTTATTCTAATATTATTTTAACTAATTGGTGAATTTAGTATGTATGTAAGTGAATTCTCAGGAATGGCGGCCTCCAACACTTCTCGGAGCGACGATATTAAGTATCTGGTTCTTAGCCATGTCAAACACGGTTAACATGGTTTCTATGTGGATGCTCCATACATACATATGTACACATGTATGTGGCGTATGCAAATAACAACCAATGTGTCATTAACGTATTATAATGCTTATGGCTCATTGAAATAAGAAGCGTTTTTTTTTCAATAAAATCGTTTGTATCAGATAAGTTACGATCATTAAAATGCATATATGTGTGTATGTATATTGGTTTGTTATAATGCGAAATATATTAATACATACATATATATGTACATGCATTCAAGGCTGTTAGTATTTTAATAATAGGTTAAGGTGCTAACGATAACTTGACAACTATAATAAACTTTAAACTACTTGTCGTGTGCAATTTTAAAGATAATCAAAAGCCGAAATATGTTCGAGTATAATTTTAAACAGAAAAGTGTTTATGATTGCAAATTTGCTATTTCGCCACACTAAAAATGGCACGCAAAGCCAGGGCCGGAAAATAAAAATTATTATTTTTTCGATCTTATAAAAGTCCGGGACAAGATAGTGTTCCTGAAGAAAATTAATAGCTTTTCTGTTATCCTTGGATTTGCATGACAATTAATTTCCCCTACATTTTCGAAAAATTCTGGATAAAGATGCAGAAATAAATTTTTTCTTTGGACTTTTATTTGAAAAGAATACAATATCCGTTCCCTCTCTAAATTTTTATAGAGCGAAAATCTTAAAATCATAAAAAAAAAATTCCTTTTGTAACCAACCAGTTCCAGAGAATATCAAAATTTATTGCTTTTGCAATTTTTTGTTTTATTATACATACATATGTAGTATACATATAACATTCAGGTATGTAAGTATATTAGATAGCTAAGATTTTAATAAAATGTTAAAATTTATAGTCTATTAAAACACGTTATTGTGATATATGTACATAAGATATGTTGTTCCCGGAATCCAGTTATCTTTAAGGTGTCAAAAGTACAGACATTTTTTTCTTACAAATATGCTTATAAAAACTACACCTGCGTGAATTATTTATGAAGAACCCACCTACGGAATTCAAAAAGTCATATTTTTCAGGAAATGTGTATGAAAGATGTCCGCGAAATTTCATAAAAAATAGTTTTTAGAAAATGTTGGAGGAACTATTTAAAAAAAAAAACCGGCTTTCGTCAAAAAAACTACTTTGGATGAATCCCTTGAAGTTGGATTTTTACCCGTCTCTCCGGTATTACTTTGCTATTCTATTTACGTCTGTCGCATGCTGCATTCTATGATTTCAAGGAGTCGACAGGTTATTCTCTCGTGATAGCGTAGAACCAATCAACTAGTTTTTTAAAAGTGTGGAAAACTCTAAGGTGATGGTGAAATAAACAACTTTTATTTGCACTTTGAACTATTAGGTCAAACTAGCCTACGATCGAATATAAAAAAAATCTAAGCTTTTTGTTTTTGCCTGTGAATCATAACGTTTTTCTATTGTAGATTTGTATCAATTAATTAAATTTGAAAGTTGGAGTGAAGGTAAATTACTTGCTTTGATCATTTCATATAAAATGTTCTATGGAATAGACGAGAACACCTATATTCTTAACTGGCAAAATAACTCTTGTTACCGGTAGCACCACCTATTCATGGAAACTCGAACTACTCGTGCAGACTCGAGTCACTGTGGCGATCTGACTGAATACTAAAATAAAAAGTAGATATTTCAACCGAACAAATTCTTCTCAGAGAAACAACAATGGTCCCACACTGTTGAAATTACAAATTTGCTAGAGCTGCTTATGTGAACATTTCTTTAAGTGAACATTGAAGCGTATCAACAAAAAAAAAATTTTAAATGTTCTACCCGGTTAACAAATATTCTTTGCTGAGTTTTCGATAAAGCAAGTTCCCATTTTTGACAAATCTTTCTTATTTTGCGGGAAATTGTACACGTTTTAAAATTTATTAATTTCGAAAATCGAATCTAATACTCAAAAGCTTGATTCACACAAACTTATTTTCCTTGTATTTTGTTTTTGTAATTGATAGTTTTAATGTCAAAATCGTACTAAGGAACGAGTGTACCGTCAAAATTCGGGAAAAAAGTTGAAATCAGCTGATCTATTAACACGACATTTTTTATTAGATCATACACAAAACTAATAATTAAAAAATTAACTTTTCAGTTTTTACAGGGTGCCAGAAAATTCAAAACTTAGCAGACCACGTAAAAAACTCACGTTAAAATGATGAGAAACATTTTTTTCGGCACTCCATGATATGCTCTAATGTATTGTACATATTTATGTATGCATGTCAGTAATACTAAAGAGTTTAAAACCGAACTTCTCACAACAATTGCTATGTTTTTTTAATTAATAAGAATTCTTTGTGAGCAATTTTGCTCGCTTATTTTGTCCCTTTGTTTAGTATGTATATATGTACTTAAGCAAATATGTATGTTCGCGTATGCGTCCTTGACCTTCTTCAATTTTTTGTTTACTGTTTTATTTCACGTTAGAGCACAAGTAAAAAATAATAGAAAGCCGTGACCAACATTAAAATTTAACAAAACGAATGATAATAAGAAACATGTTTGGAAAAATTTCATTTGTTGATACTTGCGCACATTTGTTTGTTTGTTTAAGCATGCCTGATTTGGTATGTAGTATGTATGTATATCTGTGATCATAAGCAATAACAGCTTAAGTGGACTCAAACAAAAGTGGGTATTTTAACCTATTATTCCGAGAGTATTTATGATCCAGCAACATTTTTAAGTTCATCTTAAGATAACCATTCCGAAAGATAGCTACAGAGAAGAGACGTTGATTTAACTCTATCCGCGTTTAGGAAACAGTCCATCATATGCGATTGTAATATGTCGACTTAAGCTTTTATTGCTTACATATATATTAAATAATTCACACATTTATAACTCGGCACATTTTCGATTTCATGACCATCAAAAGTCAATAACAAACATTTAGAGTTTTTTTTAATAGAATAAACTTCATATTCAACTAATAAATATGTATGTATGCAAGCAAGTATTGATCGCACTTGCCATTTTACTCACCTCATTGCACTTGGTTTGAGTTTAAAAATAATTAAAACACTTTTAATACAATAGCTACTGTCTTTTTTGTTTTCTTTATTTATTTATTTTTTTTTTGTTTGTTATTAAATTATTTAATTTGTTTTATGTGATGTATTGACTGGCTGACTATTTTTGCATAGTAAGTTCGTGTTTCTGTATGTCACGCGTAAACAAACATATGTATAAGTACCGTTACCGCGATGAGATCAACAGCACGATCAAAACTCTACTGAGCTACTTTAGCAAATGCTGACAAAAATAAACTAAAATCGTTTGTCTGAGACAGCGGTAAATCACACCTGATATGGTAGCTATGTAGACTAGCATCAGGGTGTCTTACAAAATTGACATTTAAAAAATGTTTATTTTCGCAATTTTTAAGAGCAATGCAGGAAGTGAAACAGAAAGTCTGAACTTTTTTTCAAACTTCATTCACTTGTACTAAGTCCACGATCTGGTATAAAAAAATTTATTTACCGTTTTGATTCATATTTTGCCAGAAAATTGCGAACAGGTCCCAAAAAAATACCGTCTGGAACTACAAACTTCTTGAGACGCTCTGTATCGATTACAAATGCCATAGGTAACACTTTGAAATATCGGATATCGTTCATTACTCATCCATAACCAGAACCTTTTTGGCGAATCTTGAAATGTATACAAGAGATAAAAAAGCCACAAGTTTTTTGTTTCTTAGAAAGACACCCTAATACACACACCTACATACATACACTGTTAATATTGAAGTCATTGACGTCGCCTAATGGAATCTGGAGCAGGAATTCTCCCTTCTTTAATTAACTACATTTTACAAGTTGTAATCGCGCACGAGTCAGAAATAGTGAAATAATAGACAGAGTTTACTGAAAAGCCAACCCCTACTTGCCGCTCTGACTACTGAGAGCACAAAATAGAGCGTAAATAAAATTCTCGCTCAATATGATAAAGTAGGTAGGTGACCAGCAGAAATATTGCTATTTAGTTAGTTAGCATTTGTTTAGATTATATACTCATACAAAAGTTGTATTTTATTTTTTTTTTATTGGAATTGCAAATATTTCACTTAACAATTTCTATATAACTTTTTCTAGGGATCATGATCCAATAATACTTATATTTGGATCATGCTCAAGATCTCTTTATTAAATATTTTTCAATGTGCATGCCGCATGATCAGATTCGAGTCAAGAAGTTTTAAAAGTTCAGCAACGAGATTATCAATAATTTATAATTATTCTCTTTCAACGAGAGATTGTTGCCAATTTTTAAGCGAATGCTAAATTTGCACAAAGCGGCATGCTGAAGTGTTAGCTGATTGACAAGATGCATGACAAACAAAGCTATATTCCAAGGCGAATTAATGCAAGGTAGTATGATCGCATCAGCTGGTCGCTACTATTTTCTCAACTTTTGACATTACAAATTTCGTCGCCATATGAATTTGACATTAGTCCTGGTTATGGATGAGTATTACAAAAACAAAGTACATTGAAAATGTATGGATGTGTGTTTGTGATTCGACTGGCTTTCACTTCCTATTAATTCGCCATGGTATAGCTGTAAAAGTTAGTATTTTATTTTGTGGTTGCAGCAATTCGTGAATAAAAATACCTTTTGCCTTTTAGAGTGCTATACTTAATTATAAATAAAATAAATAAAAATCAAAAGCAAAGGCAAATTTAAGCATGCAACTTAACTGTTTTGTTGTGAAAAATGCAGCCAAATGTCAAAATCAGCTGATTTCATTGAATGCCAACCGAAATTTGCAGCTTACCCTATAATTAAATGTAACTTCGCTCTCTTAATTTCTTCTCCATTAAAAAATTTTGAGACATCACGAACGCGATTTAGACAAAAATCATGATAATTCGTGCAATTTGTAACAATTACCTGCATCTCAAACGAAAATATTAAAGGCAGTGAGAAAGTGTGAAAGATGAAAAATTTCACACATTTCTTGAAGGAAAAATTGTAGTTAATTAATTAACAATATTGCACTTGAGCTGTAAAATTTTACGGAATTGTAAAATATTGAACTATAGCTTTTACGATTTGTTTATTATTTACAGACATTGTTCGAATCAGACTAGGTATCTACATATGTACATAGCTAATGCATTTACAGATTCCCTAAACATATTCACGTCTATCAAATATTTACTATCACGTCTACCTGCTATCATAACTTAAAAAAGTCGATTTGAATTTACGATTGTTTACACAAATGATAATGCGATTCTCTTACTAATACTTTGCGAACTTATTAAGAGATTGCAACAATATATGCACGTCTTGACGCCATAAAAATAAAATTTTATCGCACTTTCAAAACTGGATTGTTCGAAAAAAAATTTCATTATTTTACAATAATAGTTTTTATTAAAGCAGCAACTCAGCTAATATTCTTATTCGTATACAGTCAACATAACAATTTGAAAAATATTCAAAAATATTATCTATCAATTTCTAAAGTATCAAATATCTGGATAAACCACTTTCCAACTTCCTACTCTTCGACGATCACATGCTGGCTGTGGTAACTCAGATTTGACGCCAATCGCTGTCAGTGCCGAATAAGCTTTACCCGCCGGCAAATAATTAAGCTCATGACCCACTTTTAGTAAATAGTCATTTATGTGTTCCGGTACTTCGGGTTCAACGTCAACTCTCATAGGTGCCAGCTGATGATGTAAGCGCCCAGCATCAATAGATTCTTGTAATGTTTTATTAAACATGAAATATCGTATCATAGTCTGTAAGGAGTTATAATTTCAAAGTATAAAATATATTAATAACTACACTCATCTGCATTAGAGTGGGTCAAAAAAAAAAAGTTGAAATTTTTTGTTTTTGAAAATTATACATATGTATGTATGTTATGTAAAAAATTAAGAGAACTGGATTCTGATTTTGTTAAAATTTAGAGAAGCATTTAACTGTTAAAAATTTCGTTTGAGTCAAAAAATACTCATTTACCTGCGCAACAGAAGTGGTAATCCGTGATCCACCAGCACCACCAATCATCAATTTTACATTGCCATTTTGGTCTAGCACAATGCTGGGACATGTGGAGCTCATTGGACGTTTTCCTGGTTTTATATAATTTGACGGCGAGGAAGGTATTCCATAGGTATTTATGACTCCCGGAGTGGAAAAATCATCCATTTCGTCATTGAGTATTATACCTGTTTGGCGTGATCGAACTTTGGATCCCAAGCTTTACGAAATCGTGGATTATATGTATGTAATTGATATATAATAAAGAATTAGGGGAAATATGTATGTATCTCTACTAACAACATAATTATAATCTTATTTATATACATATATGTAAATTGGACTTGTAAAATTTCAACTCACTGACTATTAACCGTGCTAGTAACTGCTATAGCATCACCATTTGGTGCCAATATTGCAATATTTGCTGTTCCTTTGTCATCTTCATTTGTAAAATTTGCACCATAATGATCAAAATCGGTATATGTTCGATTATCCAAAATCTGCTTGCGTATTTGCTCTGCATACTCAAGGCTAAGCAAATTATTATAAGTAACAACAACTTCGGGCTCATAATGTATATCTCCCAATGATGTTCGATGTCCATATGCATGTTTAAAAGTTTCAATTAATCTATGCCAAAATAGAGTTTCATTTGTTGTATACATCGGTTCCATGACATTTAGTATGAATGCCAGTACAGCGCCACTAGTTGGTAAGGGAGTGGTATGTAGGGTGTTGCCAGATTCAAATTCGACTTTAATTGCATCTTCCCAGCGTACTCTGCAAAATATCTTGTATAGTTTTAGAGAGCATTCAAAATAAATTTTTAAATACATATGTACATATGTATGTACATAGCAGTAGATTTCGAGCTTTGGCGGCGAATTTTTCGAGGTTGCCATATAATTTATTTTGTTGTAATTACTTATCAGTAAAGAAATGATAGTCTATGTTATAGTTTAACTCACCTACGGTGTGTATTAATTAAGGCATTTAATTAGTTTTCGAGATAATGGCGGATATCAAAAAAATATATACATATACATATGTACGTAACTTAGGTGGTAGCACTATCTAGAAATATTTCTTTTGAAATACGACGTGAAATATCATTCTACGAAACCCACATCAATTATAATATCTTTTTGATATTGTTCAAACATTAAAAACGGAAGTAAGTAAACGATTTGATTTTAAATGTCTGCCGGGTACTTCTAAACTCATAGGCCCATAATCAAGGTCGTTACTTAATACGCGTTTTAGCTAAAATCAATATTTAACTTAAAAAGACATTTAAAAGATTGGTCAATCATAATTATATTAAACAAAGACTTTAGCTAAAATGAAAATTAGCAGGGCCTTCTGGTATGAAAACATGTTTTATGTTTTGCAAGGTCACCCTGTTCCAACTATTTTATTCACAAACCATATCAAGTTTGGTAAGCGTTGTGACATCGCATAACCATAGACACAAACCGTGATTTTAAAATGTTGAAATTACATTTGCGTCATTTTAAAATTAAAGCTCCGTCTTAGACATTAAAATGTATTTTAAGTTGACCATGACAGACATGAAATAATGTTTATTTTATGATCATCTTTAAGTAGATAAAACTCTATTTTAATTTGGCTATAAATATGGGCCGTAATCTGCATGCCGATGAATCAGTTTCCTTCTGTTTACAACTCCTTTGTCAAACCCACAACAGCTTATCATTTGACAGATTTGATCGTAGTCCTCAAACATTATTCTGACTAAAACATACTCCTTCTGATTGAGAGAGAGCTTTATTTATTTCAAAGAATATAGTACTGGAATTATATCCTGTAACCTCTGATTTTTTCTGACTCGTACGGTATCATGACTTTGAAAGTTTAACAACAAAATTTCATCCCAATCATTTGAAGTATAATACTATGCAAATAAGAAATTGCTTCCTGAATTTTTGTATTTAAGAAAATTTTCAACAGCTTCTACAATAAATATTCTAGAAATTAAGAGAAATTTTGGAGCGAGTTCTGATTACCACATTATTGTAGTAAAATTAATTTTTTAAAGTTGAATTAACTTTCCTGAACTTTGCTATAAAAGACACGAAGACTCACATTCATTTGCTTTACAATTTGTTGCAAAATGCTTACGTAAACATACTTGTACACAACACATTAGGATTTGAGTGACTGTTGGTGGTGGATGTCGTGTCGTATGAGTAACATTTTTGCATGAACATACATACATATGTACATATGTACATAGTACATATGTCGCTTGCCAAAATACGACGCTGAAGAAATTTTCATTGTTGCTAACCTTTTGATTACCTTGTGAAGCACAAAAAATATATTGACAACTAAAAGACTTGATATACAAATGCAAATATGTGGATCATAAGTGGGTGGTGGTGTACTAAATCCGGAGTGAATTACTCGCTGCGTTAGTATTCGATTATAGAGGAAAGAGTGTTTGAGTTAAGTTGAGCTTAGTTGTTACAAAATATTATCGATTGTTACTAAACGACAATTTGACAGATTAGAGTATTTTTTTAGTACTAATTATGTAAGTTCTCCGTTTTTTTTCAAATGAAGGATGTAATAATAATCAAATTAAAATAGTGTTGTATCTCTTTAAACATGATTATAAAATAAAAACCACATTTTAAAATCACGGCTTGTGTCTATGGTTGTACCACAGCTGTGATATAGTTTGTGAATAAAACAGTTGACACAGGGTGACGTTGCAAAACATAAAACAATTTCTTCATACCACCAACCAATTTAATTTTCTTTCATAAGGAGACCCTTTGTTTAATATAACTATGATTGACCAACATTATAGATGTCTTTCTTTAAGCTGGAAGTAGTTGGACTTAACATGTTCTTTGCTGATAAGTGAATCTAGAACAAATAAAATACATATCACGGCGACCCCCTTAAAATGGCTAACAAAGCCTAGTTCAATCAGGTACTTTTGTGCATCCATACTCACTCATAACTTTGCAGATCGGCCTCTGTTATGATGCCGCCCATTTCTTGAATATCTTGTACAAGTTTTTTGCCAATTTTACCGCCTCTGTAAATAGCCTCGGGTCCTTCTTCAGCAACAATTTTAAGCGTTTCTCCTAATTTGTGACGATACATTAGCTCACCTTCTTTGTAAAGATCATTTGTTAAAGGATTTATGAAAATGTCAGCCATTGAAGGTTCATTACGTATACGATCGCCATATAAATTCAATACATTAGCCAAATTTTTGGAAACTTTAATGCCATTAAAACACAACTCAATGGTCGGTTCGAACAGCGTCTTCCAAGGTAATTTGCCATATTTGCTATGCAAACGCCAATAACCATAAATTTCGCTGGGTACAGCTGATGCGATTGCGCCTGCGTAAAAATGTGCAAATTTGTTTTTCACTTTCTTCATTTATTTATTTATGTATCTATTTTATTTATTTTTACCAGTTATATTTTTATCTAGGAACATATTTTGATTTGAAGCTGCTGGCGCTGTTTCGCGTGCAATTAACGTCTCCATTTTGCCAGTTTCTTTTGTATAAATAATTGCCACAAACCCACCACCCACGCCCATGCTGTGTGGTAGCAAAACACCTTCACATAGCAATGTGGCAATGGCAGCATCCACTGCAGAACCACCATCACTCAACATTTTCCTAAATAATCACGCACAAAATCATCAACATGACATTCTCATCGTTCGTTAAATTATGATTTATACCCTCCAATATCGGCGCAACCATCACCATTCGATACAATGGCACCATAACCAACGCCTAGTGATCCATTACGCGTACTCCTGTATCCATAAACCGAAACGAATGCAATGCCAATTATGGCTAAAGACACAATTATCCAAATAATGACGTATTTTTTATTTTTGAAAAATTCACTAAAAGACAAAATTATTATTTATTTATTAATTTTTGATAAGAATTTACAGCACAAACGCGATAAAATTTTTTTTTTTCGAATTTCGGTCACCAAAATGAAATTTATTTTACAAAAATATTTATTTTGTAGGCATTCAAATTTACTGATTGCAGTGAATTTATCGATAAATAATTTTCTCTATACAAACTTTTTTGTAAACTTTTTGTTTTCGGTATTTCTCAGCAATGGCGATTTCATTTGAATAACTTCCAAATTTCGCCATGGTGTCCGTGCCGCACATAGTAATTTATTAGGCATGCAGGTAAGTTGTTAATTGGGAATTTATGCGAATTTATGTATGTAAGTTATTTCTGTTTAAAAAAAAATTTGAATTTCAAAACAATTCAAGCACAACCCAGCGACAGATTTTTGTATGTATTTATTGTATTTAGTATCCACATGTGCCCCCTGGAGTGAATCACCAAAAAAGTTTAACAAATTCCCCCCTGATTGCAAAAAAATAGTATTTTTTGTCAGCACCCTGTAAAAATGCTTGTATAAATTTTTTGTATATTTGATCTCAAGCAGCGATATATTGTTGTAAAGGTCTTAACCAATGCCACAATTCGTCTATATCCGTAATTAAACTGACAAGAATGAATTAAACACAGACAACAACCAAAAACCGAATTACGCTGCTTTTACAAGGTGCCAAAAAATGTTTCCTTTTTTAAAAAATCCCATAAAGAAGTAAGGTGATTTCTAACATATTTCTGCACTTTAGGTTGAAAATTTCTTTCCAAAGTTTGGTTTTAGTTTGAAAGCCATTGGAGTACAATTTGAAAGTGCACCTGCAAATTTTACATATGGCAGCACTCGTATTTACTGCCATAACTGACATCGAAAATTAAACAAAACACGTGATCGAGCGAAAAGTTGCAAACAATTTTGTCAACCAAAGAAGGAAAAAAGTGAAAGGCTATATATTTGTGTGACAAAAGGTAGTATTAACAACATTATATTGCGCATTGTGTTTTAATAAGTGGAATGCCTAACAAAAAGATAAAGTGTGGAGTTTGATTGCAGTTGGAAAATATTGTTGGAAATCAAGTCCGCAGGTTTGATCCAAGCCGCAGGTGTTTAATAATTTTTCAAGTGAAGAAATAAGAATATTTTCATATCAAAAATGTTCCGTTTTTTTGGAGAATTGACGAAGTTAACAATCAATGTTGGAAATTGGAAAACGGATTTAATCATAAATGAGATTCAAATGTAATTCCAGCAAAAATGCTTATATAAATATTACACAATAAATTCTGTTCTGTCAATATTTCACGATGTGAACAATTCTAATTCTTGCTGCAGATGAAACCTAAGCTGTCAGTTAAAATTTTATGAACTAAACGTATTGGGGTATATTATATCATCCTAATTCGGCTATGTTTCTGTACCTATTATGCAAAACCATCATCAACAGTTTATTTGCGCTCATATACTTTTAGTGCTTTTTTATTGTCTACAAATATTAGATCATTTTCGTGTGGTACAAATTCATCACTAAACAGAACTTCTGCGCTGGGATTTTGATTATTTAACTCGACACCGCGCACCCTACCAAAATCATGTTGATTTAAAAAAAAAACTATTCTATAGCATTGTTGGTATTTTACGAAATCCAGTTATACATTTGGGTAGTCCTTAAATATAGGAAGATAATGTTAGCACGAGATTGCCCACACGTCGATATTATATTGCGGTAGAAATCACATCCTAGAGTACGAAGTAGAGTTTACTCAAGGGGTTGTCTTATTGGCTTTCAAGGGAGGAAATAAAAAACACACTTTTGACCTACTCGCCTCTCCACAATAATTTTAATAAAAAGAAAAATACAAATATTTTTGTTTGTAGTAGTATACGTATTTTTTATTGTTTTTAGACGAAAATACAGATGTGTGTTGTACCTTATAAAATTATACATATACATATCTAATAAGACATTCCATACATTTTATCCTGCATATAAATACAGTCCATATAAAAATTTAAATATCACTGCATAATGGCTGATTGATACTTTGTTTTTTTAATTTTTTTTTTTTTTTTATTAATAACGCTATGCGGAAATGATGCTAAATTTTTTAATTGCTGTTTTCTTTATAGGATAAAGTCAATTTAAGTTACTGGAATAAGTGGAGCTCAATGTTAGGGCATATGCCGATGTAGAAAAGTTGAAAATATTCTGTCAGGTTTTCTAAAAAACAAACAAATTTGTGCAACACCCTGTAAAAACTAATTTCATAGGAAATAGGTTTATTGTATTTATTTATCCGACGAAAATACCAAAGAATGCAATATCACAAGTGAGATAAGTGCTTAATAGTTCAACGTAATTCAACATAATACACGCGCAAAAGCATTAGGGTACATTTTTAATTGTTTTTTTTGACGAAATCCTTGAGCAATTTAAAAAAAACTTTTTTCAAAATGGTTTATTTACAAAAAAAATTATTTAGCTTCTTCCCTTTCGTTTGACTTAATATATTTTTGCTGAAAAAAAAGCAAGCGTTTAAAAATAGCTGAGCGATTTTTGAGGTTATGTACTTTTTTGTTAGTACTTTGATTTTGACGACTTCAAAATCGAAATACATTTAATATATTTTGTTATATAGCAAATATTAATTATTAATTTGCGATAATTAATGTAAAAAAAAAATATTTATACATTAGCTATTACATATACATATACTGTTTTGTGATTAATATAAAATAGAATTGCCAGATCAAACTTGACATTGCTCTGGACATTTGAAAAAAGTTATATGAAGAAACCCAATTAAGTTAAGGCTGCTTAATTTTGCTAGACAAAAAATTTAAATGCAAACTCTTACAACTAGTGTACACACATTCACCTTTTTAACATTAAAATCTTTTAACTTTACTATATTGTCGATTCCAAACATTATTTGAACGTTCCAAATTATCTACATATTAGATGGCATCGCAAAAAACACGTGCAAAATTCTTCCCCGTGATATAAATGTGTACTTGTGGAAGATTTGAAAAAAAGAGAATATTAAAAAATAGTCAGTGGAGAGAGTAAAAAAAGTGTCAACACCCTGTAAATTCTGTTATTTTTTTTATTGTTCTTCTTCTCTATTTAACCTTTGATTTCAATGCGCGATATACTTTTTTAAAATTGCTAAACCAACTTACATTTCGTCTATTAGCTTTTATTAAAATGTATTTACAACCAACACCCTGTATTATTAAAAATTACGAGTAAAGTAAATATTAGACTTAAATATGATTTGTGCATAATTAGCTGAGTAAAAAAATTGTCACTTATTAATATTATTAAAATATATCGTTTCTAAATCGCACTTGAAAAATAGAAATTAGAGTAAAAAAAATTTTTCTGTGTTTACAGGGTGCCAAAAAACAAATTTTTTTTATTTCTGAGAACCCTATAAGGCAAATAGTCAAACTCGAGGGGAAGTTTTATTTTTCTCCATAAAACCGCAGTATGCTCTATTACATTTTCAAGTATCAAAAGGATTTAAATTGTTATAAATTTCCAAACTGCTTACTTTAAGTTTTTTTTATATACATATATATTAACCAAAAAAAATAAACATAAACCAAAGTTGTACAATTTTACCTGCAACAAAAGACAATAAATTGACTCCCTTTTTCTGACGCCTTTGCGTTACAGCATCACAAATGAATGCACCCGCGCCAGGATTCAACGCAATAACAGAACGTCACGCAGCGTTACACAGGTTTAAATATTCATAACGATAAACTGTTCTTTAATTATTGTTTTAACCGCTAAACAGAAAATCACCCTAAAATATGATGCTGGTTAAAACGAAGAAATCCATGGGGTGTGAGTGGGTTAACAGCCCCTTTCGTCCGGTCGCTTCTTTCTACGTTTATGCCGTAGACAATTAAATCTGACCAGAAATTAATAATCTTAATAACAAAAACAAATGCAAATAGGTACATGAAAAATTTAAGTTTTTTAATTTTATAAAAGTGAAAAGAGCTATAATCTAAGTTAGTAAAAAGGCTATAGATTAACTATTTAACAAACTTGGTGAAAGCATGGCTAATATTTTTAAGAAATTTAATATGTTCGCGATAGATATGAATGCTTGCTTGGAGGTTGTGGGTTCGTTCGTAAATGCAGCAAAAGGCTACGCTTGACATGCAACTCCGGCATCACTGCTAATTTCACGAATGACAGAGCGGGAATTTTTTACAGTTTGTTAAAATTTTTAAATGGAGTCTATACACAGTGCGTCTGACCCGCAAGGCATCTGTGTAAATGTTGACTCGCCGTCACTCTGGGCGGACTTACGTCATTCATTTGTGAAAGAGAGGTTCGAAATTAATAGCTCAAACCTATATACATACATACTTCGATGAATTCAAGTAAACTCTTTTTAACTTCCTCCATATGGAACTTATTGGCACACATTTTTGAAACTAAAATATATTTTTTTTTTTCGTTATTTATTTTTTAGACGGATTGGCAATTGACGAACAAAATTTTCTTGAGTCATGCCAGAGTCATGTCGGTGTAGGTACTACATACACATTTTTACTAATACACCTTAATTGACTCTTGACTCAGACCCTATTAGCTTTTAAAATAGAAATCTTGTTAAATCTAGAAATGGTGTACAATATTTCTGAATAAAATATTGATGGTTTTTTTCAAGTTTAAGAAAAAAAGCTATTGAATCATCGTGAAGTAAACCTTGTATTGAATCGAACAAAAATAAAAAATAATGAAAATATATAAATAATTTAGCATTTTTTTCTTTCGAAATCATCAATCAAAAAAATAATGCATTAACGAACGAACTCCGTATTTTTGGGCTGTTGCATGTTTGAATATTTTATAACCGAGCAGGTACTCACATGATCTCGGTTGATATGAGAAATTCGGCTTACACAATGTTAGCATAATTTTTAACTTTTTAAAATATGATCAAGCAGTAATTGCAATGCAAATAAACAGTTGTTTTAAAAAATAGTTTGGTTATTTCTTCATTTACTTACATATATTTATTTATTATTTAGTAAAAACATATTAAAATCACATTTTTGAATATTTTTGTTAATGCTAATTTAGGCATGATAATATTTTGATTATAGTTTATAAAAATGAAATAAGTATAATAATAATTGGAATAAAAAGAAACTAACAAATTATTTTGCTTACTCATTGCAACAAAAATTCGGCACTTTCTGGAACTCAAAATTTGTACTTTTTTTTTTAATTATTTAACGGTTAGAGTGATACACGAATTAATAACACGAACTTTTAAAAAAATGTAAAAGTTTTTAGTCGCGTATATGAATGAAGGCCACAGCTAGAACTAAAAACATTTGAAAATAGAGGTAAATAATTAAAAAAAATAAAAATTTTATAAGCAGAAAATAGTGTCTGAGTCAACGCTATCGATAGCTATACACAACTATCGATATACATTTCTTATATCATAAGCATACATTATTTTGACGTTTGTGACGTCCCTTCATGATGATTTGAATATTTAAATTTAAAAATTTCCGCACTTCGCACATTTTGGAATTTTTACTATAAAAAATCGATTTTTGACATGCTTTTAAAAATCTTATCTAACAATAACCGATTAAAATATTAATATAAATAATTGTGTACTTCTGTAATAATATAATCTGCAAAACTTTAAATAAAAAATTAAAATTTTATTGGAACTTTTTGGAATGATATTACAATAAAAAAATACGGCTCTTGAATACTCATACAATCGCTTAACCATGTAATCGATTATTCACATCATCGAATATCATACATATTTGAATTGTTTGCAAAATCGAATAACACGTAGTTGATCTTGTGAAATCGATAAGTAGGTGGAGTTGGAAAAGTAAGTAAAATTACTGAAAGGAAAGCAAAAGTAAACAACTATTCGACAGTTGAATTTATCAACTCGTCGATTAATAAAATTCGAACATTTTCTGAAGGAATTTTTGATATTCGATTAACCAATTGATCGATTAGTCGATTACCTAAACGCTTTTGTGGTTCAATACTTTGTTTCTGTAGGTATGTACGCACGCAAGCTCGATTATGTCATTTTATCCAAAATAGGTCAACCTCGGAATTTAAGGTTTTCTATAGAAATTTTGAAATATGAATGAAAGATCGTCCCACTTTAACCCAAATCACCCTGGGGTTGCCATATGGCAACGCGCGATAGTCTTGCATTAACATGTCCACAAAATTCCAAAGAATGCATATACCGTTATCTGTTAGCGCGTGGCTGTTGCGTAATTGATCACACTTTCGTCAGCATTCATTTGCTCGTCCGTTTTATTTGGTTCGTGGTCCTGAGTGCATTGCAAAGTGCACGCAAAATGTGAAGTGGGAAAAAATGTGAAATGAAAAAGTAAGTATATCTAAGATATCGAAGAATCGCGCGGCCGGGCTATGATAGTTGTGTTTTTGTGTAGTGATAGGAATATAAAATAACTCTCAATTTTTTTTTTCTAAAAAAATTATATTTGAATGCGGTTTTTTTGCATTTTTCTGTGCATGTGTCCATATGGCAACGCCAGGCAGGTTAGGCCACTGGTATACGTTGAATTTGTTGGTTGTGTTTTATTATCTTACTAATGCTTTTTTTCTAATTTAACTTTTTATAGACCTCTTACGTTACAAGAAGCAATGCATTTTTTAGAGGAATTGCCGAAAATCCTCAAATAAACGAATCGAATCCGTAACAAATATACTGCTATGGCAGGACTTATCACCTTGTGGTTCCAATTGAAAATAAGAGACGATGTGCAGGTGATGTATGCAAGTCCATCTGGCGAACAGCCTGCAAAAAATGCGATGTTGGACTTTGTTTGCCTTGCTTCAAAGCATATCATACAAAAATCTGAAAAACCGGGCTTTTTCCATAAAATTTTTTTATTATCTCAATTATATTTAATAAAATGAAATCATAATTTTTGCTTTTTTAACAATATATGTATGTGTAACAAAATGAATTGAAATTTTTTGTTTTGAATTTTGATTTTTGGTGGTTGCGGAATGCTTTTTTACATATATGTAAACCAGTGGCCTAGCTTACCTAGCGTTGCCATATGGCAACGGGACATTACAAGGACCCTGCGTTCAGGACATAAAATCAAATGTTACAGTTTTTTTAGTTTACCCAAAAGGATACCACAAAAAAAAAATCTTTTAAAAATTCCACAAAAAATTTACGTAGGGTGATTCGGGTTAATATTGAAAATATTTCTATTATCTTAAAATTTATTTCAAAACTAATATACATATTTTGAAACTTAGTTTAAGACAGGACGTTCCTGAACCAACTCACAAGGGCGTTTTTTAAAAATATTTTGAAATAGTGCGATCTTCCACTTAGCCGTCGAATTGTCTGGCGAATTTGAGATATTTCCCTAATAGCAATATTCGTGATTGCATCAGTTTCTAATCTCAAATTTCGAGGTTAAGTCCTAAGTTGGTGAGATTAATTTATAAAAAAAATTTAAATATAGTACATACATAAATACACACAGCATAGCATACATATGCATATATAAACATGAAGTTAAAAGCTACGTACATATTTTGAAAATGTACATAAATTACTGCTGGATATCGCTAATTCCATGCGTCGTCACTCCGTCGTGGATTTTATAAACCCTCAGCTCACGATTAACTCAGCAAAGCACCCATTTTATGATTTTTTTTTTTTTTTGTACTTATTAACTAATCCTCTCGTTTGTATGAATGCTTACAATTACACCCAATTAAAGTTAAGTATGTATGTAAGTAGTAGGGATGCCAATTTGGAGATACCGAGCATTTATGTGACCCAAAGATTTTCAAGGTTAGGAATTTTAAATGAAATTTAAGTAGAAGGAGAACCTTTTAAGGCGATCTTAATTAATTAATAAGCCGATTGTAATAGTTACTTCATTAAAGCAGAAAAACTGTCAAACGACTTATTGACAATTTTTTTTTGTCAAGCACTTAGCGACTTGCGCATAAAATAACAAATGTCCAAAAATTTGTTTAAGTCAACACAAAAAATTTTATCAAGCATCGAAATGACGAATCAAAATCTGTATTCACATACATTTTTCAATGGAAAATATAACTTGAATAGATGACCCTCGCTTGCAAAAAATTTTACTTGAAAAAAATTTACAAAAAATTAAGCAACCAAATTAATTTTTCATTCATTTTTAATTTTCAAAACAAACTTCAAATTTTGAACAAAAATTTTAATTTTGTGTTTTTTTATTCATAGGTCGCTTAGTGCTTACCAAAAAAAATTACTATTAATAAATTTTTTTTTACCATCGCAAATGTGTACAAGTAGTGACCTCTAGCTTCGATTTAAAATAATTTGAAAACACTAAAAAATTGTTGATAAACGATTTTAGTAATGCATTAATATATATTCTGAATACAAGTTTTAATAATATGTTCTAGAAATGCCGAGATCGCAAATAATTTCAAAAATTGGCATTCCCTACATGCAATATATGTATATATGTAGTATGTTTATATGAAAATATGTATTACTTTCTACTTTGATGTTGAATTATTAAAAATATTTTTATAAAACTTGCTTAGATAAGAATTTCCGCTAAAAATATTTGCTCCTGCACTTGTAGGACGCTTCAGTAAATCTCACAAAGAGCTACCACTGTTTGTGTCAATTTTGCTGTTATCATCAAATTGACTACCCCCACTACAATCAATGCCACCAAAAATACCACTATTCGCATCATCGACACAATCACCACCAGCTGCAAAATGCATTAGATTATTATCAAGACAACCATTTAAGCTTAATGGTGGCGATGTTGATGTGGATGGTATACTGCTAACACTTATTTGATCATCATACAAATCAATATTAATAATTGTATTCTGTTCTCCACCATTTTCTATTAAATAACGATCCAAAGTGTTGGTGGTGGTGTTGGTATTGTTGCCATCTGTAACGTCAAATATATTTTCGGGCATATTTGTGATCAGTTCGTAGTTTTGTTTATTTGTTGCTTTTGTTTTAGTTAAATCCTTGTTATCAGTTTTGTAGTTGTTTTTCTTTTTTGTATCGAACTTTTTCTCAACTCCACTCAGTTCTAATTTTTTGGCACTTAGAATTTTATTTTCACCACCAACGTCAATAATATTATCTTCACGAAATCCTGTGATTATAGCGCTCGAACCTAAAAAGGAAAAATCAAAAAATTAATTTTTTAAACAAATAAAATAAAGAAATTTAATAAAAATGTTTTATTCTTCGTCGTAAAATTGACTATTGGGTTGTTTGGTGAATTTTTGAATCAGTAAAATTTGCGAGCAGTATATTCACCACTGCACATGTCAATTACACACGTCAAATATTGAACGAACGATTTCGAATTCTCTTATTATTTCCTTGCATCACTTGGCTCGTACCTGTTTTTGTTCTTTTTTCAAATTGTGTGGAATCCAACATTCTATAATTAATGATAATGATGATATGAGCAAATCCACCAAATTCTTACCTTGTTGCTCACTTGGCCTGAAGCTATTGAAATTGCCTAGGACTTACGTTTAAAGAGATTGTTGAAAATATTAGGTAAGGAAAGGCTGGTCAAAGCGAAAGATCGTATCTATTTTCGGTTATAGACTTGCCGATTAGGTAGGTGGGAAGCACTGATATAATAGCGAAAACAGCCAGAAACGGGATTGGTGAAAAATGAAAGGCGAGGTTACTATTGGGTTGTAAAAGAGTGGATCACGATTTGAACTGCGTCGTTTAGGCATGACTACAACTAAGTATATAATAATTACCAACGTTTTGTATTTATGTACATTAGACTGTACAAAATAATTTTTTTTTTTCATTTTGTAGACATTATTTTTCAAAATGACGAAAAACAATATAGAGAACTTATACATAGATGGTAATATTTAAACCTATCATTTAGCTAGTCTAGATTTTGGGGGACTGATCTCATTTTTAAACATTAAAAAAAATAAAAAAGTGAAATCAGAAAATCATACTAATGTCTAAAGGTTGATTACTCTGGAAAGACCCAGCTGACTATAATTTTTTTGCAAAAGTTTTGTGGGGAATTTAATTTCCTAGAAATATTTTTTTTTTTGCACAATAGTTTGACAATTTTAAAGAAAAATTAATGAATGATAGATCTCTACAAACTATTACATTTTTTCGCCATTTTGAAAAATTATATACAATTGAAAAAAAAAATCCGAGTAGTCTAATGTATATATTTACATAATATTAATAACTTCAACAAGTTTTTTATTTTTTTGTGTTCCACTTTTATATTAAAAACCCTAACAAGGCAATTCACGAAACCCCGTAAAAGCCACGTAAGCCGCATTAATCACTTTTCAACCCACTTTTTTTGGTAGCAGCGGCTCATTTTGTAAGTTTGTATGAATTGCGGTAAAAATTTAAAATTTCTTTACTCCATTCGGTTTTCATTATTATTAATTATATTTTTATTTTTTTTTTTATTTCAATAAGTTACTGCACGTATTGAACGTGCTTACATAACTCGGGATTGGAAATACACAATGAACTTAAGCATAATTTTAGTATATACGAGTACAATTTTCATAATTGGCAGTAGAATGTTTTCCCACTGTTTTGCATGAGTTAAAATACTTTGCCATAGAATTGAATGGTTTGTTTTTTTTTTTTGTTTGTTTTTGTTTACTTTTTAATAATCTTCTATGTTCTGGGTAAAATATGTACATAAATGTATGTAGTTAGTATGTACGTGTGTATGTAAAGAAATTGTAATTTTTTTTCTACAAATTCAAGATCAAATAATTAATGTTGTTTTTGTTTTTGTTTTGTTTGATTTTTTTTGTTTGTTTTGTTTTGTTTTGTTTTATTTGTTAATTTTTTGCCATTTCGTTTTTTGCTAAATTTTCAATAGCACCTTGAACTAATATTCTATTTCTATTATCATTATTGGTGTAGTATACAATGTATAAATAATATGTTGTTACTACACAAATGATACAAAATAAACATAGGGCTAATTCTTATCTTTTGCGGCGTTTCGTTTTCTTCTTTGTTGCACATGACGGTGTTACTAAACTAACATTAGCTAATGTTGTTTGCACTTGTGTTGTTGTTATGCCAAGTATGGGCAATTCTTGATCTGAATTGACTCGACGATTCTCTATTTCCACATTACTTTCCTCTGCCGAAGATGTTGATGATGATGTGGCCGCATCAATGGCAGCCATTAAATTAATTTTGTGCTCTAATCTTTTTGTTTTCAATTTTATGGGTGCATTTATTGTGGTTGTTGTATTAGTGGGTAAAATGAAAATATTATCATCTGAAGTTGTAGCTGGTATGGGACCCTCGCTATCTGTTGTTGTAGAGTTACCCAATGGTGAAGCGCGTGCAATCGAAATTGGTAACTTTTGTATGTCTTTGCTATTATTTTTCGTATTGCTGCTCAATGTTTGAGTTGTTTCATTATTATCACATATTGACGTATTTTCGGTGTAAGAATCTATCATAGCAATTAAGGGGCGTAGCTCTTCATCATCGTCACGTGTTTGAGCTTCTTCTTTTTTATCTCTCAATTCCATTTGTTGTCGCTTTCTTCTTTGTTTTTTACTCATTTTTTTCTCTTCGATAACAATAATTTCCTCTGAAGCCGAAGAATTAGCTGAACTGGAAAATTTATCCTTTGTTGTTGTTGTTGTTATAAGATTTGTTTCATTAGCAACATCAGCACTTGCATACCTTTCTTCGCTCTCATCTAGCAACTTATATTCGCCTGCTGATTCCTGCTCTTTACCAGTTTTATTTACCGTGGCAATAATATCTGCTTTGTCATCATCAACTTCTAACTGATCATCATTTTCATAGTACACAGGACCGCATAAAGCGACAATCAAATTTTCTTGTGTGAATTTCACTTTTGGATTCATATCAAAATTTATCAAATTCTCATCGGTAAAATCATTCTTATTTTTTTTACTCATATTATTTTTCTTCAAAATTATTGAAAACGGTTTCATGTCTAATGGTTCTAGCGCTGGTAGTGGTGGTAAAGGTTCTATTGCTTGTAGCGTGGGAAAACCTTCGAAATGCGTTGTCCATTGCTTTTCGCTTTTATTCTCATTTTTTGTATTTAATTTTTTATCAAACGTTTTTGTTAGTTGCATTGTTGTGGCCAAATCGGTAATTAAATTTTCACTCCTTTCGCTGTTTGTTTCTTTATTTTTTATGACTTTTTTTGGTTTGCATACAGCGCCTAAGCTTGGATAGTTGACGTTAGTTTCAATATTTTTTGTCGTGTTTTCATCAGCATTAATTACAGCACGCCATGGTGAAGCCGAAGTCGTGGTCTTTGAAGCTTTCAAATTTTGATTTGCTTCGGCTTTTGGTTCCAATACTGTGCATAATGTTTGTTCCTCTTTCAAAACGATTACGTCATTGTCGGGCTCAGCGCTTTTATTCGGTTTCTCAACGACGTCATTATTTGTGTTGTTGGGGGCACATTTCACTGTAATAGTTTCAATAGTTTTATCCAAATTAGGTTTTGTTTTCTGATTTTTACTTTTTGTAATAATTTTAACATTTTCACCACCATCAACAATATCATCCTTTTCGTTCGAGTTTGTTTGTGCAGCATTTGGAATTTCTCGCGCATCATCACGTTCTTGTTTTGCAGTTCGTTTTGTATTTGGTGCTGTTTCGGTACTTGACTTCGTATCACTTTTTTTGTTTTGTTTATTTTGTTTGTCATTTGAATCTTTATTCTCAACACTTTTGTTTTTAGTCAAGTCGTCGCTTTGCTTCTTTGGCTCGTTACATTCAACAACTTTAATAGTAAATGAACCATCATCATCGTAATCCTTTACAGCTGACTCGGTAACGTTTTTTGTGTCAACCGTTGGTGTTACTTCCTCTGACTTAGCCTTTTTCATTTTAATATCCTTTGTCAAAATATCTTTTGTTGGTTTATCTTGATTTTTGCTCTTATTTGCATTTTCCGTTTTCGTTTCCAAGTCACTTGAAACATCATTTTTCACATTATTTGCTGTCGTTGAAACGTTATTATCTAAAACATTTTCTACGTTTTGTTGCTTTTCTAAAACTTCACTTTTTGTGGATTTGGTCTTGTTGGGTTCATCTCTTTCCATTTTGGTTTTGGAAATTGTTTTGCTTGTTTGTATTTCAGCGCTTTGTTTGCTTGGTATATCATTAGTGGATACTTTTGATGGTAGCAGTTTTGAATTGCTTTCCTGTTCAACAGATTTGCATGCTTGTTCTGTTTTTAAGCTACTTTGCTCCAACTTATCACTACTTTTATGCTTTTCTTCTTCATCAATATTAATAATATTCTCCTCCTTATTAGGTGAAGTAGCCTTCGCACCGGCTTTAGCAGTTTTCTTCAACTCATTCGTTTTCGCGCCTTTTTTTGTATTTTTCAACTCATTTTCTGTGGTAGGTTCCTTGCTTGGGGTGGCAACATCTGCGTTGGTTGTTTGTTTGCGATTCTTAGCTGCCGCTGGTACCGGTGTCATTCTCTTAAATTCTATTGGATCTTCTTCGATTTCTTCACAGTTTGCAGTGTTTTTAGTGTTTTGTTTCTTGCCATCACCAACTTTTGTTTTGTTGTCCGTTGTTTTTAGTTCTTTTACAATTTCGCTTTTGTCTTTTTTTAACTTTTGCTGATTTTTTAACAAATTGTCAACACTTAATGGCGCCTCAATTTGGCTTACAACGTTAGTAAACTGCTCTGTCGTGTCTTCGTGCTTATCAATATTAATTGCTTCAGGCTTGGACTTTGTTTTTGTATCTTGATTCGATTTTCGTTCATCTAACTTCTGCTGATTGAGTATAGTTTTCAAAGTTTGCATTTTAATTGTGTCACTTTTTTGACATTTTTCTCGTTTACTAAATTCGGCGTCCACTTCTTTAGCTATAACCGGGACTATCAGATTATTTTTGATAATCTCTGGGGGTTTCAGAAATTCTTCATTCTCACATGCGTCTGCTTTTTCAGCCGCTCGACGTTCCTTATCGTCACAAAATATGGCCACAACGGGACGAAACAAAGACTCATCACAATTTTCATGAATAATGTCATCTTCGGCAGCTAATTGCGATACAACTTCATCAAGAATATCTCTTCTCACATCAGACGAAGTACTTGAATTTACAGTTGTAACAGTTCCCGTAGGATTCACCACTTTTTCAACTGAAGCTTTGGTGGTTAGTTTTTGTATTTCAGTTTGTCTACTCAATGCATTTGTATGTATTTGTACCGTTCTATTTTTGTCAGAATCGACATTACAAACTAAATTCCAACCTGCTAATGCAGATTGATTTTCTGTTGATTTTGAAGAAGACGAAGTCAAAGCTTTCGGACTGAGATCAGAATCATCATCGCCAAAATCGATATCTGTACGTGCATCATAGAATGAAACATTATCAGACGAAGCGGCCTCAGAGGCTAAACGACCTTCAATGGAAAGACAAAGGAAGAGAAGAAAAAAAAACATATATTGTGAGAAAAAAGCATTAACAAAAAGCCAAAGGCAATTTTTTTTTTTTTTTGTTTACATCAATGAACGCGGTGCTGTGCTTTGATATTTGTATATACATATATGCAAATCCTTAAACCTTTGCTATAGGTAATTAATTAATTAGTTTGAGAAACTAAAAAGTCAAGATTAATAAAAGATTTAGAAGATATTGTGCGAATACAAAAATGGATATAATTTATACAAAAATGCAATTTAAAGCAATGCGATGAAATTAAAAAAAAAATTAAAAGCTTTTTTTGAAGAATAAATTGTTGTTTATTTATGCATTATAATGTGTGTATGTATGTATGTATGTAGATGATACATGTGTATTTGTGTGCAGAAAGTTTTCTAAAAATTATAAGAAAAATTAAAAGTCGTGTGAAAGTAAGACTTCTTACCGAATCATATTTAACAAATTCCGTACTCAAGTTTCAAACATACCAGCGCACAATATGTTTACGAATAATGTTCAACAAAACAAAGAACAAATTTAATTAATCTTTTGTATTCATTTATCTTTAACTAATGTCGTCGCAATATCCAAACATTTGTAGACGGAAATGCCGATATTATATATACCACTTGACTTGCATTTTTGAAATTCAGAAATTTAAAACATTTTACTGCCTTTGGCTTCTACGTAAATCCTTTTTTCTCTCTTCATCCTCGCAACGACAATTTCCAAAGCGTATATTAAACACTGAAAATAGTGTTAACGAATTTCAAAGACCCTCAACAATATATGCAGAATAAGTGAAAGCTATAGAGCGCCCTGAAGCAAGTAGAAGATCAGTCGAGATAAAAATGTCGTATATTTACGATGTATATACATATATACATTAAGGTTGGTACTTGGTTCACTCGTAATTTTAAAATATCATAGCTAAAACTAGCCAATTCGAAGTTCCAATTTCGAACTAGAATTTTCAGTCATGTCTGAAATTAGGGTGTCGGAAGATTAACCCAATTTTCGCTTTTCCATTAGAACTATAATATTAAACCATGATCCAAATGGTTATATTTTGTGGTGTTTGTATGTAATAGAAATAAATGCTCTACCGCTTTCTTGTCTCGATAGCCAATTCGTAGTTACAAGAACCTAAATGTGCAAAGAAATATTATATACTTTATATTTTTCAATGAAGGTTTTAATAAAGTATGTATTTATGTATGTACTTTTTCAAAAAAAGGTTGTACCCACATGAAAATGAAACTGGAAAATATTAAGAAATATTGGGGAAAAAACTTCTTAAAATCAAATTAATGGAGATATGTTTAAACGAGTCCAGCTCTATTAAAACTTTACATTCTTCCCAGATGTTTTGACAGAATTATTATAAAGAAAACGGCAAGAAGAACTGATTTTTCCTGTGAAGAATGGCGCTTTATCTTATAAAAATATATATACTTATTATAAAGAAAAAAGTAAGAGTTTATAATTACTTTTATTAAATAAGTGTAGAGATATTATTACTATATTTTTATAAAGAAAGTTTCTACTATCGATCAGACCACCAATATATATTTCACAAGACTATGTACCGTATTCCTTTTTAGTATTAACAAGAAAAGAAGAACAACCAAGACAGTCTCCGTTTCAATTTTCAAATCTAAGCCAATAAGACAAGGAATTAAAACTGGTTCAATCGCAAACATAAATTTCCACTGCAATTTATTTATAGAGTATACCCATAAAAACCTCATTCTAGTCGAGTCGGTGCTACTAGGGAGCCATCCTGGAACCTTCATAGGTCGTTAGACAGCAGTTTTATAATGCCAATTGGGTATATACATATAGTTATTTTCAAGATGACATTCAAGCGAGTCTACACTAGACCCCCGTTGATTCAGCCTAAAACTATTCGATGTACTGCAATCCTTGTTAGCATTGGCATAGGCACTCGAGAACAACATTGCAAACATGCCATTGCCATAAACGCCTTCTAAAGTTTTGTTATTTTTCTCCAATATCAATAACTAAAAAATTCGAAGCTAATAGATACTTATTTTGTTTGTTAGTAACAGTTTCTATAAAAGAATTAACTGTATGAATTTTAGCATGTAAAATAGTAAGATTTAAGGAAATGATTCGGGTGACATCAAAAGATATTTGCACCATATTAATTTGCTTCGTTTGGTAGTTCGCAATTATACATATACAAACACATACACCACCTCATAATATTAATAAGAAAGAAACATTACTTACAAGTACTTCTGTGAATCTCTGAGACAGATGGCGATTCACGCATAGCATCAGCTAAATCCTCCTTTAGTCGAGAATCGCCATGAGATACAGTGAAATCAGAATCCAAATGTTCGTGACGAAAACGATCCATAAGTTTTGGGCTTTGCTCTATACTACCTATTAAAATAAAATTAAGAACATGTAATTATGTTAATAAAAAATAATTATTTAATTCACGCTTTAGCTTTTATTCCTTGGACGTGCGCCTTTATAGTTATCAATTTATGTATATTCTTACTCTTTTATTAATCGGCTATCGCTTCGTCCATTGGAATAAAGCTTTAGGTGTTGAACTTACTGTAGGATCCCGATTCAATCAAAACTGGCAGATTACAACGAGCCGCTGCAACTGGCATACTTAATGGATGAGAACGCATTGCAGAAGCCGCAGATGTAGGCTTGGTTACTCCAATTTCTACAGCCTCAACATCGACATGATTTAAATTAGATCTGGAAATTTTTTTATTAATATTTTTTTTTTTAATTGAACGTCAGTTGAGTAACATACCCGCTAGGTGTATTGTATGTTTTAAATACACACTGTGGTCCCATCCAAAGACGTCGATGTGGTCCAGCATGCGTTATTATTTCAACTTGTGATACCCAACTCTCAGCTTTTTCCTCTGTATCATATTGGCGCATGCTGTCCAACAATATACATGAATTACGATCCTTTATTAGCCAATTATCATTTGCTAATGGTGGCATAAGCTCATGAGATCCATCCCTTCGTCTACCAAGGTTCCATTGAGCTTTAGCTTCTACATCCAATTCAATTGGAGTATCATCACAAATTTTTTCTTTGGCAATGTCTAAAATATAATAAATATTTAATACCACATGCATATGTAAATAGATAATATAACTATGGTCTTTTGCTATAACCGCATAACTCGAGAAAAGAAAGATGCTGCAATTTAGGTATCTATTTCGATTAATCATGTGTTTTCAAAAATAGCACAATGTCATTTACCATTAACAATCAACTAGTTGGCAAACTCGTATATGCTAATAGTTATGCTCCAAGTTCAGCTCTTTCAGATAAAAATTTAAACCGTTTTTTTTAATTCGCCGAGCTAGCTGTTATGGGTTACTGCAAAAAGAAGTTATATATTATTTTTTATTTTTTTTTTTTATATTTACTTGATGCAAGTTTTGTATCCAAATCATATTGAATAAGGGCACCGTGACCAGCCATTACAAACAGCGAATCAATCGCTTTGCGTTGGATACGATGCGATGCTTCTCTTGTTACATTTGGTGGTTCAAGTAACCATGATCGAGATTTTGCAAAAATTGCACACACACTTAAAGGTTTGCCATTATCATCTGACAATGAAGAGTGTCTTTGACGCTGTGAAACATTTGATGTGCCTCCACCACCAGTACCACCACCGCTACCACCACTATTAACACCCATTTTTCCTGGCATAACAAGTCCAGCTGAAACAGGTGGCGATCCAAGAGCAAAGGGTTGTCGCAGTTGCGCCAGAGGTAAAACAACTGTTGGTCGTGGAAATGGTGGTAATGTTGTATTATGATAAGGTTGTAATGATTGCATAAAATTAGTGCTTTCCGAATGTGTAATTGGTGAGTTAGAACGCCCATCTGCCGATAAGCCAGCGGAACGATGGAAACGTGACAATTTATTAACAACATGTAGTGAAGTATGTGTGCGTACCCCCATTGGACCACCGTACGGTGTAATGGGAAAGACATGAGTTGTGCCACGTAATGTTGAAATGGCCACCCATCTCGAATCCAACGAAAATGTGATATTTTGCACTTTTGCACTGGTATCACCTCTATGCAATACATATAGATGATGTACAGCTGATAGACTTGGGCTTACAGGATGGGGTTGTATGCGAAAAACATGAAAATCATGACCACGCCGATCGGCTGTCAGCAACAACATGCCTGAATTATCAAACTCCATTGCAACAATAGCTTCTGCATGGGCAACGAAATGCGCTATAATTGGCTCATTGCTAATAGTACCAGCGGCGGCTGTTATTGTGGTGGGACTGTAATCTTTAATTATTTGCTGAAATGTGCATAATATTACATTAGTCGTATATAGCTACTATACATATGTATGTATGTAAATACAAACCTCTATATCCATTATTGTTACTATGCCAGGTTGCTTGGCATCAACGCCAACAGCAGAATCGAAGCTGCTATTTTTGGATAAACTACCAGTGCTTGACGTGCCAGTCAAACCTGCTGCCACCTGTTCACCTAGTTCACGCAATCCTTTACCCAGTGATTTAGCAGCATTTAATACAGTAGCCGTATAACTGGCAATACCTTCGCCATCCCAACCGCCACCGCTACGTTTCGTTGGATGTAGCTTTTGCTCAGCATATGCTAACCAACGTGGTCCAAGTGCCACAGGATTTGGATTTATACTTTATATGAATAACAAATAAAAACAATTCTTATATTCTTGTGATAATAAAAGAAGAATCTCAAAATTCTTACCCAGGACTCGGATAACATGTCGTTATGGAAAGTCTATCCTCCAAGGTGCGGGCATCAAAAATGGCTATACGTTCATGAAATACAGTAACAACAGATGTACGATTCGACATGACATCAAGAATTGGATTCTTAAATTTAATTGTTTTCACTTGTTTTCCAGTCTTAAGGGATATAAAATTAAGAGTGCAAAATTGAGGCTGTGAAGAAGTGGTACTTGTATCAACTAATGCAATAAGTGGACGCTTCTCAGCATATGCATCCATCGTTTCATCAGCACGTCCATGCTCGTCAATAGATCTTGTACATGCAGGTGTTGGTAAAATGCGTAATGTTGAGACAACACCATGACGCCATGATAAAACTTCAATAGCCTCACCATTAGCCGGTATAGCCCATACTTGTACACCAAGTCCATAACCGAGTATTAAAAGTAAAGGAGGTGCAACATTTCCTTCCAACTCCCAATCAATACCAAAACATGGATCACTTATATCAGCAGTTGATTCAAATCTTGCCCAAATAATTGTATCCTTGGGTTCTGTATGCGTTTGATGTGTAGCAAGTGTAACATCATTTATAAATCCAATTGCCGAATCCAATATTGAGCGATCACTCACTACCTGGGGTGGTACTACTGCAGGTGCAGCCATACCATGCGATTGGCATCGGGATGAATCTGCAGACATTTTCAACTTTTACACTCTCTGTCGAAGTTGTGCTTCAAATAGCACTACTCTCCAAGAGAGCTACTTAATAAATAAGCACTTCGTATTGGATTATTAATTTCAAAAAATTCTTCTATAAATCTTTTGTAGAATCCAATTATGTGGTATGTATGTTTGTATGTCCGTTTGAATGTAGAGTAAATTTCAAATGAAGTTGTGACTGCAAACACTGCGTTTTGTTGTTTCCTTTTATTGTATTTGACTTCTGAAAATTAAAAAACACATTTTGAAAAATTTTAAAATTTTTGAACTTAAAAAGGAATTTAGAAATTTTGTTAGTTAGTTATTTTTCAATTTGTAAATTTGGTTGGTATGTTGCAATATAAAGAGAAAAAGTAATTAGTATAGGGTACCCCCTATTTCTTACTGGGAGGTGCTGTGGTGAATTATCTACCAATGATTTTAAAATTCTCACTTAAATTCTTTGTTGTGCCTTCGGTATAAATTGCAAGCTCTCTGGTTATATGTATGTATATAAAATATTTTGGTATTCCTCATTGTGTCTATGTTCGTGACAAACAACTTTTATTTGTCTTTGTTGTTTCTATTTCATTCGCCTTTGAATTGCCAGAGAACGCTATTTTCATATAAATATATACATACATACGTACATATATACAATATATTCTCTCTTCCATTTGCCGTCTGTTTGGGTTTACAATGGTAAGTCAGTGTTCGAAAAGAAACTTATTGTGTGTGTTGTTTTTTCGATTTCTTAATTAACACGATAATTCGAAAAAAAAAACAACTTTTCGTCACTTATAAAATATTTTCTTTTAAACTACAAAGTAAATCAATTGTGTAAAGATTCTCATAAATTTATTTATAATGAATTTATAGTCTCAAGAATACCTTTTCAACCGCGCCTACGAAATTCAAAGTAATAATATACATTTTTTTGGTAAGCCCTAAGCGACTTATGAATAATATACGAAACTGAAATTTGATTTACAAATTTTAAATGTCCTTTGAAAGTTAAATGTAAACTCGTCGCTTCTTAGAAAGTAACCGAAATTGTGAGCGCTTATAATTTTTGTTTGCTTATTTTTTTTGTTTTCAATTCAGACAATTTTTTTAGCGAGAAAAATAAATTTTATCGAGCATCGAAGTGACGAACAAAATATTGCAAAGCATTCGAAACTTATTTTTTCATTCAATTTCAAAATTTGCAAATTTATTTTAGTACCCTGGGTAATACTTTCTATAATACATGTACATATGTACATATGTATGTAGTTTGTTGCGTAAATATAGCACACTCGAAATTAACATGTAATCATTTATACACTATCATACGAATTTTTCTGATAATACTAATTGGTTACTATTGGAAACAAATAAAATAATCAAAAAAAATATATATATTAACAAAAAATTAAAAAAGCAAAAAAAAACTGATCAAAAAATGAAAATAGTCAAATATAATAACTAAAGTAATAAAAAAGAAACATAAACAAAAGATTTAAATAATCAAAAAAAAAAAAAACTAACCAAAAAAAAAAATAAGTAATAGAAAGGAGTCTATAAGAAAAAGTATGGCGGTTGTCTATAACCTATCTTTTTCTATTAAATTACAATTAAAAATATAATACAAAAATAATTTTCAATCTAAACAAAAAAATTAGTGTTAGTGACCTTGACTGAATTGTTGGTCCAAATAGCAATAAAAAAAATAATCGAAAAAAAAATATCAAAAACTTTATATTATTTTTGATGTTTCGCGATTTTTTCTTTTTATTTTGATAACTATGGAAGATAATGATTTTTTTTAATAATTATTAAAAACTGATAACAATAGGTAATTTATCAAACGATTAGTAATTATTAACAGGTCTGATCTTCGTTCAAAAAAGTTTTGAAATATGTTAAATTGGAAAACCGAAAATGCAGTTTTGTAGCTCATTAAATTTTAGTATAACGAGGCATAAATTTTAAGTTTTAAAAAATGGTTTGGTTTTTTTTCAGAGCTCATTTTCAGGTTTTTCCACATAAAAAAATTGTTGTACGAGTCTATGGAGAAAAATGAAATGCGAAAATTCTGCATTTTTTTCTTATTTAAGCTTCGTATAAATATGTTTTTTAAACTTTGAGCAAATCTTTAAAAAGAGCGAGATAGCTATGAAACGCACTGTATGCTCAACAGATATACATACATACATGTATACAATTTTGATCCTAATATAGGGCTTATGTCAATAAATCTTAAGATAAACCGTGGTTGGCATATTATAGTGCCGGGAAAATTTTAGATGAAAAATACTCTTTAAAAAAATCTGCCATGAAAAGCTTCTCAACGGAAATTCATCTACGCAAACCCCGTTCGGTGGCTTCAACATGTACATACATATGTATGTATGTAGCTCTTTCAAACTTCTCGGGTATTTATTATAAAGCGGTGGTGATTCGTATTCTGGAATGGACGTGCCAACAAAGCGGCGATAAGTAAAGACTGTTTCTACAAAAACAATGTACCTATACCTCATGGCTCATGGCTACTTACCAAATTTTTTGGTAGGCCTTTAATAGATATGGTAAATAGCATGAAAATATTTACTTAGATATTTACTATATATGTATTTGTAATTGTACATACAAAATGACATTTACTCGGGATGTTGTCATATATAAGATTTGTGTATGCCAATGTTTAGAAGGTATGTATGTCCACTTCAGTCATATCTAAAATATATTTAGATTAAGTTATTACAGGAATATAAATACAAATATAAAAATCATACGTACATATGTATGTATGTATGTATGTACAAACATTTGTTGCAAACTATAATACGAATATATTTCCTAATTTTTTTTTTTTAATAATGGCCAGAGTGAAAAATTGAAAGCACTTCTAATAAGATTGTAAAGAATTTTTAGGGATTTTAATAATTCTAACTCGGCTTGCAAGTTTTTGTACCATATAATCATCTTTTTAAAAAGTGTGTTATGTACCTATGTTAAAAAACTTTCCATATAGAACGAGAATTTTTGATTTTCAAAATTTTAGAATGATTGATTGATTGATTGTTGTCTTTGAATATCATTTTAAATTTGGAGTTACATCAGGGTTTACATTACACCTATTTCAAAATTCGCTTTTGAAAGAAAATCTAAGATAAAGTGCAATTCAATGGTGTTTAAAAGGCAATGTAAAATGCCCATCTATGATATATACTCATGCACTCATATATAAACAAAAATGCATCATGCATTCATATAGATACAAAAATACACCCAACCAACATTTTGAGGCTTCTTCGTCGACTTAGTTAATTGCCAGTCTCAATTTCTTTCACATTAGGTGACATCTTATCGATTATTTTTAAATATTAGTGCTCCTGGTTGTTGTTAACAGCGCTTCGGGTAGTTGTTTACAATTCGGAGTAATTTTCAAGTTGTTTTACAACATTCATTTCCCAAAACCACAAAGTTGGTGCTGCGTAGGCGGATTCACATTGCCGGGTCCTAAATACGTCTTTTAATAGCTCTCCCGACATGTTAGGACATGTTTTAGCACTCGGTGACGGTCGTAAGCAATTACTATGCTCCGTCTCATACTTTGGCTAGCAGTAACAATAACAATTGCTTCTTGCATCAAAACGATTTTCAAGACTCGTTTATGCTTCAAAATGCTAACTGGGCATACATTCATATACATATCAATACATGTAGTAGTGTTTGCTTGCAGGTGAGCAGCTGATTGTTTGATGCATAGGATTTGACCTTAGTATGGTAGCACTACCAACAGATCAGTTTCCCTTAATTTTCGATTTGAAAAGGGAATAAAGTGCCACGCCTTATCTTGTTTTCATCATTTTTGTTATTTTAACACTATTTTTTCCAATGATTGCGCATTTGTTTGTTTGTTTATCACTTTGAATATTAACTACGACGTCGACATTGTTTTTCATAATTTGTGTATGTACATACATATATATATATAAGTAGATATGTATATATGTATGTACATATATTTATGCATTTGATTATGTACATACTATGTATTTATCTATTTCTTACCAACTATTCGTAGTTATTTCGAATTAAAATGTCTATTTAACACTTTATCATCATTCTCACTTGTAATATAAATGGTTTTATTACACTTTGAACAACGAAATAATGATAGTTTAAAATTTTTAGTTTAATTTGTTTGTACTCAGCTCGGATGTTGTGCGCAAACAAAGAAAAATTACGAAATGATGGCTCTATTCGCTGTTGCCACTTTCCTTTTGTTGTATTTTCGTTTCTCTTCTCTACATAGCCTTAGCCACGGTTGCCACATTGAAACAAAGTATTAACCAAAGTAAAAAAACAAAAAAGTAATTTTGAATTAAATTTCATTGCAAAGGCAAGTAAATCACGAATTAAAGGCGGATTTTAGCCTTACATGTTTCACATCGCTTTTTTGCTTGTTTGTGTAGCGACAAAAACACTCTCCCGAAGCTCGAAGCAGGCGGTTTTACTTTGCAATAACACCCGTGTATCGGGTGATTCGTTCTAGTAGGAAGAACTGTTGTTTGAACCGACTTCCTCGAGTCGTCCTCTTACTTTCGAGATTAGAGCACGGGCATAGTTATCTAATCTACATACCTCAAATAGATATCTAATTTCTGTGTTTGTTGGTCGTTAATTTTCATTTACCTGTTTGTGCAACTTTAATTTTGTTTGGAAGCTAATTGCAAATGAACGTTTTTATCAACATATGGGGAACGATTTCTTAAAAAAACTATTTTATTTTGAACATTTGGAACAGATTAATCGCTAGCCTAGCTTATTACAACGTTCATTGGGCTGTATGGTAATGTTTTTGTATTGTATTTTAATTTGTTTTTACTTAATGAGACAAGTTTCCTATCTTATTATTCAATATTATAAAATCAAAATAATTATTTTCAAAGTTGACCGAAAGAGTTATTTTGTGAGTACCGTTGTCCTATGATATTTCGTCTTTTTTGCCTTTTTATGCATTTTATTTTATAAAAACTTCCACAATAATACCAATTATTATACAAAATAAATAACACAAACTAAATAATGGATACCCAAATTTTGCACTATTTTCTACTGCTTTTTTCATTATCAAATTTCGTTTTTTAGCAGTTTTAAAACTAGATTTCTTCTTAAATGGGTTAAAATATTTTTGAGTTTGGTCGTATATCTTGATCCATTTAAAAAAAATATATCAAATTCAATCTCTTTGGAAATCCATTGGCAAAGTTAATGGATAGAGAGCATTAAAAAAAAAAATTAAATTATGAAGCGATAGTTATATATGAAATGTTAATTAATCCGATAGATAGGCATTGTAAAATTGGGTATAAGTTGAATGCATCTTGTGTGAGGTTGACTTGGCAACCCTTGACATGGAATTGGAATATTGATATCAATTTATGCCCAAAATTATATGACGCAGTTAAATAAAAAAGTTATTACAGAAACATACATACTTATATACATGCTATGTACAAATAAATAACTTATGTATATTTATCTGCTGCAATATATTAAAAGGACTTTACCCCAGTTAACTGAAATCTATTTTAACATTATTCATTATTTATTTATGTATGGGCGTTACATGTATCAGCACTTTTCAAAAACTTGTAATTTTTAGCTTACGAGTGGCTAAATGCCATTTAATAACCTTTAGATTAACCCGATATAAGTCATTTTAATACATTGCCACAGATGCATTGTTTATCAAAAGCAATTGTTGAAATTATTAGCTGAAAGTTCACCTATGTATGTACATACAAATTGGTGTTGACACCCAGCAAAACACAAAACGGCTTCCGCAAACAAGATGAAAATCAATTTTTAACTTATACTTCAATTTTATAAATCTTGCTGAATACTTAGCATTTGCAATAACATTTGTTTAGTCTTTTAACTTGATGAATATTTTCAACAAAAATCTTTGATTTTCAATTCACATTAAACTGCGTCGACTTTCCAATGAATAACATTCAATTTGCCAATTATGTGTTTTGTTTTGCTCTTTTCCAATAGGGACAACGTTGCCAGAGAAATTTTATTTTTATTATAAGATACCTACCCGAATACCAACAGTAACGTGATGAGCATTGTGCACTCAGGCCTGAATAGCTTCATATCTCGAATATTACAAGTATTCACTCTCGCTTAAAAATTATGTATGTGCAATAAATTTTTGCTAATTAATAGAATGTTTAGTTAACGTTAACCAGATTCTAATTGACGTAAAGCGTTATGAGGCCCTTATTTATGCCTATTGTTTGCTTCTCTGTCAGCATGTTTTGTCGTATTTTAGTTATAACTATTCAAAAGTTGAATTTGTTGTTGCTGCATTTCCCATTATAAATATCAACTTCCTCTCCAAATACCATTCGAAATTGCATGTTTTTATGTTCATGAACACTATTTTGTAAAAACTTTCTGCTCACTGTACTAAGCTTTTAAAAAAAAAAAATTTCAGGTCATAATATCAACCTATATATTTTTGAATTTAAAAATATCTTCCAAACTATTGAACGGATTTCGAAAAATGGTCGATCGGGAAGTAGTTCTAATAAAAAAAATGCAAATTAACAGAAGTTTATTAACCCAATAAGCAAAAAATCAGACGCATTTAGAAACAAAACAACCCATAGCCCATCCAGCAGAGGAAACACCCTTCTAAACTTGTTTTAAAAAAATGTTTAATCTTTCTAATAAATAAGCATTAAGTATTTGCAGAAAATAATTATGCGATAAGCAGATACAAAAGTTAAAACATATCAACTTCTAACGTATCCAGCGAATGTGTATATGAACATATATGCTACCGAGCATCTTTAATTGGTTACCCCTAAAAACATGCGTGATGGCAACCTTGTTCAAATAAGTACAAATACACGAAATGTCATACAAAAAGAATTGAACAAAACACTTTATTTACCCAGCGAAAATAAACAATATTATTGACATTTTATGTTTTCACCGAATATTTGCAAAATTTGCCAACGCAAGCAATTCAATTAGCTATTCGAGTATAATAATTTTAATGGCTGATAAACTGCCCAACATCCCGCCACCTTCGAAACCATTCCCAGGTATTTAGATTAATGAATTTTACATTTGTTACGAATAAATTGGTTTTGTCTATAGGTTCTCTTACACCCGGTTGGAATGATCCACCAGCTGTAAATAACGATGCCCGTTCTCAAGGTAGACCTAAAACACTTTTAAATAAAAGAGTTGCCTTTCCCGTACAGGGAATATCAACAGGGAATTATGCAGAATCAAATGCTCTTCCTATGGCTTGTGGATCGCCATCGCATCCTGAAGGAATTGCGTCTCCCATGAAAATAGAACTATCGATGGATACATCTCCATGCAAGCCAAGCACCTGATTGACTTTAAATGATACGAAATATTAGTTTAGTTTATTAAAAGTAATTTATATAACTAAAAATGGAATTACATATACGTACACTCTCATATTTATAGCATAAAGGGATTTAAAGCTTTTTAAAACGACGTATCCATACAAATTTTGAATTATAGGAAGTTTATAAACCTTTTTTTATGAATGTTGGGTTATGTAGTTAATATCTATATTCTTGCTTATGATTACTTATGCAGAAGCGATGCATTTATAATTTGCTATGGCGAGTAATCAGTGTTGCTCGTAGCTAAGCTAGAAAAAGAAATCTATCTAAATTGATCCCACTCATAGCTATATATATCAGCAATATATTGAAATTCAACAAATACTTAACACATTATTAAATTATTAAAAAAAAAAAAAGTGAAGATATACATATGTCTCGATATCAAGAACTAAGCCCCATTTTTTATAGATATTGGGATAATTCTCGACAGCTTCTCAAACGTTCTTCCACCTTGGAGAAATATAGAATTGGAATAAACTTCAGCATATGATAACCTAATCATAGCTTGGCTTGGAATGACATATTCGTTTACACAAAAGTTTAATCAAGTCATTATGATATAAATGGTCGTTGTGAAAGTTTTGGGGTGGAAATTCACAAAATTTGCATAATCATACAGTGAGTAAACGGTTTTTGGGCCAATCTCTGATAAAGTCTTGAATTAGCAGTTAATCAGACATTGTGTAAACGGGCCTAACTGTTCTCTAACCTGAATGTGTTCATCGGTTAGTTGTCAAATCTGTCGATTGAGAAAAAGGACCAGAGGTTTTTTGAAATTTGACGATGCAGGCGCATGTCACTTGTGTATCTGTCATTTGAATGCAACCCTGAACTTTTCCTGCATAAGTTCGCCGCAATATTTCAAAAACGAAAACTCAGCGTCTTTTGATTTATAATTTATTTTTTACGCATTTAATAGTTATTTAAGTCATTGAAAGCATATAACAAAGCACAGGAAATTTAGAAAAGTGCTTTGGAGCTATAATAGAAATATAGATACGCCCAATTATGTCAAATAATGACGAGCGAAGTGACGATGGAGCTGTACGGGTGATAGTGCGTGAGAGGCCAGTAGGTGACATGCTTGGAAGTGATAATGAAACTAAAAGCATAATATCATACTCTGAGCGTTGTCCTAATGTACGAGAAAACATACATGCATATACATAAAACAAACTTTTAGTAATAAGTTCATAATTTTAGGTATTAGTGGTCGATGGTCGGCCATTTACTTTCGACAAAGTGTTAGAACCATCATCTTCCCAGGATCAATTGTTCTTAGACATACGTCCACTTGTTGGTAAGGTAAAGCAGGGATACAACTGCACAGCTTTGGCATATGGACAAACAGGAACTGGAAAATCCTATTCAATGGGGTTAAATTCAAATGTATGGTTTGGTACAATTGGTCTCATATCTATACACATAACTTTCGGTTGTTTACTATTTTAATATTTATTACAGTCTGCTGAAGGTGAAAACGTCGGAATTATACCACGATGCTTGAGTGAAATACTAATTACTGACCCTGCTGCTAATGACACATCAAAAACGATCGAAATACACGCATCTTTTATTGAAATTTATAATGAAAAGGTTTTTGATTTACTGAGTGACAATACAACGGAACCAATTATATCGCGTGGTATGGTTGACTAATTATTAATGTCCTTTATTTAAAAACCATCCTCATTTTATATATACATACTTACTTAGGTTACAAATATACAGGTGGCACTCGAAAGGAGTTAAAAACTGTAGATGATTGTTATAGTGTTCTACAACAAGGCAATAAAAATCGTCATGTACGACCCACAAAGATGAACTCTCAAAGCTCACGATCGCACGCCATATTTAGTATTCATGTATGCACTGTCTCCGCAAAGGGTATTCTAAATACAAGACTAAACTTAGTCGATTTAGCTGGCTCTGAGGGTGTGCGCCGTACAGGGCATCAAGGAGTGGCTATGTCTGAAGGTGTTAATATAAATCAGGGTCTTCTTTCCATCGGGAAAGTATTGCAAGCGAAAGCACTTGGTCACAAAGTTATTCCTTATAGGGATAGTGTTTTAACATTAGTTCTACAAGGTATTTTCTCTAATATCCAATGCATAGCTTTAATAATAATAATATACTTTTAAATCTAGACTCGCTGAATGAAAACTCTTATTTAACACTTTTGGCATGCATAAGTCCCCACCGTGCAGATTTAAGTGAAACTTTGTCGACACTTCGATTCGCTCAAAGTGTAAAACAATTAAAACATTCGCCCCATATTAATCTTATACTGGCAGAATCAAAGGTACTTACATACAAACGTGTTTCTATATTATTATGTACATATGTATATGCTTATAAACAAAAACAGTTATGTATGCAAATACGGCAACTTTTATATACAGTTATTTGCCGAATTTTACAAGAAATATTTTATTCAGAAGAAATATTTTCTTTTTGACTCTTGGGTTTTAATAAAACTTAATTTGCAATAGGTTCTGTTGTTGTTGTAACAGTGTTGGGAAAACATATTGTCATTTGATTTTATTTTATATAACCAAATTCAATGCAATCAACAATGACATCTCGCATTCGTCTACGATATGAATCAGAATTTCCTTTACATAATAGTCCCGATTCTTTTAAGTTAACCACTTCTCCTGTTTCTACTCGTTCGCTGAGATCCTCCAAGTTTGGCACATCTTCGGATTTCATCGTTATAATTGGGAGAAGAATCATAGCGAAAAGCAGGCCAACAGCCCCTTTATTCAAAAGTTCTTCGTCAAATGTTTCCCTTGGAAATAATTGTGCTGGATTGGAACCGAGTCTAAGAATAAAGAAATAAGTCGTTGTTTTGGTTTATAGAATATTTCAGTTGGGGTTCACTACACCCAGCTCAGTAATTTTGGATTTCGGAAACACAGATTGGTGTCAAAATCCCCATTGTTAAAATCAATGTAAAAGTAACTAATAACAATTACAAATTAAGTTTTACCTGCTTATATGCTGAGACAGTTCCTCATAATAAACATTTAAAACATCACTGTAGTACATTTTTCGAAATTCCTTTGAAGTACATGTGAAAAGGAAGCACATGAGGTCTGTAATAGGTGATGAGTATCGCATTAGCTGCCAATCTAACAAACGTATTGAGTCAATCTTGTCATCCTTTAAAAATTATGTTAAAAATAATTAGATCCTTATGTGCCTCTCTAAAGTTTTATTTCGGCAATAAATCAAAAACCATTACCTTAAATTTAAACATGATGTTATTGCTCCAACAGTCTCCATGACACACTACTGAATATGGTTCGGATTTCTTGCCATCAATAAAATTCAAATAAATATCAAAAAAGGAACATTCAAAGAATTTTGATAGAGTTTCTTTGTACATATTGCTTTCTGTTTCTATACATGCTTCGGTACTTCTTTTTAATCCATCAAAATATGCAATAAGGTTAGTATCCGTTTTACGTTGCTCAAAAATATCTTCGATAACTTGAAACTTTTCCAGCGATTCAGGACTCTGATCCTTTAGAGCAAACGAAATTGCATGTAATTTTGCATAGCTGCGCATAACAACTACAACATGTTCATATCGAAAATCGTCAAAACGGTCAAACAAGCGAAAGTCTTGTAAGCCTAAATCTTCCATAAATATTGCCTCTTCGAATTCATCTGTTATGGTGTGCAAGCACTTTACAAACTCATAAAATCCAATTTCTGTCGGTATACCTTTGCTTTTTTGAAAACGTTCCACCAATGGCAAGAACTAAGAAGAAAGTAGCAAGTGCTTTAATACTGTGGCATCATAATAATCATATATTACCTCTTCATATGCAAGTGACTCCCTTAGAAAGCATGGCCTGATAAAAAATTGTTTGCGTCTTACGAGATTGCGTGGTGGTATTTTAAGTACTAGACTTGAAAAGGATGTTCCCAAATTCGTCTCGACTTTAACGACAACACGGTAAACTATTCCAATATAATTTTCACCCTTTTTCGTAGCTGGTAGTAATTCGTAGGAAAAGGATTGTGTTGGAAATTTTGCTTCAAGTAACTGTTGCAGTGCTTTTAATACGACACAGCTGGGGAAGTCGCATGCCGGACTATAAGTGCTCTCATTAGCGTTATCCATTAGTAACTGAAATAGTTTCAATCACATACTAATCGTTTTATGTCAGTTCTCCAATTCACGGCTTGCAAATTATAAATTCATTTTATTTTTTAAAACCGCAATCGAAAATATTAAGTTTTGTGGTTTTAAAGATATATTTGCTATTGGTGATAGATAAAACATTAAGGTGTGGGTGAAGAAAATAATGTAGAAGTAAAAAAAAAAAAATCCACTATTTATTTCAGAAAAACAGAGTGAAAACTCCCAAGAAGTTTGTGAAGACTCCCGGTCCTGGCAAGCGACCATATTCTAAGAATGGCACCGAACTTGGGCTTAAAGCCGTTAAACCCATATATCACAGTAACACATTTTGTACTCCAAGCAAGTTAAAACGCAATCTCATGACCGATAAACTTAATCGCTCCGAAATGGGTCTTACACCTAAGCAAAAAGCAAAGTAAGTACATGAAAAAAAAATTGTACTGCTCCCAAAAATCAACACACTCATAAATATAAATCTTTATAATTATGTTTAAAGGGAGCAAACAGGCCTGATTCCCCCTTTAGTAGGTGTTCCACGTTCAGCGATGCATTCAAACTTAAACCGAAAACACCGAGAATCAAGCGTTTTATTGGATCAATCTTTAGATTCGCGTGCTTCAATCTTGAGTATAAATGTATCTTCATCAACGATATATGGGAATGAGGGCCCGACTTCAAGTAGATTTATGAGGTATGCCAGAGATATGTTATCAAACATTAGCATTCTAAATTTATTTTTTACAACAGTTATAGTCCAGTTGTGCGTAAATGTATGGTGGAAATTGAGAATGTTATGGAAAATAAAATGTCTCAACTTATGGAGACTTTAAAAGACCTGAATAAAGAGAACTTTCAACAGCGAACTATAATCGCAGAAGAAACACCATGCTCTACACCATGGATAGCAAATGTTCCAGCCATGCCATCATTACCTCTTGCACTTAGACAAGAATTGAAGAGTATTATACAAGAGGTATTAAAAGAGAGTGCCGACCCCAAAAGTACACCTTTGGATAGTAGAAATGATTCAAATTCTATAATACTGGACTCGTCCATCTTAAAAGCAAATCCCAGATGTCAGCTGGTAAGAAGATTTTCACCAAATGAAATCATTTTATACAAAATTGTTTTATATTTTCAAGTTCACTACTAGCAGTCCAGTCTTTAAAGTGCCGGATGTGCCCAACAGAGCATCACCTAGAACAGATTCAACTGTTGAAATAACTTCCGATGCTTCAGAGGAGCCGAATCACACCAAAGGTGCAGTGCGTCGCTCTCGCCGTATATCACAACACGGCACATCTATGGATCTTAATGATTGTGGAATATCATCTAAGTCGTTACGTCGTTCCCGCCGGCTATCAACAATGAGGGAAGAAATGGAAACGCAAATAGGAGAAAACTCGTCTGAAATATACCGTAGAAGAAGATCCATTAGACAGTTGCAAAATAAAAGGCGACAAAGTGTACGTCATGCTGAGCATGTAAAGGAATTAGAGTCGGATAAAGAAAATGAAAAATATAATACCATTTCAAAGCGAACTAAAAATATTAAAAACTGTATCGCTTCATTGAACAATACTGTTATAGAAAGCTACTTTGGAAATGATTCCGAAGGTATAAATTTAAATCTTAAAACTAAAAAGCAAAACATTAAAAAACATAGAAAAGCGATATTAGATCTACTAAATACGGGCTCCATGAAAGAGTTGCAAATACTACCACACATTGGCCAAAAAACTGCATTTCAATTGATAACACAGAGGTAATTAAAAATTGATAAGATATGTATATTAGGTTGCTTTATCAAACCAAATGCAAGATATGATAATTATTTCTTTAAATTTATAGAACATTGAGTGGAAAGTTTAAAAATCTTACACAACTCGAAAAACTGCCAATATGGCGTGGAAATTCATGGACACGTTTTGCACAGGTACGCACATACACATCACATTGCTAGGTCTTAAAGCGCTGTATGCTGTTAAAAAGAATTAAATCAAGAAATTCCAAACGTTTCTTGAGCATAAATGGTGGCAGCCATAAAAATTTGATATTTAATTGCACATGTGGAAAGTAGCAAGAAAAGAAACACATATTTGGTTTTTAAAATGTATAAACAAATTAGACATGAATTTACTTACGGCTGCCACTTTTTTGGAAGAAATACATATAGAACATCATTTATCTCTTGCAAAAATCAGAGTTGCCTAGTGCGCGTTTTCATAAAAACTTTAGAATATAGCGTACAAATTTCTTTGAAACGGCGTATTGTGTAACAAATTTTGACAAATTATCTATATTTTTTTGAGCTTTTATCTGTTATTTCATATACAAATTTGGTTTTCTTTTGAACTGCATATACCACTAATTCATTGCAAAGACCTAAGTGTGTGATATTTAAATTGAATTTTCAAAAATGTTAATTCTAATCGAAATATTTGTCTTTGCAGGCTAATTTACTCACAGACTGAATGAATAAATGATCGATATTTTTTTTTAAATACATAGCCCTGTTATATACAAATATTTTTTTAATATAAGATTTATTTTACAAAAAACGTTTTACTTATATATTGAAGCAATAGCTGAGAATTGTTCAGTGATTAGTTACACATGTATGAGAAAGGGGAATACTTAAACTGCATTCGTCGAATTAAGAACATACATTAAACATTAACAAAGTATGTTTTTTAATTTTTGTATAGCAAATTGAATCAGCACTGAATGAACATGCAACGGGTAGCAAAACATCTGGCTCGAAGGCTGTTTAAAGTAGCCCATTGACTTAAATTACAATACGGGTAATAAAGAAAGCAATTCGTCAAAACTGTAAGAGCATTGGTTTAACCTTTTTCTTACTAAAGCACTGCATTTTTAACGTCCGTCCCAAAATAACCAAGTTACAGTTGTAAGGAAAACACATCCACTACAGCTTTAAAAACCTGAAAAATTAAGACTGATATGTAGCAAATAAGGAACAATTTTTTTTTTATAATTTTGGGCCAGATAAGAAATGTCGCAGTTAAGAAGGTTCATTTAGCTATACAATGAGTTATTTATTATAAACCTTAAACAGATGACACACTTAGCAGAAAAATGTTTAGTCAGTTAGTAGTAACAAATTTTGCTTGCATACTCGCCACACCCGTCCGAGTGCTTCGAGTTGATATAACCTTATTCGATCAACTTATTTCGGAATTTTATATTTTGGGGTCTTCCTCGGAATTTCGAGTTTTTCGAAAAACGCAAAGTTGTTTCAGTTTTAAAGAGTCAAATTCTACACACTTTAAGACAGCACTGGCAGTTATAAAGGCAAACTTTAATTAATAGGCTAGTATATTTTTACAAAATATATTCATATTATTGAGAAGAAGATGCTTTTTTACAACTTTGGGTTGTATACACATTGCTATGAAATTTCAATTTATTCAAGCAAAAGTAAGAATCATCAACTTTTCCAAGCACAAAAAATATATTATTCGGGTAGTGGAATAAAGTTTTATTTGGACTTTATTGACTCTCAAAGCATTTTGGGAAGCAAAGCTGGCGTAACTCTTCTAGAAATAGTCAATAGTATTTTACCAAATGTATATAATTAAGATGCAAAAGACATCTATATCCTCCATTCTATAAGAATGAACATGATGTCATCGACAGCTAATAAGAATTAGAACTTTATCTCCAGGGTCTAACTTGACGAATTAAGCATCTGCTGATAAATTTGCCTTGCCACTATACGCTAGATAGAACCTTATCTAAAATATTCAGAGAACAGATTTGCCTTTATTATTAATGCGGCAGATTATACTGAAATTACAATCTGCATAATAATTCATACATGCCTTCCAGTAGCTCTTCTGCTTTGTATTTGATCAGCTTGGCTGGTAGTCAATAAAATGCTTACGTGATAAGCGAGCAGTGCACGTCATTGTTTTAACGCTTAAGTCCACTCAGCGAAGACAGCCTCTAACATTGGTTGGCATATTAGAATAGTATGAGTACAGATCGATAATGATTATAGAGCTAATTCAAATTCATTACAGAACTATATACGGATTTGAATGAGGATTATGGTATAAATACTAATTTGTATATAGTATCTGTGTGATGTAGGGAGTAGGGATGTCAATACCAGAATTTTGTACCATTTTACGTGCTGAAATCGAAAGTACATCAATTTTAAAGTTTTAAATTGCAAAAAGTTTATTAGCAACCGTGACATCCCTTTTTTAATCTAATTTTGAAAATAACGACCTTTCCAATCCAGCGACTAAACGCGGGATTTGGAAATCAGATCCCGAAAATCCCGGTATGATAAAAATTCAAAATATTCGCATGCCAATAACACAGTGGTGTGAGCACAACAATTAACAGATAAACCAGAAGAAAAACAAAAAGGCAAATAAAAACATTCGATCGGCCGGCTTTAGCAAGTGCAGCAGTTGACTTTGTTAATCGGCAAAGGCATCGGACCACTGGCGCGCAAGCGAAGCCCGCTAAACAGTCGATCAACAACAACACGTATGTACATATGTATGTATTTATTGTACACACATAGTGGGTAACTTAATTTTAAATGCTTGTCAATAGCAAAGCAGCGCTCAGTTAACAATAAACAACGATCGGAGTCGGAATAATTAAATGTGCGGTGGTAATTACATATAAAATATTTTGAAATTTGTAGTGAAACCTTTGAACAAAGTGCTTGTTTACCAAAGAACTTTGCTGTACAACAGACTTACAAACAAGTTCAAATAAAATAAAATGCAATCAGTGAAATTTTATTTTGATTTTCTCAATCAATCGAGTCGTGCTTTATACATTTTAATGGAGGCATCGAAAATTCCATTTGAAGCGATACAAATATCAATACTTAAAGGCAAGTTATATATATGTATGTATCTATATATATATATAGTTTATATAGGTTTGATAAGATCCAAATGATATCAATTCATAACATACATATTTATTAGAGATGACAATCCCGGGAGTGAAAAACATGTTACTAAGAACTTAACTCTTAGGGTGTGTTGGGCAAGAAAACTTGTGAGAAGCTAAGAGAGAATTGCGGAAAACTCTCCGAAAACCGCAAGGAGTAAAAAGTTTCTGGCCAACAGGAAATTCTTGAAGTTTGCTTTAGGGTGTTTTTGTGAGCTTAAAAGTTTCCAAGTAAAAACAGCTGTGACGTTTTTAATTTGTTAATAACTTGAAATTTGAAGTTTTTTTGTTTCTGTTGCCATTTTGATTGGCTAATAGTTCAAATTTAACATTTTTTTTTGTTGCTTTCCCTTGTCATGAACAGCTGTTTTTCACATACAATTTTTGCGGAGTGAAATTCCCACAGTAAAAATTTGTAGCTCTCTCTGTCAATGAAATGTCAAAATGCGGTCTTTCGCTGCAAGTGTTTTGAGTAAGCAAACACTTTCTCATTAAAAATTTTATAAAATTTTTAAACATTTTAAAAATTTTAATGCACCGGAACACAGATTTCTGATTTCTTTATTCTACCGACCAGCAACCTCTTGACAGATTTAAAATTTCTCAAATCAAGCTTTAAGGTTTATGAAAAAATTTTCGTTTTATTTAAAATATCATACATACATCAAATTCTTTTTATTTGTTTAATATATCAAAGTTAGATAGTTTTTAAACTTAACAGTTGGAGTATAACGAACACCCTAATCAAGTAGATACAAAATATCGGGATTGTAGAACTCTAAAAAAAATTGTGCATCGCTAAGATGTACGCAAATATACACTGCCAATCATTTAAATGGTTGCAAAATTTCGTGATTCTACACAACCATTGAAACAAATTTCAAATTTCTCAGCGGCACGCATTTTTACATTTTACCCAACTCGAAATCCCAATAAACATTAAAATAAGCCACTCATTGATAAGCATTTTGTGAACGTGACTTTCCACAAGTTCCAAACTAGTTTCGGTATACAAAATGTTCCAACTGTTTGGGAAATTTCCATAGCATATTTTGTGGAAACTTTGGAAAAATATTAGTGACCTTTTGTAACTATGTAAATATGTACACATGTAAATAGGTAAATATGCAGTACGGGCGTCGTTGTATACTGTGCAATGTGCGTGTCTTCCATGTCAATAGTCTTTGGTTCGTTTACCGTAGAAGTTACAAAAGAAATGAAAATGTTTTAAAAAACAAATTTTAAACGCGGTCGCTGTCGGCAGTGGTAGTGTTCAGAGTCCGCCCAAAAATTCAGAGACACGCCATTTCTATTTTAAAATACATAGATCAAAACTATCATACGTGAAGCTCGGCCTTAAAGTATTTAAAATTATAATTACTAATTGTTTGAATGCATTTGATTTTGTTTACAAAGCGCTTTGGTCACACCCACCAAACAATTTACTGCTTATATGAAGCTTATTTCATTTTATCCAAAGGCTTATAACATGAGTTCTGGAAACTATAATGCCAAATTTCGTTTATTATCACGTATTATACAAGAGATGATAGGTTCTTTCTCAGTCACAGCTTGCAAGTTTTATTCAAAAGAATTTTTGTTGGCCAGATTTGATAAAACTGTCAAACGAACAGCTGTTGTTTGTTTGACAACAAAATAAAAGTAGATACATTTCATGTCTCGCGTTTTATCTTGCATTTTTTTCTAGAAATCTATCCCGTGTTACTCTCTTGCTCTGATCCAATTTTTAGTGTTTAGTTTTAGTCAGAAAAATACCACACCTTGTATTATATCTAAAAGAACAGCTGATCGCTGACTGGCACTGCCAGTGTGATTTGTAATTTCACTAAAACGGTGTTGTGCTATAAAAAGTGGCGCTGCCGCCCTATTTCTTATTATCGCTTACGCCATTTTTTTATGGGCATGTTAGGCTGTCTAACATGTAGACCCATATGTATGCTCAACTGTGTAATAGACAAATGACGACAAATTATGTAAATAATTTTATATTTAATAAATAACTTTGTACTAAGATTAAAAGTATCAAAACGGAAGAAAACTAAAGCGTTGTTTATGTGTTTGCTTTGTCTGACCGCCATTTGTTTGCTTTGAAAAATGTCTATTTTGAAAGATTTAAGTTAAAAATTCAACTCACCTATGGCTTACGCTCACTAACAGCTGTTTTGCTTATAAGATGTTAGCTGCAGCTGCATGTGTTCGGATACATTAAAATTTTTACTGAGAAAGTGTTAGTTGACAGAGAGAGTTATAAGTTTTTTCTATGGGAATTTCACTCAGTAGAACTTGTAACTGAAAAAAATATGACCTATTAACTGATCCAAATGACAACAGCTGTTTTTGCTGCAAATTTTTACTGACTTGCGTTTCGAGAGAGTTTTATGTCATTCTCACTTTACTTACACTTTTTGCAAGTTTTGTAGCCAAACACAGCTGTTCCATACGTGATTTTCGCTTTAATGACAATTCTTACATGACAAAAAAGTTCATTCCGTTATTTTATTCATAAGTCGCTAAGTGCTTACGAAAAAAATCGAATATGAGCAAAATTGTATATGATTAATACGTTTTAGTGCCTAGATTTTCGGGATTTGCTTGGATATAAATTTACATTTAAATACTTGAATCATTACAGGTGAACATTTAACTGGAGAATTTCGTGACAAAGTAAGTCATTTCAAGCGCTTGCCCGTGATCAAGGATGACGATTTTCTGTTGGCCGAAAGTGTGGCGATATTTCGTCATTTGAATCGTGAGAAAATCGTGCCGGAACATTGGTATCCACGTCGAAATTTTGGACGCAGTCGCATTGATGAGTTCCTTGAATGGCAACAACGAAATATGGGATTAGCATGCAGCAAATATTTTGAACAAAAATGGCTAGCACCTTTTCTTGAAAAGACGTCTCCAGATGAAAAAATTGTAGGCAACCTTGTGAAAATTTACTGCCCTCCTATGTGAACGACTTTTTTCTTCTCTTTCCTAGGTCAATGCCACAGCAGAAAGTTTAAATAAATCTTTGCAGGATTTTGAAAAATTGTTTTTAAATAAAAACAAGTTTGTTATTGGAGATAACATTTCGTATGCAGACCTAATGGCAATTTGTGAGATTGATCAACCAAGTAAGTTCCCATTTTTTTCGGAAAAATGTTATGAAATGTTTGTGTTTATGAAAATTTGTTTAAATGTTTAAGAAATTGATTTGAGTTTTTTCTTAATTTAAATTTAAATTTTTTTACACATTACAGAGTTTATTGGTTTTGATCCCTTCAACCATCATCCAAAACTTGGTCAGTGGTATGAAAATGTCAGGGAGGAGTTGGGTCCCTATTACAAACAAGTAGCTGATGAGTTCGATAACAAATTAAAAACTGCCGAGAAAAAGATACCGGAAGTTATGTATCTACAGCAATAAAAGCTGTTTTTACTGTATTTTATGTCTTTTTATGCTTTTTGGAGATTAAGATTTTGAATATGGAGCTTAAAGTTGTTGTTTATTATTATTTTTTATTGTTTTATTGCAATATTTAATATCGAATAACTTATGTATTGTTTTGTACATATGTATATATTCCTAATACACACACATTCGTAAAATTTTAAGAATTTTGTAACGTTATTTAAAAAAAAAAAACCTTTTTTGTACATATCTTATTATTGCTTTTATATCTTTTTAATGAAATAAAAACAAAACGAATTTAATCATAAAGTGAATTTAACGAAAGTGCTAAATCCGTAACCTCTTTCACGAAAACAAAGTGTCAAACACATTAAAAAAAATGAAATTTGACAGTTGCTTTCGCATAATCGGCAAACAACACGATAATCGTCAACGTAACGTCAAAAGCACACGATATCGCCAGCGTGGGTATTGTTCGTCAAAGGGAATGAGGTTGTAAATTATATCGATAATGCTCGTAAAAGTACCGTAACCTAAAATGTAATCTCGTTTTTATCTATCACTCATTAATGGTATAACAATCTGCACGATACCTTTCTATGAATCATTATTCCCGCAGGGTTGATAAATTGCAGTCAAATAAAATTAAGAATCGCTGGTACTAGCGCACTTGTTTTATTTGAAGTGAATTATACGAAAACACGACTTTACGATAAACATATTGTGCTTGTGAAGAATTATGGGCTTAAATCAGAACAATGAAGACGTGGTATAAGATTTTAGTGATTCTAACCTAATAAAGTAATCGAATTCGTTGGACCAGTGCTAACGAATTGTATATCGATGTATTGTCACCTCCAGACAAATTAATAAAATAAATAAACGATTTGGCTTTAACAATTTGTTTCAAGAAACTTGGGATTTGGGAGTAGCTTAACACGTATATAAATCTGAAACAATCAAAATGCAACGTGAAGAGAAGCAATTAGAAATGACATTGGACGCCATTCTTAATAGGCTCAATGACCTCAAGATGTCTATTGGTGGTATGATACAAAAACTTGAGACGGAATATGAAATTATTAATTGGCCAACATTTCTTGACAATTTCGCCATAATTTCAAGTCATGTAAGTTTTATGAATGCACAACAACAACAATAAATTATATAAAAAGTAATATCTTAAATAGTTAACTGGGCTGTCCAAAATACTTGCGAAAGAAATATGCCCTCCACTTCGAAATAGGACTGTGCTGCCACTTATGTTGTCTCCAGAGCGGGATGAGTCGCTGGTTAATTTAACACAAGGTCGTGTGCCAGTATTTTCGCATGATATTGTACCAGACTATCTACGCACCAAACCAGATCCTCTTACCGAGCAAAAAATGATTCAAAATGAACAAAAAGCTGCAAATTTGACGGCCGAAGCAGCAATGAAGCAAGTAACACAATATAATAAAGTGGTTTCACACGTAATGGATATGGTTAGCAAAGCACGTGAAGAATGGGAGATCGAATCATCGACTAGAGCGGGTTGGCTAAATCTCTTTTTTATTGCTTTGAACTCCAGTATGTATAATGTTTTGTTTAAAACTAGGTATTCAACAAACTAGCAGTATGGCTGACACTCATGCGTTAGTAGCGGCTGTGGGAATGGGAAAGGGCTTGAAAGTAAATGTTCCTATGAATGTCCCTTCTGGCGGACCTGGAAATATGATGGTACCACCATTGCGTGCCTCAGCGCCCATGTCTTCAGTAAGTCCAGGCGGTGTAAGTCAAATAAATAAGGCACCAGCTGGAATTAAGACGAATATAAAACCAGCTATGCAAGTTCATCAATTTACACGTTAATTTTCGCATACGGATATGTATTTATAATTTTATGTCTAGTGATAAGGGGTAAAAATGATAACTTTAAAGATAAGACAGTTAAAATATATTTAAACGTAAATTGCCATATGCATTTCTCTTTATTTCCGCAACCGAGCTACTTTGGCCAGACAAACTCTGCTACGAAAAAAACTTAAATATTGGCAACCTGTTCCATTAGACTCAAAATTACATTTCAAACCGTTTAAAAATATTTCATTTCCCAGTTAATTAAATTTTTTTGAGTTTTTTAACATCCAAATTTTGCACCAAATAACAACCCAAAAAGAGGAAAAATATATATTTTAAATCAATTTTTTGAAAACGGTTTCTTGGTATTCGCTGGCGTTTGCGATTCAGGAGTAAATACTAATTGACGGAAGTTGTTATCATGGCCTTCTACACCACACGCGTTGATGACAATGGCAACGAAATTGAACGTCGCCATTCGGCGCGTAGCCTAGCTATTTCTTTAAGTGCCAGCAGTACAAGTACCAACACCTCTCGCGCTAATCTAAGCTCACGAAGTTGTGAAACAAAAGCAAGCGTAAGGTAAGGATATGCGCTCCTAGGTAACCCACAAAGCTGTTCCTTTTTTTAATATTCCATTTTATCTCTTTTCAGGTACATCAATCCTGCTGCTTTTATCGAAAAAACACCGGATCAAAGCGAAACAAGTAGCATAAACGAAGATAATAAACTTCAACCATCATCGGAGAATCAAAGCGACATTGTTCCGCCATTGGATTTGCAATCAGAGGATAACTATCCAACCACACGCGATTATACATTCTCATATCGTAAACACTGTGAAGCTGCAAAGATTGTTTTGAAGCCCGATCAAGCTTATGAAACGTGGTTATCTGCGAAAAGGTTTGTTAAACACCCATTGGAATAAGACGTTATATAAAAATAATACCTTTGCATGTATTTCGGCAGGAAGCTCATATCAGATGAAGCTGCACGGCGCCGAAAGGCAGAAGAACAAAAACGCAAAGAACAAGAAACGAGAAAACGTCTTTCAGAAGAAAAGTTTCAACAGTGGCTAAAAACAAAATCACGTCAAACTATATCGCGTGAGAAAATCAAACCACATATCGAGCAAGAAGAGAAACCATCCAAATCACCAATAAACGAAGAGGAAGCACAAGCAAAGCTAGAGGCATGGGAGCGCGCAAAACAGTTGGACGAAGAACGTCGTCGTGCCCTTAAACGAGAGGAGGAAGAAAGACGTCGCATTATGGAAGAAGAACGACGGGAAATGGCTGCCGAAGCTTGGAAGAAATGGCTTGCTGAGGTCGATAAGAAACCACGACCGGTTCCACTTAATCGTGGTATATTTACTTTACGTGGAACCATTTCTGACATTTTCGTCAATCCGAACGAATGGCAAAGCACAATTCCAATAGAAGATGACTGAAACAATGCTTTCAAATATCACTGTTAAGTTTTTTTATTTAATTATTCTTTTAATTCAATAGTGTTATATTCAAATGTCGCTTCTCGTCTTCGGGGAACAAGCTTAGGGGCTATTATGTTCCGGAATACAAAATTTGTGTGGATTAAAAAATAAAACAAATGTGTATTCGTTGATACTGAAGCAGATAAGCATTCGAATGACAATCCCAAACAAAAACCCGCCCCCAGGTGTAGTTGCGCAAAGCTTTATGTGGGAGCTAGAAACTGAGCCAAAGTTGAGACACGCAAGGAGGTAACAAAAGATGTTAGTTCTACTCAGAAAACTTGACTCCAATAATATTGATCAGCGGCACAGCAAGTAGGTCAATATAAAATATAATTAACGTATTATAATTTTATTGGATAGATAATAATAATAGAAAAATACTATACGGCCATTTCCATGGCGATTTTAGGATGCGGTTTGTAGCCAACTATTTCAAAATCATCAAATGTAAAATCTTCAATGTTTTTCACCTCTCGCTTAATAATTAATTTTGGGAATGGGCGTGGCTGTCGCAATAATTGTTCCTTCAATGGTTCAATATGATTTTTATAGACATGTGTATCACCCAATGTATGAACAAAATCTCCAGGACGAAGTTCAGTAATATGTGCTATCATGTAAGTAAGTAGCGCATAGGAAGCAATATTAAACGGCACACCCAAACCCATATCGGCGCTACGTTGGTATAATTGACAAGATAACTCCCCGTTGGCAACGAAAAATTGTGCCAGACAATGACATGGTGGTAATGCCATTTGTGGTATATCAACAGGATTCCATGCAGACATAATCATGCGTCGGTCATTCGGATTTGTTCTGATTGTATCAATAACTTGTTGAAGTTGATCTATGCCCTCACCTTGATAATTATCCTTGTATGTGCGATATCTTGCTCCGAAGTGACGCCATTGAAAGCCATAAACGGGCCCCAAATCACCTTCTTCACGTTCAACAAAACCGCATTTATCTAAAAATTCGCGACTGCTGTTACCGTCCCATATGTGTATATTCTTATCCTGTAGTAATTTAGCGTTTGTGTGACCATGTACAAACCAAAGTAGTTCTTCAGCGACAGCTCTCCAAAATACTCGTTTTGTGGTTAACAATGGGAAGCTATTTCTAAGGTCAAATCTCATTTGTGCACCAAAAATGGCTCTGGTCCCAACACCAGTGCGGTCTGAACGATCTACGCCTATACATATATGTATAAGAAATCTGCTTAATAAATGAAATTATCAAAGTAGTTCACTTGTTGTTATACCAGTTGCAATAATCTTCTGAATGAGGTCTAGGTACTGCCGTTCATCTTTATTCTCTTCCGGCGATCCTTTTTCCATCACGGAATCACCATTTGATAATTTTTCCTCGACTTTTTCACTCATTGTTTTTTTATATTTATTTAATAACAAACCCGCGCTGTCACACTTTTGGCGGTCTACGAAGACACATTGCAAAGTGTTATCGATATTAGGTTTCTGACGTCCTCTTGCTGTTTGTCGATTACAAAATAATTGGGCGCATTTTAAAATATTTGTTGGTTGCCTTCTCATTGTTACCCACGAACTCTTATAACACGCTGCTCAAAATACCATGTGAGCTTTACTTGCCACCTAATTTAATTTTACTGATTTTATTTTCTTTTGATAAAATGATCATTTCCAGTCCGACGAAATTCAAAACTAATAAAATTGGGTACAACCAAGCTAAACCTTGACTGTGTAGGCTGGCGGACCGGTATGTGCTTCACGCCTGTTCCTTAAAACTTTTTGATTAGGTGTGGTGAGCTCAGGTACCTATCAGCATTTTGGATTGACTAAGATAAGATTTAATTCAAAAACCATCCCCAATATGCCAAAATCCACATTATTGAAGTTTTAAAAAAGTTTAAATATTCAAAGTGATTTCCAACATCTTTCTCCATTTTTTTTTAGTTTGAAATCCATAAGAGTTTTTATTAGTGTACCTGAAATTTTTACATATGGCAGCACTCGTATTTCCTGCCATAACTGACACAAAAAATTAATCAAAGGACGTGAGCAAATGAAAAATTGCCAAAATTTGTGCTAAAAATTAAAAAAAAGGAAAAGATATATCCTCTTAAGACTTGAGCATTAACTACATAAATACGGCTTTTATATTTTTTTGATGTATGCTCACTGGACAGCTTGGCGGGCGGTCATCGACGGCCGCTAAGTTACTTGTCGTTGAACGCGCGGTCATTTTACTTAATATTTTACTTCGCTCTTATTACAAATCATAAATAAAGATCAAATATTGTAACTAAAGTTTTATAACAAAAAATTAAGGTACAACGAAAATTAAAGTTAAACTACAGAAACTAAAAGCTTAAAAAGAATAAAGTGAGCTTGTTTTTTTTAAACCAAAAGATCCAGTGTTGGACAAAAAATCCTAGTGCAAGTGAAGTGCGTAAAATATTTCAATTTGAGATTCATCTTGCAAAGATGCTCGTTTCGTCACAGTTCCACATCTGCATCTTCTTCGCTGTCCATTTCTTGATACTGCTGATGGCATCTAAAGGTAAGTAATCTTCATCCTCGCTATCTCCAGAGAAGTTAAAGTCGCCATCATTTAAAATTGCACGGCAAATATTAAAAAAAAGTAAAACTTACACGATAATCCAAAAATTCTGCAATAGAATTCTAAACGGCCAAATTCAAGTGAAATTAATATCTACCAAATGTTATTCATGGAGCCACCTACCGATATATAGCGAGATTATTTAGCTTTACTAATTGCCACAAGATGCCACCAAAGAGGGTAATTATTTACCCTCTTTGAATATGTGTAGCCGGGGTCTTAAGAGGATATTTTTGTGTGGCAAAAGGTAGTATTTTTTCGAGGTGGAGAAATAACAATATTTTCATATCAAGAAAATTTTTCACGTTAAAAATCAATTCAAAGGTATTTCCAACACAAAAGGACTAGTCCCACACAGAAAGTACATGGAAGCACTTTTTACTGTATTGAAATCAGTTTAGCTGTTTGGTCAGGCAACGTAGTGATACGAATGCCATGCAATTTCTATGAATATAAAAGATGAAGAAGCTTAACAGCTTCCGAAATGGATGTATAGAAAAGCTATGGCAGTTGTCTCTAAATTTTTTCTTTTCTATTCATTATAAAAATTATTATTAGTGCCCTAGAGCTCATTTATAATCATGATACTTTAGAAAATAACATTAAAAAATTAGCATTGAAATTAACGGACAATGTTCTCAAATGTCAAAAATAGTCTGACATCATCACTGGGGTAAGTCGGCAAAGCAGTTCTCCGCCGCTTTTGAAAATCTTGTAAACTTCTACAAGCAAGGGGAATGCAAAGCGTACAGCATTTGGGGGGTGTGCCATTCGCGCGTGTAGTAGACTGTCTATAGCCTAATCTATAGTAATCTCATTGACGAGTATTTGGCCAATTATCTATATGGCGCTTTTGAGTAAAGCTTTTGATAACTATGTATTATCTGTTACAAGTTGTATGGGAGTATGAGAAGCTTTAGAGTGTTTAATATGTCGAAACGCCAATAAACACAAGATCATTTGGTTTGTTTTGATGGTGGAGTAAGACACTTGGTACTGGCAACGCGGCAGTACAACGAACTCTTAAATGCAGTTAGTATCTATTGCTAAAAAAAGAATAGCAAACTACAAACTACAAGCTGAAATTAATTTTTTTTGCAGTGCTTGTAAAATCATATGAAGTTAAGTTTATACTAGCTGAAGCTATTTTATAGTGCTAACAATTTATGTGTGTTTGATCGAATATGTCTGCTGAATTTGTTCACGATCATCATTTAGGCCATAGTCATGATATTGGGCCATGTCCTATGCTAATGGAGGTAAGTTGTTGGTTTGCTTTGTTGTGTGTTTTGTTTTTGTTTTTTTTATGAACCAGATTGCATATTGGTACTGGTTTTCATTTCATTTGAATGATCTACATTAGACCATCTCAGTTTTTTGTTTGGACAAAGTAGATATTTGGACAGCAATAAAAATATCATTCGATACGATCAATTTTGAAATTTTTTTTTTTGAAAAATCAGTTCATTTTGTTTGATTGAGGTAATTTAAATTGCTAAATACCTGAGATTTTCTTCAAATATAGAAAATTGGCACATTCATCCAATTGGCAAAAGAGCGACGATGTGTAATTCGTATGAAAAATCCAAAACTATGATTCGGAGCATTTTCAGCATGTTCGGCAGAAAACCTTAACAAAAAAAAAAAAAAATTAGATGGTCTAATGTAAACACTTACAGATCCCTGCATATGTATGTCTGCATGTGTACGTTTGCGGAGCTTTCGTGAAGTTGCTGCTTCTATGTACATATGTATGTATGTAATTTAATAAAATATTTTACAAAATGCTCTCTTCTTACGTGCAAACCAGTTGGTTTAAACACATTCATTTAAACTTTTCAATTTGAATTTTAATAGTTTCACGGCGGTCACTGTGAGCGGATTCTTTGGCACAATTGGATAACCAACGATGTAAGACAGTTCGCGTTTGTTGCCGTAGCGCTTTTTGTTTTGGCTTTTTCCTATGAGGCACTCAAATTTATCAGCCACCGACTTTTGAAGCAAAGCGTCGCAAAGACAACTCAAAACACCAAATTAACCACACCGATTAAACCAAGTTCTTCGGAGGCGCCGTTAACAGGGCCGAAACGAAATCGTTATTGGCATGCAATCACAACAAAAGCTCACATTGTACAAACGCTGCTATATGCTGTGCAGGTAACGATTTCTTATGTGCTGATGCTGATTTTTATGAATTTCAATTACTGGCTTGCGTTGGCTGTCATTTCGGGATTGGGTTTGGGCTTTTACGGATTTGGTTGGATGCGACGCATTAATTTTCTCACTGAATGTTGTAATTAGAAAATAGAAAAAAAAAAAACACAAATATTTGTAAATAATGCACATACATATTAATTAATTATTTTATTTTTAACTATTTACATTCAAATAAATATTGAAAAATATTCTCAACATAACCGCCAATTTTGTACCTGGAAGATTATCTAAGCGAAAATCTTTCAATCAGAAGGGTTTACAAGTTAAAAAATTATTTTCTTTATATTGTTACCACACTAAACCAGGTAAGACATATAGAATTTTCAAAATAAGCAGAGAATTTTCCTGCAGGGAATGTTCACGGTGAAATATACATATATGTAGACTTATGGTAGAATTTTTGAAAACTTTAAAATAGTTTACTGGAAAACAGCTGATTGTAACGTGTAATCAATGAAACAGCTGTTGAGTCAGTACGAGTCAGTAATAATCAAAATTAGTTAGAAGCTACGGGAAAATCAGCTATCACTACTGAGAGCATGGTTGTCTCAATTCAACATGAATTCAGTACCAGGTGGAACTATTCAATCAGCTGATACATATTTTTTTCTCAAACTGCGTTGGTCTCCTCCAAAATATGTGAAATTAAAACTTTAAATAGGGTTTTGGAGTTAATCTTATTACATATTTTAAAATATGTAGCTCGAGCTACAGATATAAGTACCCTACACAGTCCGGGACGAGGCACAAAGGAGGATGTCACTAATACCTGTTCTGACCACTTTGTAATTGTTTGAGCATGTCCTATGGAAAGACTAATTGTACCCCGTTTATACCCTAAAGGGTACGAAGGGCCTAATCCACTTTCCACCCGAACGGGTATTTTAACTCCTATAAGTATGCTACAAAAACTAAAACCTACTTGCACCCCTATGAGCATGCTACGCAAATTGAATTATAGCCAACTGACTAAAGGGATCGATCCTGGATCGCTCTGTTTAGAGATTAGTCACACGATTTCTTGCAGGGTATGTGTCCATACACATATTTGTGAGGTGTGGCTATACACTACGACCGCAAGTTATCTTGCAACTGTACCAATTAAGTGCACCACTGACCATCAGACTAACGTTTATATGTATGTATGTATGTATGTATGTATGTACATTCAATAAGTACCTACCCTGCAAAGAAGCACCAAATTGGTCAGAAAAAATAGGCCAAAAAGAAAGTAAATTTCTTTATTCTAATTTTACTTTTTTACCCCATGGAGACTCGAGCTAGTGACCTCGCCGATGCGAATCTTATCACTTGAAAAAAAATTTGAACTAGTTAGAAACTGGTATATTTCTGTGCACATTCAGACAGTTGACATCGCGAGAACGAGTTGAATTCGTTGTTAAATGCGAAGTAGCAGGGGCGAGTAACTCGTAACTAGAAGCGCACCAGTTCAGAACTCAAGATTTTGCTCACAGGTTATGTCATAAGTGTGTTTGTATGTATTCAATTATACATATATGTTTATGCAATTATAGTAGATATACATATGTAAACATTTGTGCTACAACTTCACTAATCAACGCAAAATCAGGTTTGAGCAAACAGTGGTGCGGGGCTCCTTTGCATAACTTCAATATTTAATCTGAAAGCCACAAAACTTAATGAGGTCAAAGTTTAAGATGGGGTCACAAATAGCAATATCTATGAAGATGGTGCTAATGGTAAGTGAAACAGGAGTGAGAAATCGCTGATATAGAAATTTAACAATACATGTATTTAGATTTGTGTTTCAAAATCTTAATGGGTTGGCCATGGTCGAGGTTGACTCTCGGAATATAGTCCTTCGTATATGAATATTTGAAAAGTTGATCGCAATAGTGATTTAGATATAACATCTGACCGCTCTATTCGGCGCGTAATCGGTAATTTTTGTACCTTAACCGAAAATTGCAACCGTCGGTAATGCAGTACGAATAACATTTCCAAATTAAACAATTAGTTAGACATCAGTATATGCAAGTATAAATAACATTATTACTTTACGGGGATTGGAAAAGTTGGTGTCGGTAATGCAGTTTGCACAATCGCTATCCTAGCCTTCATAGCAAACGCTGTCAAGAACGGGAAAATTTCATGGTTTTAAGTTTAAATTAATAAAAATGCTTAATGTTTAATGCACTTCTTCTTAAAAAAAGAAAGAAAAAAAACTGCAAAACACTTGCAATATTCCTCCGCTTGCCACCCATTACTCTTACATTAGCACTGAGGCCTTTTACATCATTATCCTTGTGCACAATCATAAGTGCCCTAATGAATATGAAACGCATGCAGTTGAATGTCGTTTTAATAATTGATTGGAGCATGCAAAATTAATTCGAATGCAACTGAAATCGATATTTAAAAAAATTAAAAAAAAACTCATTAGGTGCAAAGTGATCGCCTGCCATGGTGCAACGCCGACAATGTTGGTTCAATTGCACTATGAGCAAGCTGCGTTGTCTTGTAACTTGGCATACTTTCATTTCACCAGGCCCACTCATCATAATTGGTCAATCAGTAAAAATATATTGGCCTGGCTATAACAATGTGGCTTCTTTCGTTCGTATGCTCGCTACAGTACGATCCCAGTGAGAAATATGGGAGATGCTGGATTCTCGTTTTTATTTACAACTGCTTTTATAATCACTATATTTACATATATTAATATTTAATATTTACTGACCATGTTGTGACCCTTAGTGGGTTCACCGGTTTTTGCAACAGTACTCTCGTCCATAGTTAGATGGTGCCATTATTATTCAGAACTTATAGCAGGCAGAGTTCGACACTAATAATTATATCTTTGAAATCACTTGAGATATGGAGATTAACCACAACGCATGATGCAGCACTCATCATCACCGTTTCTTTGGTACCCATATAGTACTAAACAATTTTTAGTCACCCTGGTCAACATATTTATCGATATGTCCGAAACTGGTTGAGCTATCGGAATAAATGATATCTTAAACTTTAAACTAGACATCTAGCAATGTAACAGTGAAATTCAAACTCAATTCCATTAAGCAGTTTTTAAGTGATGCGCGAACAAACAGATAGACAAACGAACAAACATTTTGAAAATTGTTGCTTTGGTTTCTAGTGGCTCAATATGGACGCCTTCTATCAAGGTATTACAATTTTTTTTATACGACGAGATGCTTTACGCCATGAGAATGCATTTTTTAAGTAACCTCTCTCTCAAATAAAGTCCTGCCGACAGCCTTGTATGTATGTACATATGTACATTTGTATACTTTTGTATTGTTTTGCATCAATATTCGTTTCACTTGCTTGCACTCAAAGCCAACCCATCAATTTATCTCAATTTAAAAATCTCCAACACCAACACCGACGCCATTACGATGACTCTGCAAATGACTAGAATACAGTGCACTCGCGAAAACTCGAACTAATGAAAACCAGCCCTGTCCGAGTTATCGAAATGTTCGAGTTTTCGAACGTTATGTATTTTTAATCGATACATGTATTCTTTTTAACAGTTTTTATACCCTGTCCAATTTTATGGTATTATTAAACAAAGAGATTCTCTGGTTTGATGTTTTGTAGTTCATTGCCAGTTTATTTAATAAAAAATGCTAGCAAATATGAATGTTGTTTACAAATTATGTTTTAGAAAAAAAGCAGTGATTTTGGTTTGATGTTTCTTATTTTCTACCGCATTTAATACAGCCTTTTTTGCTAAACTTAAAACATTTAGTTTTCGTCCCATTATAACACCCAAATAAATTTGATCCTAACCGCGCAAAATCCCGTGTATCACCGACCAATATCAATCAACTTAAAAGAAAAGTTCCGTAATTAGCACGAAACCTAGCCAGTGCGGCGCCTTAGAATGAAACAAAAGACTCACATAACGACAAAAATTTGAATATCGGCCGTTACAGCACATGCAAAACGACAGTTTCTAACATGTTTTTCCATGAAAAAAAGAAAATAATTGTTCGAGTTTTAGAGTAGCTACATTTTGTTCGAGTTTTAAAGTAGTCAATGGAGAAAAAAAAATGTTCAAGTTTCCGAATGTTCGAGTTATCGTGTGTTCGAGTTTTCGCGAGTGCACTGTACTTGTGAAATTGCTGTTGAAATTTTATTATTTTATAAAGCATTCGCGCATCGAAGGACACGGCATAAACTCAAAAATTCCACAAGATGAGCTAGGCGTTCGTTGTGTGGGTAGGAAGTTGGTAAATTGCAAGGTCCTATTTATGCCACATTTACAGTTTTGTGTGCCGCTTTTAGCAATTTTTCGTTGTTGCTGCTTCTTCTTTTTTTTTGTTACTTTTATTTAATAGAGTAATAAGCAAAAAGTTTTAAAATTGCTATGCTGCAAACAGTTTTCGTGGCCAAAATAGCTTTCTTTGCTGGCATTGCGGTTTCCGTTTTGTTGCACATTTTTGCTGTTGTAAATATTTGGCCTGTTTATGAATGCATTCGTTGTACATGTTAAAACGCCTTTTGTAGGTGAGACTCACAGCCGGCTGGCGTAGCAAAAATGTCTTCGATGTAGTTGTCAATTTGGCAAGTTTATGCATTGACTTGGGGCAGCGCAGCACCTTAAACGTCGCCAGTCTCCCCAATGCCGACAAATGTTCGTGCTTTATATTGGCGTCAACGGCACACTTTTTCTTGTGACTACTTTCTTGTTGTTTTTGCCGTTATATTTGGAATAGTTTTTGTCATACTAAGAAAATGAGTGGAATTCGCTTATCTTACTTTCTCGTAATTCTAAATTTGATCTTATTGACCTAGAAAAAGTAGTTGGATGATGTGTAAACATCTTTGTGCTCGATATGAACGCAAAAATACGCGTAATAATAAAAAAAAAAAAAAATAAAAAATAAAAAAAAAAAAAAAACAAAATAAAAATAAAATAAAATGCAAATTTCCGAATAGTAAATAAGTCGGAACCTAAAATGTATGGATTAGTTAACATAACTGTTATGTGAAAATCATCGAAAAAAGTATTTAGTTTTTCATAAAATGTTTCAATTAAAATATTTATTGCTCATAAAATATAAAAAATTAATAAAAAAAGTCTATTTAAAACCAAGCAGGTGTGAAAAGTCCCGTAATATGTAAAACGAGATCGCAAAGTAATTGCGTAAATTCTCATTTAAAATAGGACAGTAAAAAAACCAAAAACAACACTACAAAAAAATGTATAAACTGTCAGTAATAACAAAATTTTTCATAATTTTATGTTGTTAGTCGTGTGTTTTTTTTAATTGGTTTGTGATATTTTTAATCTCAACTGTCAAAAGGCAAACGACAAATGCAATAAACCGAACACTAACAAGCATAACTAAAACTCGAATACGCATGTACGAATACCCAGCAAACAGAAGAGTTGATGCCTACTCATACATATTTTATTTTAAATTTTTTTAAATGTTATGCTACGTTATGTTATGTTATGTTATGCTATGTTATTTTATGCTTTGTTATGTTATGTTATGTTAAGTTATGTTATGGTATGTTATGTTATGTTATGTTATGTTATGTCATGTTACATATGTTATGTTATGTTATGTTATTTCATATTATGCTGTGTTATGTTATTTTATTTTGCTATGTTATGTTATTTTATTTTACGTTATGTTACGTTGCCTTATGTTATGTTATTTTTTTTTTTTTTTTTTATGTTATTTTTTTTTGTTTATTTTATTTTATTTTATTTTATTTTATTTTATTTTATTTTATTTTATTTTATTTTATTTTATTTTATTTTATTTTATTTTAAATTATTTCATTTTAAGGATACCTCTTAGTTGCAGTAAAAACTTTCTTTTCTGCTTATGTCCTATGAAACGACCATGTTTGCTGTGCAATTATAATCGGAATTATGCAATATGCTTCATTCCCATTAGATTTAAATACATTTTAATCAAATTAAAAATTTATGAAAAACCAATGCAGAGGGGATGCTGTGGCGTTCGCCCTTATAATGTAATCGAGAACAAATGCAGCTGGCTTTTGGCAAAATGCCGTAAAAAGGTCCTTCGACATGAATGATTAATCATAAACCAATAATTACAACTGCTAAAAAACAATTACAATAACAAACTGGCAAATATATATTCTACATACACACACACACACACATACATGCATATGTACCTATACTTCTACGATATGGAAATCAATATGGTATTACCACGAATTATAAAACAAACTGAAAATGTTTAATGTTTAGCCTCACCTTTCACTAAGCAAATGAATATTTCACCAACGTGCAACAACAACAACAATATGTTTATGATTTAAAATAAATGAAAATTGCATAAATAAATAAAGTTGTATAGTTTCAGATATCCCTACAAATCCTGTTTTCACTTAAAAAATTATCCACCCTGTCATCCCGAATCATCTTTTTGTAGTTTGAAAATTCGTTTCATACTTTTCAGAATCGTCAATTACACGATGCATTGGCGATGGCTGCTGTGGTCATTGCTAAGGATATCAACGTGAATTCGCTGGACTTGAACATCCGTTATAGTTTTCGCTTAACGGCAACGAATGTCAAGCATGGAAATTCCAATGACAGCAATAACAAAATCACGTGGCCTTCACAGAAGCATTCGTGGGCAATTCTTGTAATTCGCATTATTGGGCTCATCTGTCGGTACATTTTACTGTGAATTCTGCATTTTGTTGCTTTCAAAAAAAAAAAAAAATTTTTAAATTAAAAATTAAAGAGAAATCGAGCGACAAAGTACATAATTGAAAAAATATTTCAATTCATTAAGAGTATGGAAACACTACTCACGATAAAAGTATGTCAAGAAAATTATGGAGAATAGAAAACTTTTTTGTTTAGAATTCAACAACCTACAAAACTCATTGGAGATTATTTTTTTACTTCACTGATTAGACAGGGTTTTTTTAATTTAGTCTGAAAAAATCTAAACTAGCAATGATAGACCGTTTTTTTGCTTAAGCATGTAGCGACTAACGAATAAAAAAACAAAACATAAAAATTTTTTTCTGCCATTGAAGTGACGAATAAAAACCGCCTATATTACGATATGAAACTTCTATAGCATTTTAATGCCATTTCAAAAAAATAATAACCAATTTTTTTTCGTAAGTACTTAGCGACTTATGAATAAAATAACAAAAAAAAATTTGTTCAAATTTGTCATTCCGTTTGTTAATCACTTGTGTCCAAGCCAATCACGTCTATCATTTCTTTAACCCTTAACCCATTACAAACTCGCCTGCCTTTTTCAGTTAGGAGTTCTGATATATTTCATGTGTGCTCGAACCGTACGTTTGTGTGTAACTCAAGTAAAATGGAAGACACTCTAAAGTTTTTGAATTTTAAAAATATTCCCAACAACTTACTTTCCATTGCGTAAATGTGCCTTGTGCTAGAAGTTTTCCATTTCAAGTTCAAGCTTCAAAGTTGTGTTCATTATTTTCTGTCACTGCCTTCTCTGTGGCTTTGTGAGATAAGAAAAGTGTCACTCACAAGCGCTGCTGCTGCTGCAGCATAACCGTAAGCAATGTCCTCCCTTTAGCATTCAACTCGCTGCCAAGAGCAACGCACACACTTACACACACACACACACACACATACACACGCAATGTGGTAAAAGCGATTTGGGTGTGCGTGCGATATCTGCGGGCACAAAGCAAAATGACATTTAAATATCCGTTCTGGCGGAAATTACTCAACAGATTATTTTGGCCTTATCGCCTCAACGTAAACGTCAACTACCATACGATCAACGAATACACTGAAAAGTCGATTAAAAAGTGAGAATGCTATCGTTTCAAATTCTTACTTACTGCGTTTTAAGTAATTTCTATGAGGTGGGGTTTGACGCAGGCTGAGATAAAGCTCAAGTATGCTCAAGGTCAATTAGAGACTCCATTAACTTCCATTAAAAAATAAGAAGATATTTGTGTGCTAAAGGAAAGAAAGGCGGCCATTTTCGGTAACCGAATGTGTAATGTGTCGCTCTGTTTTTATTTGTAGTACTACATTTTTGATTAATTTCACTGTGCCTTATGTTTTCTTAAGAAGCCTTTGAGAAAAAATTTAAACTTCATTTTGAAAAATCAAAAATATAAAATATAAATGTAACATTCAGAAATTTTGGCTTCGCTCCATTGGTTCTTTCGTATCATTTACTGATACTGGAAATAGCGATATCAGTAGTCATCCGCCGCTGCAGAGCTTTATGAAGCGGCAAGAGTATAGTTACTTAGCTCAACTTGAATTCTTCTTAGGGCCACTTTCATAAAAGCCGGTTAAGCCTAATCGGTGATTAATTTGACAGCTAACCGTACAAAATACGTCAATTAAACTCCGGTTAGCGGCTACCGGCTTTTATGAAATCGGCCCTTAGACCAATAGGTTAGGATCGAATGCGCTCGTTCTAAGCTTCCTCACCTTAGTATTGGTTATAAGTTGCATATTGTTTTATAAGAGGCAATGCAGGGAAAAAAATGTTCGCAGGTAATGCATCTTTTCTATCATGCAAAGTAATGGTAGTTATAATGTGTTCATTGTAATGCATCTTTTCATTTATAAAAAGTAATATAAAAAGTAATGTATAGTTTGTCGCTTCAGTTTGTTGCGAGCGACACATTACTTTCGTAGGACATGTGCTGTGTTAATAGTCATGCATGTTGTAATGCGTAAATAGAGCAAGTGATAGATTACTTGTTGCATTACCAGACATTACCGTTTCCAACTGGGTAGGTAAATAATTTCTTCACACATTAAATATCGAAATGTTTTATATTTTAGTGTTCAAAATCATAAATATATAAGTATTAAGCATATAGAAATTCATAGCACATTTGATGAATTTATTTAAGTGATTTCTCGCTCCCACCACTCCTCCACTTCTTTGTATTATGAGGAGATTTTTACCCAAATGAAGCGCAACCACAATCAGTGGGCGAATCAAAAACAGGCAAACGAACATTGCATTGGTGTAACGGTGAAATAGGCAAACCGCAGACAAAGCTGCAACGAAAAAAAAATTCCATAGCCACAGCAAAGATAACAAACAGTGAGGATGAATAATGCAAAAGGTAAAAGGTCAAATATTTAAATGACCAAATATTTTGACCATTACATGACGCTTTTCGGTCGCAACAGCATGCGAACGCCCGACAACAGCAACAAAAAACCGAAAGGACAATGAGGTATTAATTCATATCGCCAGACTGACAAAACCAATTCATTGCAATCACAAGTTTTTAATGTTCTCTTTTTTGGCTTTCAAGTAGTTGCAATGGTTTCTACAAACAAACTTACATGTATATGTATGCATTTTGGTATTTTGGCAAAGGTATTTCAAAAAGATCAGGGATCAAGGGATCAATATTTGAGCAAAAATTTGAAAGCATTCCTTAAATAGGATTTTGACAATTCTTTCGAAATTGAAATGTTGAGAAAAATTGACAAAATCGTCTAAAAACCATGCCCATATCCATATAAAAGATTTAAAAAAAAAACTAGAGAGGAATGTAATGGGCAATATTTCAGCGAAAACTCCAAAACATTCGTTAACGAAGAGTTTCGAGAATTTTTTCGAAAATGAAGTCTTGAGAAAAATTGTACGAAATCGACTAAGAACAACGTCCATATTTATATTAAAGTTTAAAAAAAATCAGGAACAAAAGTATTCGTGAATCAGGAGTTTCGAATATTTTTTCGAAAATTAAATGTTAAAAAAAATTGACAAAATTTACGGCTAGGTGAACCATTTTTAAAAAGAGTAGAGCCAAATATAATGGACAATACCTGAGAAAAAGTTAGATGTTTGAATGGACGTCCTCAATATCTGATGGTTTTTACCAGATTGTACCAGAACTCTTAAGTAATGATTACTAATGACTGGTTGCCCATGGCTATCGATTTTAAATGATTATTAAAAAATTTTTTTTTTTAAATTTGAAAAAATTAAATACATTTTTGTTTTTATTTATTTACGATGGTGAGAAGAATTCAAATGATGATTGATTATTTTTGATTACCTTACATTTTCTGCGATTATTTTTGATTAGTTTTTGACTAGTTAATTTTTGAAAACAATAAAAATAATAGCTGATTGTTTTTAATTATTTTCAATTTTGTTTTGATTATGCTTGGTTTATTTTTGAACATAAATTTTTAAATTTTTTTTTCTAATGGTGATCAACTGTAAAATTGAAAAGAATTAAAGAAATCATTTGTTATTTTTGATTACCATTAATTTTCTTCGATTATTTTTCATTTCTCTGATTTTGCTCGATTATTTTTGATTAGCTAATTGCGCATTTTTGAAAAGAATTAATATAATCGTTGATTGGTTTTGATTATTTTTCGTTTTTTTTTGATTACTTCAGATTTTTTATGATTACTTTTGAGAATTAAAATTTTTCTTTTGTTTTTCTGAATTCTTTTTAAGATCTAATTTTTTTTTCTATTTTTCGAAAGTTGATCAATCATGAAATTAAAGTAATCAATGTTTATTTATCTTTTTTTTTTTACTTCAGATTTTTTTTATGATTACTTTTGATATCTTAAATTTGTTTTTGTTTTTCTGTATTTTTTTGATAATTTAATTGTTTTTTTAATTTTTTTCGAATTGATGAATTTTTATTTTTTTTTGATTATTTTTGTTTTATATTTTTTATAACGCTTTGAGTTCAAGTAATATTTATCTGTGCACGATATGGGCGGGGGGGGGATGAAAACTTACCTAAATACATATGTACATATATGGCGAAGATTAACTGGCAGAAATCCATATCTCATTAAATAAAATAGTTTTTAAATTAGCTGAGAGCTATCCGAGAGCTCTGGTTTTCCTTCAAAACTTTTTCTTGGGTTTGGCGCAGATCTTGACTCGTAAAATAAAAAAATTCGAAATTATTTTTGGCATTCTAAAATGCTTGCTTTATTCTATTTGCAGATCTTTAATTACTTATTTGACAAACAAGTTCGCCATTTACAAGTTAAATGTTACAAATGTATGAGTGTATGTACATATATGTCTAACTATTTTGACAATTGTTTTTGGAAAATTATTTAATTTAATTATTTTTTATACTATTACTCCACTCTAAAACGTTCCAATCGAGCTTTAGGCGAACTGTTCAATGAACTCGTCCTTTGACAGACACTTTGCCTTCCGTTTGCTCACACATTTCTTTTTATCAGCGTCAAATCTTTCGTCACTTTCGCAGTGTAAATGCGCAAATTTGGTTTTATGCGATTTCTCCACGCAACGATAGTATTTCTTACAATCTTTGGGATCGGGATATATATCGTCTCGTTCGCATTTATTGTGCTTTAGTTTTTTGATGATTTGTTTAATACGTTCCTTCAGCTCATCGGATGAGTTATCGTCTTCGGAATCATTTTGCTTACTATCAGGCTGGTCTCGCTTCTCTTTCGATTTCTTGCTCTCGTTCGATTCCTTCTCACTCTCACTCTCCCCGGACTTCCCCTTTTTTTCTATCGAGTCTTCGCTATCCTTTGAGTTCTGTTTGCTGTCCACTTTGTCTTGCTTTTCCTTTGAAACGCGTTCATTTGTTTCTTTGCTGATGGCACTCGATATATCTTCCACTGATGTGTCCTCTTTAGATTTGATGACGTCGTTTATTTCCTTCGAGTGTTTATGATGATGTTCACTCTTCTTTGACTCATTAGACTCCCCTTCAACAGTCTCCTGGCTTGGAATATCTGGGTGGTTTGGTTTCGTCGGTCCATTGGACTCCCCAGGGCGTTGATGACCGCCTGGGTGATTACCTCCACCGGGTACATGTGGGTGCACCCAACCTGGACGACCTGGACGACTGGGTAGTAAGGGATATCCTGGAATAATTGGCGCACCAGGACTTCCGGGTACATGTGGGTGTGGCCAAACTGGATGAGCTGGAAGCGGGAAGTTTGGATGAACTGGTTCGAAAGGTTTATTGGGTGCATTGGGATCCTTTGGATGATTCGGATGAACTGGTTTGTTAGGATTATTGGGTGCATTAGGATCCTTTGGATAATTCGGATTAACTGGTGCATTGGGGATAACTGGTGCATTGGGATCAACTGTTGCATTGGGATCCACTGGAGCATTGGGATCAACTGGTGCATTGGGATCTACTGGTGCATTGGGATCCACTGGAGCATTGGGATCAACTGGTGCATTGGGATCTACTGGTGCATTGGGGCCAACTGGTGCATTGGGATCAACTGGTGCATTGGGGCCAACTGGTGCATTAGGATCTACTGGTGCATTGGGTTTAACTGGAGCATTGGGATCCACTGGTGCATTGGGATCTACTGGTGCATTGGGGCCAACTGGTGCATTGGGGCCAACTGGTGCATTGGGATCAACTGGTGCATTGGGATCCACAGGAACATTGGGATCAACTGATGCATTGGGATCTACTGGTGGATTGGGGCCAACTGGTGCATTGGGATCAACTGGTGCATTGGGGCCAACTGGTGCATTAGGATCTACTGGCGCATTGGGATCAAATGGAGCATTGGGATCAACTGGTGCATTGGGGTCAACTGGTGCATTAGGATCCACTGATGCATTGGGATCCACTGGAGCATTGGGATCAACTGGTGCATTGGGATCAACTGGAGCATTGGGATCAACTGGTGCATTGGGGCCAACTGGTGCATTAGGATCTACTGGTGCATTGGGATCAACTGGAGCATTAGGATCTACTGGTGCATTGGGATCCACTGGAGCATTGGGAGCAACTGGTGCATTGGGGCTAACTGGTGCATTAGGATCTACTGGTGCATTCGGATCCACTGGTGCATTGGGATCCACTGGAGCATTGGGATCAACTGGAGCATTGGGGCCAACTGGTGTATTAGGATCTACTGGTGCATTGGGATCAACTGGAGCATTGGGAGCAACTGGTGCATTGGGATCAACTGGTGCATTGGGGCTAACTGGTGCATTAGGATCTACTGGTGCATTGGGATCCACTGGAGCATTGGGATCAACTGGTGCATTGGGATCTACTGGTGCATTGGGATCAACTGGTGCATTGGGATCCACTGGAGCATTGGGATCAACTGGTGCATTGGGATCTAATGGTGCATTGGGGCCAACTGCAGCATTGGGATCCACTGGAGCATTGGGATCAACTGGTGCATTGGGGCCAACTGGTGCATTAGGATCCACTGGTGCATTGGGATCCACTGGAGCATTGGGGTCAACTGCTGCATTGGGGTCAACTGGTGCATTAGGATCCACTGGTGCATTGGGATCCAATGGAGCATTGGGATCAACTGGTGCGTTAGGATCTACTGGTGCATTGGGATCAACTGGAGCATTGGGAGCAACTGGTGCATTGGGGCCAACTGGTGCATTGGGATCTACTGGAGCATTGGGAGCAACTGGTGCATTGGGGCCAACTGGTGCATTGGGATCAACTGGTGCATTGGGGCCAACTGGTGCATTGGGATCAACTGGAGCATTGGGAGCAACTGGTACATTGGGGCCAACTGGTGCATTGGGATCAACTGGTGCATTGGGGCCAACTGGTGCATTAGGATCTACTGGTGCATTGGGATACACTGGTGCATTGGGGCCAACTGGTGCATTGGGATCAACTGGTGCATTAGGATCTACTGGTGCATTGGGATCCACTGGAGCATTGGGATCAACTGGTGCATTGGGATCTACTGGTGCATTGGGGCCAACTGCAGCATTGGGATCCACTGGAGCATTGGGATCAACTGGTGCATTGGGGCCAACTGGTGCATTAGGATCCACTGGTGCATTGGGATCCACTGGAGCATTGGGATCAACTGCTGCATTGGGGTCAACTGGTGCATTAGGATCCACTGGTGCATTGGGATCCACTGGAGCATTGGGATCAACTGGTGCATTGGGGCCAACTGGTGCATTAGGATCTGCTGGTGCATTGGGATCAACTGGAGCATTGGGAGCAACTGGTGCATTGGGGCCAACTGGTGCATTGGGATCAACTGGAGCATTGGGGCCAACTGGTGCATTAGGACCTACTGGTGCATTGGGATCAACTGGAGCATTGGGAGCAACTGGTGCATTGGGGCCAACTGGTGCATTGGGATCAACTGGTGCATTGGGATCAACTGGTGCATTGGGGCCAACTGGTGCATTAGGATCTACTGGTGCATTGGGATCAACTGGAGCATTGGGAGCAACTGGTGCATTGGGGCCAATTGGTGCATTGGGATCAACTGGTGCATTGGGGCCAACTGGTGCATTGGGATCAACTGGAGCATTGGGAGCAACTGGTACATTGGGGCCAACTGGTGCATTAGGATCTACTGGTGCATTGGGATCAACTGGAGCATTGGGATCAACTGGTGCATTGGGGCCAACTGGTGCATTGGGATCAACTGGTGCATTAGGATCTACTGGTGCATTGGGATCAACTGGTACATTGGGGCCAACTGGTGCATTGGGATCAACTGGTGCATTGGGGCCAACTGGTGCATTAGGATCCACTGGTGCATTGGGATCTACCGGAGCGTTGGGGTCAACTGGAGCATTGGGATCCACTGTTGCATTGGGGTCTACTGGTGCATTAGGATCCACTGGTGCATTGGGATCAACTGGTGCATTGGGATCAACTGGTGCATTGGGATCAACTGCAGCATTGGGATCAACTGGCGCGTTGGGATCAACTGGTGCATTTGGATCCACTGGTGTATTGGGATCAACTGGTGTATTGGGATCAACTGGAGCGTTGGGATCGACTGGTGCATTTGGATTTACTGGAGCATTGGGATCAGCTGGTGCATTTGGATCAACTGGTGCATTAGGATCTACTGGAATGCTGGGATAAACCTCAGGTATTATTGTAGTTGTTATTTCAGTAGGGACATCTGTTGTTGTTTCTAAAATCACAGTCGTATCCACAGAGTATGGTGTAGATTCAGTCAACGTAATTGGTTCTTCCGTTAAAAATGTGGTCCATATTAGGCCATCGCCAATGGTTGTTTCAACGTTGGGTGTGCTTGGTTGAACTTCAATTACAATAGTTGTGCCCTCTAAAGGATTTGAGGTAGTATCTGCGGGAGCCGTAGAAGATTCTGATGTTGATGCTGACGTTGGTGATGACGTCGATGTTGATGGGCTGGTTGAATTTGGACCCTCTGTTGAAATGCCATTCAACGATATCTGGCCAGACGCGAATATGGGCTCAGCTTGAGGTTCAGAGGTGGAGATCTTGAGCGGTATACAAATATCCACACCATTGTTATTACAACGATGGTTTGCTGGACATTGATATACGCTGCCAGTGGCGTAGCTATTACCCAGAGCGTCCACATCACAATCGCTGAAGCTCAACGGTCCCACGCAGACGTATGTTTTGCCATTACAATTGATGCCTGGATTAATTTCACTATCGCTTACACTCTGTTGAGATGTGGCAGCCGAGGCCAACTGAAAAAGAAATAAATTACAATTTAACCACAGAAATTGAATATTTTGAAATTTAAATTAGAAATGAACACAATTTTGATTTGAACAGAGGATTTGTTGGGTTTAGAATTAAGTTAATTTGAACTTTTTTTATTTGTTGTTGTGTCGATATGAAAATTCACTGCACTTCTCTTTCAAATTCGGGAAAATTTCAATCTAACTTCCACTATTTCTGCGTTCATTTTTATCACACGCAAGTTTTTGTATTTCTCAATTTACCAGTAGCAGCAGGGTTAACCTGGTGAGTTTAGTCGTAATCATTGTCGTTTTGTTCGAAATTTTTTCGTTACTAATGAGTTGCTGCTAGAGTTTTGATCTTTTATTTAAAAATTCCACTTTGCTCATGTTCAGCTGACGGTATGTCAAGATAAGCGCAGAAAACTGAGATCTGTGCAAACCGATTTGGCGATACGGAGTGTTTGCGCATATGTTGATAGGCCTGATTATTTATGATACTGCAGTTAGTGGGATGAAACTTGTTGATTTACCTCTCAAGTCGTATTAACTGCATTAAGTGGATTACTGGTGTCCCGAATTTGAGTGTGCGGGTGGCTGCTCAGACGGGTTGTCTTAGAAGATAGAGAGAAATGAATTTTGCTGTCTCTTTAGATAAACATTTACTTATTTAGACCAGCATTTGACTTTCCAGCACTCTAAACTCCCTTCTTCCTTTAGATTCCTCTCCTTCAATTTGTTTTTCTAACCTTTCCTCGCTCCCACATCACCAACGTTTTATTTGATTTTATTTAATTTTATTCCATTCCATTTCATTCCTTTCCATTTCAATTCATTCCTTTCCATTTCATTTCATTCCATTCCATTGCATTTCATTTAACTTCATGTCATTTCATTCCATTCCATTTCATTTCTTTTCAATTCATTTCATTTTATTCCTTTTCATTTAATTTATTTTAATTTTATTTTATTTTATTTTATTTTATTTTATTTTATTTTATTTTATTTTATTTTATTTTATTTTATTTTATTTTATTTTATTTTATTTTATTTTAATTTATTTAATTTTATTTTATTTTATTTTATTTTATTTTATTTTATTTTATTTTATTTTATTTTATTTTATTTTATTTTATTTTATTTTATTTTATTTATTTTCTTTTATTTTATTTTGTTTGTTTTAATTCATTCTATTTTATTTTATGATTTCGCATCAACAAGCCAATGCATATTTTAACAGCAAAGGAGGTGAATTACCGAGGCGGGGGGTCAGGTTTCAATGTTAAATCTTGCTCCATATTGTAATTATATTTTACTCTTCAACACATTGCTGTAATTAATATGAGTCATTTTAAGATTTTAAGTTCGCGTTTATCTATTTTTTATCTCATCACAAAATAAATATTTTGCAGATTGAATGACGTCACTATGGTTGACTTGGTAAGTAGCTATGATGGACACACACATTAAGTAATTATGCATGTAGATTTGCAACTTTCTGATATGCGGATCTGTGCGTGAATATCCCAGTGGTGTGTTCCATTTTTTTGTCCTAAAACTCAGCAGTTAATACTGAATAAAAATAGATATTCTTAATGAGTTATTCACCAAGAAAAAAAAAGGCCGGAAATTCTGTTTCGCAAGTGCAAAGAAAAATTTTTAAATCAACGGTGTTGCGAAATCAGCTGACTTGCTTTGGCACTACTTTTTGTCATCAATATATATTCACATGATAAATGTCAGAATTTTCCTTTGACATTTACTTTTTCTCCATGTCTAAATTTACCTTACTCTTACTCTTTTACTCAAACAAATCATTCATTTGTTTCAAAATGTTTTAAAATCTAAATTCGTAGAATCCTTAAGTTATTGGGTAAATTCCATAGAAACCGTTTACTTTATAATAAGCAAAATAAAAAATATAAAAATTTTAAGACATAAATACACATTAAGTTGTTGTTAATAACAATAGCTGAGAGCCTTATCTCTGTAACTGCGGATAGTGGCGCTAAAATCATAATTTGCTAGGTATTCCGTTTGTTTGTTGTGCTGTCTCTGTTTTAGATGAGTAAACAGCGTTTCACATGAGCGCGGCCATGTTGAACGTCAGTGGCGAACGGTACTATTTTGGATGAAAAAATGTATGTAAATATTTGTGCGCGCATAATCAAATATGGCGGTGACTAATTTAATACGTTGTTTCATTATTTTACTATCGAAACTATTTTATTTGTGCCGGAAATGCTTAGTTTTTCAAGTCGCCACTTCAAAAATAAAAAAGAGGCGCTAGCGGTTGGGTGTTGAAAAAACATGTTTGTAACTTGGCTGTAAATATTTGTGTGCTGTCATTGTAAATCTCGTACTGTAAATAACGCGTGCCTTGACATGCAGTTTTTGAGCAGCAGATAAGCCGCGTGCAAACGAAATTGCCAAATGCGAGTATTTTTACATTCACTCACACATACATACAAACACGTTGGAATATGCAAGCCATGCTCTACTTCACGATCTTAAAGGCCATTGAATCTTTATACGGGGTGTTATGAATTTTGAGGTTAGCACCTGCAACTTTAACACTCTTTTCTGTCACAGCTGATGTCCGACATTACTCAAAACACGTGTTCGAACGAAAAATTGCCAAAACGTTAGAAAAAAGGAAAAAAATGAAAAGTTATATATTTGTATGACAAAAAGTAGTATTTAAAATATTATATTGCGCATTGTGTTTTAATAATTAGTGGAATGCCCAAAAGTAAAATATGAAGTTTTATTTCACGTGGAAAATATTGTTGGAATTCATGTCGAAATAAAATGATTTTTCAAGTGGAGAAATAAGAATATTTTCATATCAAAATTGTTCTAGTTTGCTGGAGAATGGAATTGATCTCAAGTTAAAAATCAATGTTGGAATGAGATTCAGTTGTATTTCCAACAAAATGGCGTGTTGGGACAAATCTACGCCTGACGCTTTTTTCCAATCGAAAATTTTAAAACATTTTGCGACGCTATAAATTGGTTTAACGGCTGTGGTAACAAAATACCACAGCAGCTCATTGCTATGGACACGTTCACATACAACCGACATTTTTAAGCTGCGAAACCCCACGCTTTGCTTGGTAGTAAATATTTTTACTTCTCACTTAATAACTTTCTACTTCTTATGCCTCTTTTGTGTCCCTTAATAAGTTCGTTAAGAACATAAATTGACGGTATATGAACGCGACACTTTCCTTTTGGAACATCAACGTCTGCGGGTCATGGTGATTTAATGTGGTTGTTATTGGTAACGAAATGATAGTGCGTGGCTATGTTATTGCGGGTACTTTGGGCTAGACGTGCACGTGCACGTGCGCTGGTGAAATCAGCTATGCCCGTACGTCTGCTATTGGGTCACAACGTTACTATGCGCGATTAGTGAGGGGGTTGTGTCTGTCGTGTTGGCTACTAATAAAGTATATCGAATTACAAAAATTATTGACGTGATTTGCTTAGCAGTTAAAGAAGAAGAAGGGTGCACGATTGGGCATAAGAAGCATCAAATGTTGGTGGTTTCGTGGATTGAGAATGGCCACATTTGATCAAAAGATATTTGTACACACGGCAAAAAATTTGAACAGCAAAGAAATGTTGTAGGTGAATTTAGATTTTGAAATTTAAGCCAAGGGAATTGTAATAAATTTACACCTTGTTTTATATAATTTTCTAATACACAGAGGAGCTCTGCATAAGTCAACACCAATCAGAATATTTTGAAAATAGCAAAAATTCAAGGTGCTCTATGTTTTAGAAAACGTTACTTGTTCAAAATGGACGTCCATACCGCCAAAGTGATTTCTTTCTACCCTTCGCTCTATTCAGATTTTGCACCATGAAAACGGCCATTTTGTACTCACGACCTTAGAACTTACCTAAAATGAATACAAATTAGTATTGTAAATGGAAAAAGTAACCGATAAATAAAAAAAATTTATACACCGCCAAAACAAAATCATATTCGATCAACACAACAAAAACTTCGACAGCGATGCGCCACTCATAAAACGAATTTTAAATTTCGATTACCGATAACCAGCGAAGAGCAATGAATGCAAAACAAATTCTGACTTTCATGTTCACCACGTTAAATGTCAGAATTTTCACCTTGCCAAAATTTATATTTTTTTCAACCATTTGGCATAAGTAATGTTATTTGTATTTTAATTTTACATTTTTTGGCTTCGTATTAAAAAATTAAATATGCTGTTGTATATTTGAGGTGAAATGAAGATATATGTATGTACGTGCACCCTCGTTACATATCAACGATTTGGACACGTGCTAAGGCTTAGCTGACAAATAAGCGCAGCCTTAATCCCTTTCGTTGCTCTGCCTCAACATGGCGTGATTGCTTAGGGACGCGTTGTATAATAGAGATGCCACCGAACGCCGTTATACATATTTGTTGTTGATAACTACAAACATACATACATACATACATATGCCCACCAAAACGTGCTACCTACCTTTGTTTTAAAGCCGTACACCCCTACGATCAATTGAAATAAAATTTTATTTTTTTTCACGCATCGCTTTCGCTTTTGATGTTTCAATAGCCAAACTTACGAATCGACAACAATAACAAACAAAGCGCAGCAGTGTTATGTGTTGTTGTTGTTTATTGTCCTTATTGCTTTGCTATAAAAAAAGGTGGGCAGGACAGCGCTTTTTAATTCCTTTTTGATAGTCATTTAATGCTTACTTCCGATAAAGAAATCATTCTTCTAAGTAATAGACTACTCGCACTCCTTCGCATTGGAAAGTTGATATGGATGTAATTGTTTATTACCTTTTTTTTTGTTATTTTGATTTTATTTTTCGTCCTGGGCACATTCAAGTTTTCGCTTAACGCATCGTTGGTGTTGGCATTCCAAAGTCGATAAGATTTTTTTTTTGAGAATAATAAAAATCAAATAATTGCCTTCTATTCAAAAATGAAAAAGTGTAAAGTAGTAAAAGTTAGCTATCAGATGAAGACCTACCCACATAATCGGTTGCTAGGTGAAAAGGTCTAATTTGTTGGTTTATATGTATACCCAACAAAAAAATCGGTTATGAAGTTGAAAGTGATGAAGAATTCGGCAGCAGCGCTGAGGTTGCCAGATAGAGTGTTTCACCACGAGACTCAAATGTTTGCAATCGAATTTATGAAAGTTGCTCAGTTATTCAATGGCAGGTAAAATTTTTTGTGCTCGTCTAAAAATTATTTTGACTTAAAAACAACAACAAATTAAGCAAGCAGAAAAAATTAGAAGCGTACGCGAATTTAGTTGCTAGCTCGCAAGCGACAATTTTCTATTTGATTTTCGAGGTAAACCTCGAATTGGTAGAAAAAAATTACAAATTGTCGTTTTATTCACATGTCGCTAAGTGGTTGCGAATAAAAAACGGCTTCGATAGCTTATAAATGAGTTATTCTTGTACATTTACATCCTATTTCGGAAAAGACTAAACTGATTTTTCAAAAGATATAGATAGTGTACTACATTCTAAGAACTTCCTTTTAGGTGCTGCCACTTAGTAGATATAGGGTTGGGGCTGCCACTTATTTAATTTTTTTTTGTGATGCAACGAGTTGCTCCAATGTGGGTATCAAAGGTGTACTTTTATTTCAGCATAAAAATATTTTTAGGTAGTGTTACCACCTTATCAGGGTATACATATGTATTTATGTTTTTCGTATGTTGTTGTTGTTGTTGTTTTCGTATATCAGCTATTAACTCTAAAACGACAAAAACAAAAATTTGGATGAACTTTTTTATTAGTTAAAACCGAACTTACAAGTTCTGCTACATAAGTTGGGCCACTAGCGAATTTTTACAGGGTTGCCACCTATTTGATCTTTTTAAGTTAAGTAAGATAGGCCAATATAGGTATCAAACGAAAGGTATTTTAACAAAAATCGAACGAATTGAGTCTCTACAACAAATTAAATTACATTCAAGGGGACTTTAGCAGTTATGTTGCATGTGCTAAGCCTTTGCAAATTTTTTGTTGGGTTTATGAATTGTGTTTGGAAGTGCTTTTATTGTTTGTCAACAATGTTGAGTTCTTATAATTTTTTTATCTTTTAAATAATGAATTTTCTTGCAATTTTAGATTCATTATCGAGATCCTTACGAAAAAAGTGAATGCCAATTGTTTACCGAATTTGCTTTTGCTAAAAAATGAGATTACGAGCGGCGAAATTGAATTTAATAGACTCTCGAACTCATTACTTACGCACCTAAATTTTATGAGGTGGAAGAGTGGGACTCGAAGTAGGGCTACTCACTTAGAAGCTTTTAGATTTCGCGGAATGAAATTCGATAATCTCTACCAGTAAACTTTATTTTAGATAATCAATACTAATTTTAGTAATAGCTTAAAAATTTACCGTTTTGAACATAACCTCAAAATTTTTAATATTATCCTGCATGCTGACAGATAGAAGCAACCTTCAGAGTTGCTGACATATCGAATAATTTAAAATAGAAAGTATACAATGTCACGTTAAACCGAGTTAAAGCATTGAATTATATTCGTAAGGTGCAAAACGGAAATGAAAAATTCAGTTTTTATCAAATAGCCATCAGAAGTGTCACACGATTTTTCTATTTTCATTTGTTTGCTTGTTTGTTTATTTCGTCTGTAGTGCTTGTTTTTCGTACTCTCCTTTATGAGTTTTTCCCCATTTTCATAATTTTCTTTCAATTTTTTTTGCTATTCTAATCAAAACAAACAACCTGCATTTGACGTCAAACATTGCGAGCACAGTTTTGTCTCCAAAAGGATGGTAGAATTGCTGGCATACTCCATCTGAGCTGTCGTTTGAGTGGTGTGGTTACGGTTTGTGTTTTTCATGTGTATAAGTGTGGACTAGGGATGACAATTTTTATGACTTTTTATAGTATCAGAACTTTCGGGAGCTGATTTTGACAATACCGGGATTTCGGGATCTGACCCGTTACATGGGTGATCGTTATTCTTGAACTCTTCATGGGCCAAAATTAGACTTTTTCAACACTTTGATGTGAAGAAAATATAAAAAAAAAATTTCTTGACACCCTGTGAAACAACGGAACTAATTTTTTGTCTATAATTTTTATGTTTTATGTTCGTTTTTCAAATGAAATACTGTAGGAATGATAAAAATGAGAAAAAAGTGATTTTTAAGACTTTTTTTACTGCATTTTTATTTTTTTGTTTAATACACCCTGTAGTTGGCTTTAAATAAATTTGAATAAAAGCTAAAGGAGGTATGCTGGTTTAATGACGTATATGGACGAGATATAGAATGGGCTAAGACTTTTACAACAATGTATAGCTCATGGAATCAAAGGTCAAGTTAAAAAGTTACAACAAAAAAGCTGATTTCACAGGGTGTTGAAAAATAAATTTCCGCTTTCGAAATCTCCAACAAGAAAATATTCGAGTCCGTTAAACTTATGTAGATTGTGATACACTCTAGAGTACAAGTATCTAAATATTTAAAAAAAAAATTTTAGGCACCCTGTTTAATATGTTTTTGGTTTTCAAATGAGATATTTAAGAAATAAAATTAGTACTTGTCAACTTTTTTTTACTCAGATAATGATGTAAAAATGACATTTAAGGCTATATTGACTTTTTTCTAAGTTGTTTTTTATTACTTAATGCACCCTGTAGTTCATTTTGTACAAATTTTAATGAAAGCGAATGTAGGCCTGGCGATTGAATGACGATTATATGTGAAATGAGTAAGCGCCTTTATAACAATATATCGCACAACTATTTTGATAATTTTACAGGGTGTTGCAAGAATCCGACTTTTTTAAATCTCCATCTAGGGAAAGTCTTCCAAGGACCTAGGTTAAGTTTAACTTATACTAGATTATTTTCTACCGGGGCTCTTACTTGGTTGTGTTTGTTATCTGATTTTGGTCAGCTGAAAACGATCTTAGTTACTATTTCGATCACTGAAAAACCCGTTACATCGGGTTTGACCGCCCTAGTAAGCACACACACACCCACATTCAAAATGCATGAATTCATATGGGCATTCAACTAACTGGTTGGCAGGCCTATAACTGCTTGACAACGGTGAATATGACAGCGAAAAACAACAACAACACGAACCGTAAGAAAATCGACGCCAATAGGAGTATATGAGGGGCGATATCTAAATATTTATCATGCAAAAATTGGGAACACTTTATTCAAGTAGGTATATAAAGAGTGTTCCGACAATGCCGAAGAGGTATTTTTCTCGATAGCAAACATCTGAGGTAAGACCATTTCGAAAAGTCTTATACAACAGCCACTCTCCTTTGAATAATTTTTTGAGATACCGCAACAAGAATATTTTCGATTCAAGAATAAGAATTAAGGAAAAAGAGCCATTATTATTAGAATTATTAAAATTATTAAAAATTGTTCACCTACCGCATGCAAGAGGAGCACTTTGTAAGTACTCCAACATAACGAAGAAGGACCCCATGGTTTAATCAGTTTTATCACACGAGTCATACATGCAAATAACAAGCAGCTACAACCATAGCAATGACGTTGACAGCAATAGCAAAAAGTGGAAAAACGCTGACGATGAGTGACAATTATGAATGATGCTCAAGCTTCGATTGCTATGCATTGTCGCACAGTGGTACCAGAGGCATCCCAAACTTTCGTATATGTATATTTTCTTCAAAATCATTTCTTAGATATTAAAATCAAGTCAAAATGTCTGAATCGGCCGCTCCGACAGAATTTGATATAATTTCGGATCATTACGCTAAGCTAAACATATCTGAATTAGGAGTATAACGCTAGCCTCTTAAAATCGCTTTTCTAGAGAAAAACAAACGACTTTCAATTTGTCAAACTTAATGGAGGCGAGGGAAAGAGTGCGATTATTGACACCAAATCATATTTGCAGCCCAATTATTTACATGATTTTGCATCACAGTGAGTTCAATATCCCTTGCTCGTTGGTTGTTTGTCGAGCTTGCCTCATGTCAAATTGACGTATGTATGTATATGTTGCCATGCCAAACAAAAGAGCACATTTTGGCAAACGTACGTAGGGGTCAGAGAACTTCACGAGCACCAACTTATACATAAATTGTTCTAAAAAATAAAAAAAAACGGTACTTTATAATTTAATATTTTAATTTTTTTATTTTATTTCCTTTTACTATCTATATGTTATTTAATGTTATGTTACTTTATGGAATGTTATGTTGTGTCATGTTATGTTTTGTTATGCTATGTTAATTTATGTATGATATGATATGTTATGTTATGTTATGTTATCTAATGTTATGTTATACTATGTTGTGTTATGTTATGTTCTGTTATATTACGTTGTGGTATGTTATGTTATGTCATGCTGTGTTAAGTTATTTTATTTTATTTTACATATTTTATTTTATTTCATTTTGTTTGATGTTATTTTTTTAATTTTATTTTAGTTTATTTTATTTTATTTTATTTTATTTCATTTCATTTCATTTCATTTTATTTTATTTTATTTTATTTTATTTTATTTTATTTTATTTTATTTTATTTTATTTTATTTTATTTTATTTTATTCTATTTTATTTTATTTTATTTTATTTTATTTTATTTTATTTTATTTTATTTTATTTTATTTTATTTTATTTTATTTTATTTTATTTTATTTTATTTTATTTTATTTTATTTTATTTTATTTTATTTTATTTTATTTTATTTTATTTTATTTTATTTTATTTTATTTTACTTTATTTTATTTTATTTTATTTTATTTTATTTTATTTTATTTTATTTTATTTTATTTTATTTTATTTTATTTTATTTTATTTTATTTTATTTTATTTTATTTTATTTTATTTTATTTTATTTTATTTTATTTTATTTTATTTTATTTTATTTTATTTTATTTTATTTTATTTTATTTTATTTTATTTTATTTTATTTTATTTTATTTTATTTTATTTTATTTTATTTTATTTTATTTTATTTTATTTTATTTTATTTTATTTTATTTTATTTTATTTTATTTTATTTTATTTTATTTTATTTTATTTTATTTTATTTTATTTTATTTTATTTTATTTTATTTTATTTTATTTTATTTTATTTTATTTTGTTTTATTTTATTTTATTTTATTTTATTTTATTTTATTTTATTTTATTTTATTTTATTTTATTTTATTTTGAGTATTCATCTATGAAAAGCGGATGCGATATTTTCGTACAGCCACCGTGCTGCTGCAGTTCTCTGATTTGTATGGATAAAGATCCTTGATTAATAACAGTACGGTGAAGCGTATTTGAATGACAACAACAAACGTTTGCATCACAGAAAAAAAAACACCCAAAGGACTAGAATGCATCGCCCTCTAATTGATTTTTGCAGAAAATACTCCAATTTCCTTCAAACGCTTACATTTCTAGCTAATTGTCAAAAAGTGTAGCGTAAAGTTTAGAATGTACAATGGTCAGGGACACTTGGCGCCAAGCGACTAGAGCAACAGACACACACTCAGACGCTTGTGATGAGCACTTTACTGTAATACTGGTGGTTTAACCTGCTCTTTCTATTTCCATTCAGTGAAGATGTGCAGCCAACAGTGAAGGTGATTAGTATGAATTGTTTTTTCGTTTGTTTTTTGTTGTTTTTTTCAGTTTGACATTGATGAAACACTTGGGAACGTGCAGTAAATGTCACGCCAAACAGCCATAACGGATTAGTTGGTTTAGCGCAAAATTTGGCTGATTGAAGTTTTTTACTCAAATCCGTAGTATTAAATGCCTACTTAAAAATGCATGCCAATTTGAGCATCACTGCTACTGTCGCGTCACCCACAAATCATAATTTGCTCGCCTAAATTGAAGCACGAATAAAAGTATTCATCATTACTTAAATAGTTGGCAAACAGTCTGCGACGGATATTAGATTGTAATTTACAAAGTCATTTAAGTTAACGCGATTTACGTGATGCTCGGTTGCAGGCGCGTCATTAAATTAGCGAGATGGTGAAATAGATGGGGCGTTGGAAGAGAGAGAAATGCTGGAAATTGGTTAAAGTGAGTCGAGGACGGGTGTCAAGCCGGGTAGAGGAAGATCACCTGAAAATGCTAAAGACTAGAGCCTCATTAGCTTAACATCCTTTAGGTAGAAGTTGCTGGAAATGCTTTAAGACAACCACATATTCTTCTCATGAAGTTTAGGAGGTCATGAACTTAATAATCTTTCCCTCACACCAGATACGTCCATGAAGGATAGATCAACCGAGGCACCTCTTCGAACGAGCGTCCAAGGAAACAAGAAGTTTCAAAAGGGTTAGACCAGAGTGATCTTGGTGTTAGAATAGTAGGTTCGTATGGTGTGGGGATTATTTAGAGGCCACCTGTTGGGCAATGTGATATGGCATCTGATCATAGTGGTACCCTGTATGTTTCCGTATATCTTTTCGTGGCTTTGATTTCGCGCCGTGAATAAGCTGGAAAAGCCGGAGAGCTAACTATTGATCCTTGTATAGAGTTCATCAATGGATGGGCGGAGGCCATAACACAACAGGAGTCAGCGTAGGAGCCTATAGAGACTTCCTTCGGTAGAAGGGGAAGTCACTGTAGCTCCTCACTGAGGAATAAAAAAAAGGGTGGCGTGTCGGAGCTAGAGTGCTTTCAGTCACAGTTCGTCTTCCATATTAAGCGAAAACTGAGTGAGAGGACGTCATGTCTGGGTCTTAAAAACAGTCGAGCGCCCCTCATGGCGCTTAGTCTGTAAAATACTCTTGCCTCAAAGATGGGTTAAGGCCCAGAAACATCCTAATCATGGCATTTCTTCTCTGTGAGAACTCGAGCGAATTGAACGCACCTTGGGAACGCAAATCGGTCTCGACATGGCCTTCCGCATATTGACGCTTCTGTATTTACTCACACATTTCATAGTGCATAATTTTAGGCGCATCTTTTTGCAACTAATCGGAGCTCGAGCTATAACAAATTACTTATATGCCATGAGAACTCTTCCTCCACCCAACTCGCTAAATCTGCCGCGGCGGCAAGCAACAGTCTCGGAGGCAATAACAAAACAAATAAACAATTCCATTTCCGTTAACAAATCCGGAGCAAGAGATACAACAACAATGAAGAAACCACGCTGGAAAGGATGAGCAGCACCAAATGCCAAACGAAAGGTGGCAATACTTAAACGATTCATACATCTCCGAAGCAACGACAAACGCAAACGAAGTTCGCTGGTTAATTTACCAAATGGAAACAGCCAAATACTCAAGAATGCTAAGACAATGCAACATGCAAGAGCTCCGATCCCTTCGTTGTTGTATTTGCAAAACAAATTACGACTGATGCGTTTCAGTGTTGACATTGAGCGAGTATCATTGCGGGAGGGAGTAGGAAGGCTTTAGCGCTGAGACGGATGGGTGTTTTGAGCGGATTATGAACGCATTGTTTCCGTTTGCTACCATACATTTTGGGGCTTGGCATGCCATTGGTGCGTATGAGCTTAGTGGCAGCACAGAAATGGCCTGTTGATAGCTTTTGGTTTGACAGTTGGCATTGTTGTTGGTAGCCAAACGATTTTCACTTTAGGCGTTGATGCTGTCAACAGGAAATAACAGCACTGCGGGATAAGGCGTCAGCAACCAATACGTCATTCACATGCAACAACAACAACAACAACAACAACAACAACAACAACAGTAAAATGTGTGTGTGGGGGGTATGGGCAGCCACTAACTGACGAATGGAAAATAACAAAAAAAAAAAAAAAAAAAAATCAGCTCTACGCAGCTTCTACATCATCCATCCTCATCAGCTTGCAGGGATTTAACGTAATGCCGGTACGACGACGACGACGACGACGACGAGAAGGGCAGTGAGCGTGTAGTGCGCTCCGCAAACAAATTTATGCGCTCCCAACACATTTCCGGTGTAGTGACATCAATTGAACAGCAATAACAACAACCATAATAGCAACAACAACAGTAGCTTAAAACAGCAGGCGCTAACGTTGGCAATATTCATTTCCGGAAATACGATTTGCACAGCCAGCAGGCAACGCACAAATAACTGAAAGCATTTCCTTACTTAGTCACCTCCACTCCACGTCTCACTCCCCGCCACTCGACCCCTTCCGTTACTTTGTTCTATGTAGATTATGTGCGCTGTCGTCTTCATCGTTGTCCGTCTCAATGCAAAATGGGAAATTAATTGCTGCTGCTGCTGTTGCTATTATAGTTGTTGTTGTTGTGGGCTCGCATATGCCACCACTCCTTGCGCTACCACCCACACTATAAGCTTTGTTGCCGTTTGAAGCCATGGCTTAGCTGCCAGCATTGTGTGCTCTTTCAGGCCTATCATTGGCTTTCTCGTTGCTTCAATGAAAACAACAACAATAACAACAGTGGCAACTACACCGATCGATTATTTATTTATTGTTAAAGCTTTTTTCCGTTGTCAATTGTCGTTGCTGTCATTTAGGTTGGCGATACATTTTCCTTCCTGGTATGGTGGCAATTTTTCAAATATTGTTGTTGTTGTTACATTAATAGCGGGTGGCAACATCCGTTCCATTTGCATTGGTATCATTCATGACGCCCTTAAAATTTATTTCTTTCCAAGGATATACGCTTAAAGCCAAAAGACACCAATGCTGCGGGCAAAGGAAAAGTGGACATGAGTTCAAGGGACGACAATCCGTTGTATATACATACATGTAAGTAGATATGTACATATGTATGTGGAATGGTATGGCATAATGAAATATTTCAGGCCAGGCAAAAATTTATTGTCATCTTCTCTAAGAATGGTTGCCGTTAGTTTGCATATCGGTAGCTCGGAGATAACTTAGCACATTTGTTGTCTGACAATGCCGGTTGTATGTTTGTATGTGTGTACATATGTATTTACGTTTATATCCCAATATGCATAAATCCAACTTTTTTTTCGATGTTTGAGAAATGCCTAAATTTTCAGAGGGATTTCCAACATGTTTCTTCATTCGTGGTTGACCATTTTTCCCAAAGTTTGATTACAGTTTGAAAACCTTTGGAGTACATTCTAAAAGTGCAGCTGCAATTTTTACACATGGCAGCACTCCTCTTTTCTGTCACAGCTGTTATACAAAATTAATCAAAGCACGTGGAGGTACGAAAAATTGCCAAAATATTGAAAGAAAGGAAAGAAATAAAAAGATATATATGTATTTATTCGACAAAAGGTAGTATTTATAACATTATATTATATCGCGCATTGTGTTTTTATAATTATTGAAATGCCTAACAAAACCAAATCAATAATATGAAGTTTGATTTCAGTTGAAAAATATTGAAGGAATTCATGACGGAATGCTGCAAAATATTAATTTTGATGGTTTATATTTAAAATACAATACTTTAAGCTTATCTTTTAACTATTTTGGTGTCACAGTGTTTTGAAAATCAGTATAAAAATCATAACCTAAAAAATCAGACAGCAATGCAGCAAGCACCGCCGCCGCTGTCTTTGCATTTGTTTTAACACTCACATTTATTAGTTTCAAGTTCTTGCTGTTCATTTTTTCACTAACCTAAGCTAATTTCTATCACTTGCACCCTTATTCATAAGTTTAAGTACTTTTTTTAGTAACAAATTTACAATTTTCACAAACGCGGTGGCTGTTAATTTTCGGTCGGTTGAAATTTGCTGTCGTCGAACAGCTGATGGTTGTCATACCCATCTGTGATGCCACACTGACATTATTTACAACTAAAAGTGGTAATCGAATTTTGGTTTCCTCTGCATGACTTATCGTCAAGCTGACGTAAGTTATTTACTATTTTCCAGAATTTCCATAGAAAATTGATTTATTTATAAGCTAGCTTTTTTTCTCAATTGACATGTTTCTATCGTGGAATGCTTATTGGGATCCCACAAGTAGCGTACGAGTATGTATATGTAAGTTCACATATTCATTTACAAATATACACAAATAAGTTGTTTTTAGCCAAGTTACTCGTAGCGTAGACATTGAATTGTTATTTGGCGCTCAACTGGGCTATGTTTACTCCTCCATGCATACGAACATATCCCCTATGACCATATGCCAGCCCACGAGCAAGTCGGAGATGTTCATTAATAGTGCATGAAATTGTGATGTATTGCGCTCTTAAAAATTTGTTTCCAAAATGTATTGCAACACCTCGCAAAGAATTTCCAATGAGCTTTTAATATTCAACAAATATCCATAAATCAGTTTGGAAGACAAAATAAGGCAAGGAATATATTGGACTTAAAGATATCCAAGCAAATTGGATATACAATTTCAGGTTGGTGTTTATGAATGAAATTAAATGAGGAAATATATACATACATATGTACATAGGAGTATATAAACATAACGGTATGAAGGTGGATCTTATTTGATACAATATTTTGGTAGTAGACATGTTACGGAGTTTCGACTTCCATTCGGCACTGTTTGTGCTTCAGTTTGATTTAGATTTCTCTTCTGTTTTAGATAATCGAAATTATATAAATTTTTTAACAGTTATGAGGTAAATATAAAGTTGTAGTTAGCCTTTCATAACCATAGTGTCATAATCAGACCATACCATATACCTAACCACAACTATTGTTAGCGATTATTGATAAACTAACCTAAAAAAAATGTTAATTTCATGAAATGCAGAATATTGCTGATGATGTGACTTCTCTGCAGAAAAGTGTGGCGCAACATAAGTAGCAAAACAAAAGGTGAGGATAAAATTTGCAAAGTGATTTCAAACATGTTTCTCCATTTTAGGTTGAACATTTTCACCTCAAAGCTTGATGACACTTTGAAAGTCCGCCTGTAATTTTTACAGATGGCAACATTTTTATTTGCTGTCACAGCTGGCATGAAAAAATAATCAAAACACGTGCGCAAACAAAATATTGTCAAAGTTTATATAATATATTACGCATAGTTAATAATTATTGAAATGTGTAATAAAAAACAGGAAAATGTGAAGTTCCCTTTGAGGTGGAAAAGTTTGCTGGAATTCATGGTGGTATCCAATGTTTTTTCAAGTGGAGAAATAAGAATGTTTTCATATCAAAAATGTTCGCCTTTTGCTGGAGAGTGAATTGTCTCCACAGCATTTAAAATGTTGAAAATTATTGGAACTATTTTATGTATGTACAGATGTTTATTATATAATTTTTCTTTTCCCTCGGATTCGGAGTCTCGTCCTTGTATATTTTTATACAATTTTCCAAACTAATGCTCCTATTTAAATGACCAACGAGTGTCATATCCCACGCTGTGTCGCTGACAACTTAATTAAACTCAATTTGTGAATATTTTTCGTTTTGAGATTTAAATGCTCTACGCAGAGACGAGGGCGTATGTGTGTCGTAGTAAAAATGTTCTCTCTATCTTGGCGAATCCCAGCTGTTGTCAAAAGATTAACTTTGTAAAGTGTCACAGACATAGTTGGGAGCGTGCGAGTGGCAACAATCGCTTAGTTATTGCATTTAATTTTTTTTTTTCAAGATAATTCTACATTTGGATATCCGAGCGCACTTCAAATGCACTGCCATGAGAAATAATTTGAAGAGTTATAATGAGGGCGAAAGTATTCCACAAGCAGAATAATTTAGTTGGCAAGGACTTTGTCATTTCTTTTTCTTAGACTTTTTTATTACACTTTTTTGCAACTTTTTTTGCTACTTTTTGTTTGTTGCTGCTGCGCATATGAAGCAGAAACATGGCAGTAAGGATGCACGTAAGCAAGTAAGTGTCATTGAGCGCCAGCAAATGCAACATAAAAAGTTCTTTTAGATTACTTTACCTTGATAAATTTAATTGTAATTGCATGCGGCAAGGAAATTAGTGCATTGTTATTGAGCTGCTAAAGACGTGTTTGAAAATTGCATTGTGATTGTACTTCAAGGTTTTTGAGACCACAGAAATTTTTTTGCAACAAGATTTTGAGACTTAAATTTGTGGAAGGTTAAATCAGTTTATTCAAGTCTCAAGGTTGTTGTTGCACAATAAATTCGCTGGATTTTTTTTTTACGTTTTATTACTTAAGTTTAAGCTTTTCGCTAAATAAATTCATCAAATAAGATTTTCCTTCACTCCGGTGTTCACATATCCATACCGAGTTCAACCCACATTGAGTTATAACCCCATCGTATGCATTTATTAAAAGTTGCGGTGGCGTTGAGCATTTGTGACTGTTGCCTGATGTCCACTTGCCTTGCCGTTGGCAGTCAACTTAAGTAATCAACAAAATTGAGTTTTCATCGCTTGGCCATTTTTATCCCGTTGCAGCCGCTGTCATTCTCCTGTGTTGGTTGATTCTTTGCTTTCTTATCACCACACACTTCCGCTTGCATGTGTAGGTGGAAACACACATAGAGGTGTACCCAGCCAACCCCTTCACCAAGTCAAATCAACAGAAAAACTGGTGCATAACTAGAATTGCTTGAAATGAAAACCGAAACATAAATTGAAAAAAAAAATTTCATTTCATTTCATTCTATTCCATTCCATTCCATTCCATTTAATTTAATTTCATTTAATTGAATTGAATTGAATTGAATTGAATTTAATTTAATTTAATTTAATTTAATTTAATTTAATTTAATTTAATTTAATTTAATTTAATTTAATTTAATTTAATTTAATTTAATTTAATTTAATTTAATTTAATTTAATTGAATTTAATTTAATTTAATTTAATTTAATTTAATTTAATTTAATTTAATTTAATTTAATTTAATTTAATTTAATTTAATTTAATTGAATTTAATTTAATTTAATTTAATTTAATTTAATTTAATTTAATTTAATTTAATTTAATTTAATTTAATTTAATTTAATTTAATTTAATTTAATTTAATTTAATTTAATTTAATTTAATTTAATTTAATTTAATTTAATTTAATTTAATTTAATTTAATTTAATTTAATTTAATTTAATTTAATTTAATTTAATTTAATTTAATTTAATTTAATTTAATTTAATTTAATTTAATTTAATTTAATTTAATTTAATTTAATTTAATTTAATTTAATTTAATTTTATTTTATTTTATTTTATTTAATTTAATTCAATTTAATTTAATTTAATTTAATTTAATCTTATTTTATTTTATTTGACATTATGTTATTTTATTTTATTTTATTTTATTTTATTTTATTTTATTTTATTTTGTTTTATTTTATTTCAATTGAAATTCATACTATTTACTTGCAGAGTAATTAGCAACTAGTTGGTTCTAGTGCAGTACGCCGTCGTATGTCTGAGTGATCTATGAACTTGCAGTGTGGTGTACGTACTATGTATGTATGTATGTATGACTGTATACATAATTTTATGTAAAAGTGTGATAAATACAGTTGCAGTGGTGTGCTTATATATTGTTCTCATAGTTGTTGCTCTCATTGCAAATTACCCACGATAAAAATTGGATTACTTTTTAATGTTTCGTGCAAAATTCTGTGTTAGCCACACATACTCGTATACCCCTCCCTTAGGACTTGCACTCCTTAGCGTTATGTTGCCGAGTGCCAGCATGAAATGTGCTAAACCGCCACGCGTACTCCCCCCCTTCCCCCTCCGAACCCATTGCAGTGATGGTGGGCGATGATAAATGAGTTTCGATGGATGACAGCAAATCAACATAAGTGCATTATTGTTGCGGTTCTCTGTTGCTGATGTTGTAATGTTTTGTTATTGTAAATGTTGGTATTGCAAAACGATATACGGTACGGTATGCAGTTGTGTGTGTGTGTGTGTGTTTAAAATAAAATTACCAACTAGTTGAAACGTTTTCCTGTTAATTTTATTATTTTCGAAACAGCATCTCCAAGGTGGATTACTTACGCTCTTCAAAGTGGATGAGAAATTAGCAACAACACGAAACTGAGAAAATATTTTAAATTTTATTTGTGTTGAAAAGGGTGGTAACTGTATTTGGGTAAGTTGTTATTTAAGCTAGTCATAATTTAATGGCTGAAAGAACATTTTTTTTAATAGTTTCTTTAAAAATATTTTATTCTAGAAGCAGTCAGAATAAGTCGGGAAGGAGCTTGAGAGTAATGACAGTTCTGACCAACAATTTTTGAAACCGAATTTTGGATTGCTCATTTCAAAAGTGTGTTTTACTAAGTGTTAAGATTTCTTAACACATATACTTAAATAGAACAAAAAAAAAAAAAAAAAAAAAATTGCAAAAAAATTTAATCCCACACACGTCATGCTCTTGACCAAGCCACTCATATTGAAGATTATGTAATTGAAAAGGTGCAAAGAAAGTATGTTTGTAAGGACGTAAAATCTTTGAAGAAATTGCAGCCAAACAGCTGAGACAAATAAAAGATGTAACTCGTTTACGTAACTGATATGCTCTCTCCGAGAGGTAGCGAAGTGGTGTCGGGAATGGTTGGTGACAGCAAATGTTGTTTGGTTGGTTTGTAAATGCAGCACGTTCGAAAAAGTGAAAAAAATAAAATAAAAAATAATAATATGAAAAACAGCAACAACAACAAAAAAAAAGAAACAATACAAGGACAAACCACAGTGGCTGTGCAACAACCTCTCTCGTGTTGAGTCAACTTAAGGACAACAAAAGACAAGTTCATGACTGTGAATTTATATTTCTCCAAAGACGCAGAATAACAAAACGGCGCCCAAGAAGGATGAATGTCAGTAAGAAGAGTGAGAGAGAAGCAGGTCACAAGTGCGAAATAATGTGCGATGTGATACAAAAATAAAAAAATAAATACAATAAGAATATGTGTGTGTGTGAGGGTTTGTATATGTGTGTGTGTGTTTGTGGTTGTTTGTGTACGTGAGAGTTATTATGTGGCATAAGAAATATTTTGCTTTAAAACGCGCTACCAACATAATAAATCACACTGACCCAGTAAATCGGAGCAAGCTGGGCAAATAAAAATTGTGCACGAAAGCGATAAGAAGACAGTCAACTGCGCCGCTGCTATGCTGTGGGTTTGAGTGAAAAGTGGTAGCTGCTGTCAGCCAGCAGTCGGTGTGTTGAATGTGTGTGTGTTCTGTGCGTGTGCAGGTTTGGTCTTGCTCGCGCGTGCAAACAGACGCACATCAAGAGGCTCACACATTCATTAATTCGCAGTTAAAAAGTGTTTTTGAAGAGTCCTCAGTCCGAAATCTGTTGAGCCAGAGATGGGTCAAGTGCAACCAAAAAAAAAAACCAAACAAACATATTTCGCCCATCACCCTGTTGACCTTCGTTGACTGAATTATGGTTTGTTATTTGCGCGGTGTTGAGTGCGCCTGTTTAATTGCTTGTCACTGCAAGATCATGCTTTTATTTGGAAATAATTTTTTTTTAAAGAAATTTAAAATTTTTTATTTATTTTCCCTTTCATTAATTTTTATTGGATGCATTTGAGTAGGGTGCAAATAGCGAGAGCCGTTGGCGTGAATTTTCAGATTGGGTAGTTCCATGTCAAATTGTCACATTGTTGAAATCGAGCTCTTTCGATTTGAATCAAATTTGGTTATCATTAAACAAACAAAGTTATGCCAGAGAAACAAAATTCAACAGTTTTCTTTTTAAAAATATGTAAAACTTTTTTTCATACACAAAACTACCACCAACAAATTTTTCAATCATCGAAGTTGGGTACTTTTTATTTAACTACATATTTAATTGAATTCGACTGAAAAAAATATTGGGAAAAATTTATATTTTCGAGAAAACAAAAACATACATCTGAAAGTTTCAGTATACCTTAGTGCCAAAAAGTTTCAGTCCAAAATTTACTGGCATACTTTAATTTTACCATTTTTGAAAAAGTGAAAATTTATTAAAATTGGAAATAAAATTTTTGTTTCAAGAATTTGTTTCCTTAATTTTTTTTTATGTTTTTGTTTTTTTTTTTAATATTTTTTTTAAATAAATTTTTTTCACTTGAGTACGTTCCGAAATATTGAGAAAAAAATATTAACATAAAAATTTGTTTCAAGAAAAATTTTAGTTCAAAATTTAATGGAGAACTCTCATTTTACCATATTTGAAATATTTAAAATTTATTAAAATTGGAAATAATTTTTTTCAAGAAATTTTTTTTCTAAATTTTTTTCAAAATGTTTTTTTTTTAAATTAATATTTTTTCACTTGAGTAGTGTCCGAAATATTGAGAAAAAAATATTAAATAAAATTTTTTTGTTGTTTTTTTTACAAATTTTTTTTTTTAAATAAATTTTTTTAATTTGAGTAGTTTTCGAAATATTGAGAAAAAAACGGAAACGGAAAAAGTGAAGTTTTGTATTTGCAGAACTTTTGAAAAATTTATTTTTTTTAAATTTTTTTTCTTGACAAAACTTTGTTTTATGATACGCAAACTCTTCACCAAATTTGATTAAAATCTGAAGGGCCCAATGCGTACCTATAATATGGGATCACCTCGGTCCTTTGTTAATGCCCTTTGCCGCTTTGTGACGTATTTCTGCTATCCCTAGCCCTTTGATGAGTGGCGGATTTGTATATATGTATTTAGCCGTGCTTCACCTCAATTTGTCTGCTAAAATAATAAAGTCTCAAAAAAGTACAAGCGAGTAGGTACATTTGTAAGCCAAATAGCTAACTGAAAATTCCATTAGCACCCCTCTCCCCTTTGATGCTGTACGAATTTGATTTGCACTTAAACTCCACTCCGTTTCAATTTAATCGAGTTGCGTAGCGCGCAATCAAGTCAAAGATGTCTATTTGTTGTTGTTGTTGTTCTTATTGTTGCTGTTGTTGTCATTGTCTACTCAACAGCGCTCTTATCTTTACGTTGGCAATTAGGGTTAGTTGTTGTTGTTGCGGTACTGTTTGTTTCTTAGCTTTGTTGTTGGGGAAATTTTACTTCGCTTCTTTCTGCTTGTTTTGTTGTTGCTTTTTTTGTTGGTTTTTTTTTTTGTTGTTTTTTGCCGTTTGGCGGTGATGTATTGAGCAAAAGTTTTTGGAAACTCTCTGATTGCGTATTAATATTTAATATTGGTTACCGTTACTCACATTTAAGGCATCGGCAGGTAGTTGTATCCTTTGCAAAATCCATGCCACGCCTCCGCCCCCGCCCCCTTTTTGGCGTCTTCATGACTTTACGGTCGAGCAGCACACTTCAAACAACTTCGGTTGCATTTGGGCGAACTTTATTTTTCGAATATCTTATTACATTGTTTCCTTGTTGAATTTCGCTTTAATTTGTTTTACTTAGAAATGTTCTCTTGTGCTTCTTCTTCTTCTTCTTCTTCTTGTTGTTGTTGTTACTTTTATGCTATTTACATTGAATTCGCTTTTAACATTAATTATTTATTGTTTCGTATTGCGCATTTTGTTGTATACACCTTGGCTTGTTGAAATGAAATGTGAATTTTTAATTTACATATTTCCTACAAAATAAATTAATATTTTTTAAACCCATTTTGCATGGCGGGGGGCGGGGGGACGCTTGAAGTGACTCTTTCGCATTGAAGATGTGCGATAATTTCACTAAGAAGTGGTGTGAGGATTTTCATTTTCGAATTTAACTTTAGTTGGGGGTAAGAAGAAGAAGAAGAAGAACAACAACAACAAGAAGAATAATAAGAAAAAGAAGCAGAACAAGAAGTAGGTGAAAAAAGTGCGAATTCAATATAACTCTTGGTTGCGTATACGCCACGGTGGGCATTCAAATAAATCAACATGAGCAGAGATGATTTGCTTGTTGAAAGGATTTCATTAACATGAGACAGATAGGGAGGGAGAGAGGTGTGTGTGTGTCAGTTCTTCAAAAGTATTTTCACATACATTTTATATTTGCAAAGCATGTGGGTGCGTGTGAGTGTGTGTGTGTGTGTAAGTAAAAATCAAACAGATGTGAGGCTTGCTCATTCTTATTCTTTACGCAGCTCAATGTGACGGAGGCGGGCTGGGGAATATTTTATTAAAAACGCATTGAAGCGCCAGCGCATGAATGATGTGCGTCGACTTGTAATGCAATATGAAGCGTGCATGAATTTATGCAGATTAGGGTTGTTATTCCCGTAGCTTTTTGAAACGCGGAAAGTGGAAATTTTAGTAATACATTTTTTTTCAATTATCCAAGACAAGAAATGGGTTTAAGTGCAAGAATAATTTAAGCCAACTTTATTTGTAAATTTTTTTTTATGAAAAAATATTATTGTTTTTTTTTTTCAATTTCATGAATTACTAAACGTTTTTATATAATTATCAATTTTTCCCAAAAACTGACAATTAAAATTCATTACGAATTATTGTTTCTCTGGTTCTCGAGATTGCAAAACTTACAAATATGTAAAACAAGAAAGACCGCAAAAACCAACAACAGAAAAGGAAATGTTTTGAAGAAAACCGGGATCGCTTTTTTACAAATAAATTTCGAAAGCTGGCTTCTTGCCAGCTTCTGTCTGCATGACAAACCCTGAGAATATCTCTACGGAAACTTCACTCATTGAACCAAAATGGACTTGTAGTGGGAGCTATAATCTGGCTTGACATGGATCGGATTTTGATATGTGAGAGGCGAGGAAGGTCTCTACAACCCTGGAACTCATCTGGAGAGTTTTTTCTGCTTGCAGAAAGAGATTTTTTTGAAAAACACATCTTCGGAAGATTGCTGGAGTCCCTTTAGAACTTTTGTCAGTTTCCTTATAATACATTTCATTGGCTAATTTATCAGCTGTGGTATCTTAAGTAGGTCCACAATACA
>OX608081.1:21347099-21427099 GCA_951509765.1 Sphenella marginata | reverse complement strand
AAGCTGTTTTACTTTAGCGTTGCCACTAGCACTTTTTTACAGGGTTGCCACCTACTCGAAAGTTTTTAACATTGAGTGCAATATGCTACCATGATTAAAAAACGAAAAGTATTTCACGTGGTATATTAAAATCAAAAATTTGCGGGCAGTGCTACCAGCTAGACTTGCCACCTAATTACAATTTTAAGCTCTCTTACGTGATTGTTGTGACTATGAAGATTTTACAGGGTTGCCACCTTTTCGAAAAAAAAAAATGAGGTACATATATGTGCTAGTATGGGTTACAAGCTAGGGTTGCCACCTTATTACATACAATTCATTTTTTAGTTTATCCGTTTTTAATAAATTATAAGAAAACATGCTCATTCCCTTAGGTACTGAATATAATTAAAGTGCCAAGCTTGCCTTTAATATTTAGAAAGCTTAACATTCTAAGCTTTCTGCAAAAATCAAAATTTTTTTGAATGATGCCTTAACGCCGTTGACCATATTAATCGCCGGCGCAAATGTTTGTTACACAGCTACTCACACATGCACACGATCAAATGCTAATACAACGGCTACATGTTGACGCTCTGCAATGCTGTTGCATTTGTAGGTGACTGCAAATTGCAATGAAATCGTCATTAGAGTTTTTTTGTTGTTGTTTCGTTGCTTTTGTCCTTGTTGCAGAGTTGTTGGCTCAACTTTTGTTTAGGGCAAAAAGGGCTCGACAATTTAAACAGAAATAATTGCTTGTTTGTCAGGTTTTTATGTAACGTTTTTGTGTTGTTGCTGCTTGAAATCTTAATGGGGTTATAAGCAAATAACTATACATAAAATAAGAGAAAGTTATGATTTTCAACCATTTGCTTATTTAGAGAAAAAGGTGCATTTAATCGAATTTAATTTTTGTCTTTGCAAAAACTAAAATTTTTTTATTTAGAAAAATTTGAAGGATTAATAATGTAAAATAAAATAAAATAAAATAAAATCAAATAAAATAAAATAAAATAAAATAAAATAAAATAAAATAAAATAAAATAAAATAAAATAAAATAAAATAAAATAAAATAAAATAAAATAAAATAAAATAAAATAAAATAAAATAAAATAAAATAAAATAAAATAAAATAAAATAAAATAAAATAAAATAAAATAAAATAAGATAAAATAAAATAAAATAAAATAAAATAAAATAAAACAAGATAAAATAAAATAAAATAAAACAAAATAAAATAAAACAAGATAAAATAAAATAAAATAAAATAAAATAAAATAAAATAAAATAAAATAAAACAAGATAAAATAAAATAAAATAAAATAAAATAAAATAAAATAAAACAAGATAAAATAAAATAAAATAAAATAAAATAAAATAAAATAAAATAAAATAAAATAAAAGCAAAATAAATAAATTTGGAATTGTGGATGAATTTCAACCACCGAGCTAGAGATCGTATACTCGTATGTATTAAAAATAACCGGTTTCAGTTTTTGTGCTTTTTGAGATGCCATGCTAAAAATCATAATTCCGAAATTACGACTTTTGCCGGCAGGATTTAACATCCGTGTTTAAATTCTAGAACCAAACAAACACACCGACACGTATAAATCTTTGCTTCACGGCCACTTCGTCTGTTTTATGAAATGTGGTTTACGAGCAAGATATTACCTTGAGACTGCTGAATATTATAACGATTTTATTTAAATGTGTTTTTTTTTTTATTGCCAAAAATTGGTTGAATTGAGTGAGAGTTAAATTTCCATGGCAGCCGTGTCACACAAAAAGTCATTATCACTACGTTCCAAGCAACAACAACACACCTCACACCAGCAATATGTTTAATGTTGTTGACACCGGCTTCAAGTTGGCTGATTTTTTTTTTTTTTACGGGGCAATGGCATGGCGTTAGGCCAAGTTGTGCGTTGTTGTGGATGCTGATAATGTCGTTGTCTACGCGAGCAAAACGATAAATAGCAGAAGCGGCGTCATAGTGTCACATTACGCCATTGTCAATAGAGAAAATCTGAATGCGGTAAATTCACACTTTTCCCCAAGTGGCTGTTGTCACTGTCAGCTATGAAACCAAACGCCGCGTTTACTGCAGTTCTAACATGCATAACCCTAATGGCACATTAACGACGAATCGTTAATCGCAGAGTGACAGCGTGCAGCTAAGTGCAACTGCAACTCAAACAACAATTGCCACCCCCACCGACCAAACTGCCCTTATAACCAGCCAGTGAACAATAAACATGCCCACGTAGCCCCCCCTCACACCCTCACCCACACTCCCCACACACACAAAGCGGCTTTGAAGTTTGGTTTTAGAGTGAAAATTTCATAAAATGCACGTCCACATGGCAGCACCAGCAATGAAGCAGCTGTGTCTGTGGCGGACCAACGGCAACAATAACATTGAAAAAGTGTCATCAACAGCTCAAATAAGCGAGGCCACCAACAACGACGGCATGAGCTTTATAAGCAAGCGACAACAAACAGCCACTGAGCCACTGCTGTCATTGACACCAACCAAAGCGATGACGGCGGAAAAAAAATGCCATAGAAAATATTTGAATGTTTTGAACAAGGAAAAAAACAACAAAAATTTTCTAAAAACTATCTATAACAACGCAAGTGAGTGATAAACTTCACACTTTATTTCATTGGCAGCGTAGCATTTGCTTTGTTTGACTCTGCTTCGTTGCGTCTCGGAACTTTAATATACTGATTTCGATTTAAATCATTATATCTCAAAAACCAGTCGAGTTATGGAACTTAAATACATTGCCTATTGCAATACTCATTAGTACCTTTCGTTTGATACCCATATTGTACTAACATTTTTTTGGTCACTTTGGTTCACCTATTGACCGATAACTCCAAAATCGTGCGAGTTATGGGAACAAAGGATACCTTAAACTTTCACTAAGATTCATAAGAATGCAACGGTGTAAAATGCAATCAATTTTATTAAGCAGTTTTTGATTGATGCGCGCGCAAACATAAAGACAAACATACAAAAATTTTAAAAACTGTTGTTTTGAGCGCTATTGACTCAAAATGATACCCTCTATCAATTTGTGTTAAATATTTGCTTTTGTGCGTCGCATTTAGCAAGTGTATTTTTACTTAAAAACCCTTTTATTTAAATTTTATTTGATAATTGGCGTTGATGCCAGACCTTTTCCTTTTTGGGACGATTCCTTCTTAGCTATTTTGCATGTTAATGAACTCACCACATTAGGCAATATGCTTTGCACTAATAGAATAAACATTTCTAACAAAAGTCTAGTCAATGACTCATCCTTTCATTGATTTGTAAGGATCTGCGAGTGTCGGTCTTGTAACCGCATTAATGGCATTGGCCACAAATACTTTTTAATGGCAGAAAATAATTCTGTGTGACACTTTGTAAATGGGCTCTGACGCATCATTAGTGTTTGTTTTGGTAAATTTTATGGCATTTCCAATGGTTGGGCGAAGGTTGTATTAATGATGCTGTGTTTGCGCGATTAACGCATTCAACTGTGTGGCTTAAGGGTGCGTGTGGTTGTTGTGTATGTTTTTGTTCATACCAGAAATCGCTCAATATGTGATGGGAGTATCAATATTTGCGCTGATGTACATACATACCCAACAGGACTAATTTGATTTGCTTCAAACGACAATTCGACTCAATTCGCAAAATTCAATCAAAAGGTACGTTCGATGCAAATTTTTTCCTATTGGGTACTAATACATTCATAAGTAAGGTTATGGGTTGCTGGTGTGATAGCTATTTCTAGCATATGGCGCAAATAATGTAATCCAGAAAAATTATTTAAACGTGAACAAAACTACAACAAGCACAACAACAACAATGCCAAAATTAATTCATTGTGAAAGCAAGTGTTGAAACAATGCGGTTTTTGTAAATGGGTATGTATCTGTATATATACCCAATATACATCACAAAATATTGTACGACCGTAAATAATTTTTTTGACTTTATTGTACTTTATTTTATTTTATTTTATTTTATTTTATTTTTTTAATTTTATTTTATTTTATTTTATCTTATTTTACTGTTTTTTATTTTATTTTATTTTATTTTATTTTATTTTATTTTATTTTATTTTATTTTATTTTATTTTATTTTATTTTATTTTATTTTGTTTTATTTTATTTTATTTTATTTTATTTTATTTTATTTTATTTTATTTTATTTTATTTTATTTTATTTTATTTATTTTTTTTTTTTTTACTTGTATATATACCCAATATACATCACAAAATATTGTACGACCGTAAATAATTTTTTTGACTTTATTGTACTTTATTTTATTTTATTTTATTTTATTTTATTTTTTTAATTTTATTTTATTTTATCTTATTTTATTTTATTTTATTTTATTTTATTTTAGTTTATTTTATATTATTTTATTTGTTTAATTTTATTTTATCTATTTTTGGGTATTCAAATTATTTCTGCCCCACCCTTCAATGCATACATATACTCGTATATTTAAATAAGGAAACACTTTATTTTGTAGTGTGAACTTCTTGCAAGGGTGTGAGTGCATGCACAGAAAATCGAGAGTGTGCAGTAAAAGCTCTCTTTATTAAGGGGAGCGGGGATTATTAAGTGGACAATGTAGTTATGTAAACATTTAGATTGAAGCTAGTTATATAAAGAAAAAATGGTTTGAGATGTAAATGATAAGCAGCTAATTAAACGATAACTGGGAAGGAAAATCATAAATCATTTTAGGTTTGAAAAGGGATCAATTACACAAAGAAATCGAAAAAAAAAAATAATGAGCTTACAAAGTTTGAGCGCTTCTTTTTGTGTTTTGTTTTGTAGAAGTAAATGAATTAAGAAGAAATTGAATGAAATAGCCTATTAGAAACAAAATATTTATGTACTTAAGTTTGTAAATACATACATTTGATGATCTTTTACATTACGCTATTTTGCCCTACCACAACCGAACAACGTTTTAATTGCACAATTAAATGACAGCGGCGCACGAAATAAGACTGGATTATCTGAGGTCGCCCAAAACCACAAAAGGTTGCTCTTGAAAAGAGTTAAAATGGGATGGTAGCCAAATTAATTCGAAAAGTAGATGCTCAATTACATCACTTTACTTGCTTTGAAATATTTTTTTAGCTACAGTAATTTGTATCTTCATATTTCAGATTCAATTTGTTCCTTAGTGGAAACAATTGTTAGTATCCCATACTAGTCAGAAGCAGCCAGAAGCTACTGGAAATAGTTTCCCTTGCTCGGTTCCCGGAATACAGTTCTCTGCCAGTCTGAAGTTGCAAGTTTTAGTCACAAGAATTTTTTGCTGACGACTAATAATCTTTTCCTATTCAAACTCCACAAAACTTTCTTTCGATTTTGCCCATTTTCAAAACAAACTACATATCTACATTACAAAAAATAACATTTCCACCATATTTCAGAAAGTTTGAAAGCCATTGAAGTTAATAAGTGCACCTGCAATTTTTAGACATGGCAACACTCCTCTTTACTGTCACAGCTGTTATACCAAATTAATCAAAGCACGTGAGCGAATGTAATTTGCAAAAATATTAAAAAAAGGAAAGAAATAAAAAGATATATATTTGTGTGACAAAAGGTAGTATTTATAACATTATATTATATTGTACATTTTGTTTTAATTAGTGAAATGCCTAACAAAAAGAAAGAAGAAAATAAGAGTTGGAAAATATTGCTGGAATTCATGTCGGCATTCAGCCTTTTTTCAAGCAAAGAAATAAGAATATATTTTCATATCAGAAATGTGTCCATTTGCTAGTTAATTGACTGTTTCACAAATGTATTTCGGGGTTTAATTAAATTCAATTCCATGCATTTTATATGTAAGTTAACTTCCTTTCATTACCGCGTCCCCTCAAAATTGGCTATTCTGTTTTGACAGTGACAAAATACAAATTTAATATTAAATTACGTGTCATCCTTGCCATATTGGTTTCGAAAGCAGACGCTGGAATTGCAAAAATATGGAAACATTTGCCACTAATTGCCTTTACAAGCCAAACGCTCGCATAGTTGCAACAATGGACGAACACACACGCAATTGGTCACCAAGCGGCTGGCACAAAAAGCGGGCGAAGGCTAATATCTCCGAGGAGTAGCTCATACCAAAACGTTGCGCTATTAGTCACATGCGAGCTACGCTTTTATTTTAACAAAAAAAAAAAAAAACGCAATAAAGAAACGAAATGAATTTAACGCATCAGATGGTGGTTTAGAATATGCGAAGGCCATGAAAAGCGAGAGAGCCACTAATGCAGCACAGCTCATATGCATTCTAAGCAGTCTAGAGCTGAGCTAACTAGCATGAACTACACGGATTTGGCGACACATTTTGCCAATGCAACAAGAGCAATGCATGTATTGTAATATATCTTTCAATAAAAAAAAATAAAAAAAAAAAAATATTGACAAAAAAGCAACAAAAAAGCCTCCTGATTGCAGCATATTCTTTATGCAACCAATTTTTTTTCTATCAAAAGTTTTTTGTTGCTGAATTTTATGACGCGTCACATAACGCGTTGCATTAGTTTGTCACGCTGCTGACATTAGAGCCTTGGCTAGCGCTAGGCAACGAGCGCGCATGGGGTGACAATATGAGCTACATACTTTTAATATTTCTAGAGCCAAAGAGGGTGGGTGGGCACGCAGTTTCACCATCCAGCTGCATCATTTATCATTCTCGTGTAAACTTACAAGTATTCGTGTGTACGTATGTGTGTGTGTGTGCGGATGTCGCATTGGTGGTTAGGACGCGCCATAGCAGACGCCGCCGGGCCATTTATTAGCTCATTCGAACAAGTGCAATCGGGTTACAATTTGTGCCTTTGACCCACCCCGCAAGCGGTCAATGCCACCAGCAGCCGCATATTTTGTATGCGTTAAAGCAACATTATAACCACCTGCACCAACAACATTGGGCCAAGTATTGGAAGCGCCCTAACTCTCTATGTTATGATTGCAATCTCCTTTTTTGCGTACGGTTCGTATGCGTTTTGCTTTTATTGGCGTTTGGAAGTAATTAATTGTGATTTCGAATTTAGAGCAAATCCAGTGGGCGCGATCGCTTGTTGTTGTTGTTATGGTTGTACTTGTTACTGTTGTTAGGGTCGATTTGCTTTTATTGTTGGTCCTTCGATTACATGCTTAGCTAATGTCATTGTTGTTGTTGTTGCATGTATTTTTCCTTCTATGCTTGCCAGCCGCCATCGATAGTAAATAGCCGTTAAAGGCAATAATCTGTAAATATTTACCGTTGCAAATGCATTTGATAGCCATTGAAAGTCACCCCCTAGCCGTAGCCAAGCAGCGCAGTGATTGTGACTGGAACACGTCAGAGGTTTTTGCAAGACTCTCTAATTACAGCTAGGCAGATACACACTTTTTCAAACTATTTTGCAAACATACAGATATATTTTTTTTACACTCGCAGAAAAAAAAATTTCAATGAAGAATAATAATTTTTATAAAAAGTTACTAAAATTAAACAATAATAATTTGTATGAAAATTTAAAAATAATTTTAAATAATAATTTTTATTAATATTTAAAAAAAAAAAAAATAATTTTTATAAAAAGTTTGAAAAATAAAAAAAAAAATAATAATTTTTATGAAAGTTTTCAAAAATAAGAACAGTTTTTATGAAAATTTACAAAAATTAAGCAATAATAATTTTTATAAAATAATAAAAGAAATAATAATTTTTATGAAAATTAAAAAAAAAAATTGCAGTTTTTATGAAAACTTTCAAAAATAAAAGAAATTATAATTTTTATGAAATTTTGCAAGAATAAAGCAATTATAATTTTTATAAAAAATTTTGCAAAAAATAAAAGAAATAATAATTTTTAAAAAAAATTTGCAAAAATAAAGCAATATAATTTTTATAAAAAACTTCGGAAAAAATAAAAGAAATAATAATTTTTATCAAAATTAAAAAAAAATCAATAATAATTTTTACGAAAATTTTGCAAAAATAAAATAATAATTTTTATGAAAATCTTAAAAAATAAGAACAGTTTTTATGAAAATTTACAAAAATTAAGCAATAATAATTTTTATGGAAATTTTGCACAAAAAAAAAAAAAAAAAATGATTATTTTTTTTTAATAATTTTATATTTTTAATATTTATAGTTTTGTGAGTGAACGTCTAAGCTACCCACCCAATACGAACAAAATTTGGGACACTTATTCTCTTAAAAAGTTTAGGTTCCGAGCCCATAAGAACCTTTACTTTTACATATTACATATTTTATTCCATACAAATATGGGTAACAAACGTAAGGGAAGGACCACATTTACATATTTTGATATACATATTTATCAATAAATGAGTTATCGGTAAAAATGTGGTTGCCCTAAAATCTGGAAATATGCACCCCACTATAGCCCAATTTAGATAAACTTTAAAAATTAATATATAATTAAAAATATCTTCATAAGTTTTTTTTATTTTGCTCATTTCCGTCAGATGAAGTATGATGTTGTATGCCAGAAATATTTATTTTATTAGCTTTAGCTTTGTATCTATTCTAGTAAATAAATATGTAATCACCTATATATTACATACATATGTACATAGTTATATGCACATATGGTTACAGTACATATACGCAAATGAATGAAGATTACACTTCACATTAATCCACAATTTCAACGCCCACTCATACATACATACATTCAGCTCATTTTCTAAATATAAATTTTCATACATTCCCTCACTCATGCACACAGACAAACAAACGTACATACATTCTGGCTACCCCTACTTCGACATACATACTAGAGATTCGCCTTTAAGTCATCATCATTACCACTGCCATCATCATTACCACCTGAACGAGCTCCGTGCGAGGTTGGGATGTCACAGCTTCTATACCATTTCACCTCCGACCGTTAGATGAGCAGTCGTGACTTTAGCTGTAAGGCACACGAGTAGTCGTATAAAACGATAATACTGATTGCATTCTTCTACTTGAAATATCCTTGAACATGAAACTTTGTGTTAAAAATCGATTTATTCATTTTTTATGTTTTGCTTTCATCTTTTCGAGCAGCCGTTGAGCTTCCCGTCGTCGTCGTCGTCGTAGTAATGCGTCGGCATTGACGTCGACAACAAGCAGCGGTGAATCGAGAGCGCAAATACTTTCGTGAGTATGCTGCGGACGTAAAGAATTTTATCTGAGCGAAGAAATGTAATTTGATTGTGGGTGGCAAGAGCTGAAGAATTATGCTCTCACGCCGCAGAAACGTGTGAGAGAGTTGCAAAACATAACGGACCATTCACCGTTAGACCATTTTTTAACAGATTTGCTGGTAATGCGTGTTAGGGGTTGAATGTCACTGCTCACTCTGAGGCATTTAACAATGCGCGAGTGTTGGCTCTCAGCAGCGTATAACAGTTTTCTTTACTCATTTAATGCTTCTCTTTATGTTTTGGATTTTGCATAACATTTTAGGCTAGTTGCATATTTTGTGGCGTGCAGGCTTCTTTACATTTTCTACTCCTCTCTTAAGCAAGTTTTGCCATATTTCAAGGAGGCTTCTTGTATGTTTATAAATGAATGTTGGAACATATTCAATGAGCATGGCTTGTGGGCAATATTTTATAGGAAACTCCATGTCTTTTTTTTGTTCTATAATTTAATCTACTCACATGGATCCTTCCTTGCCTGCCACCTCCCTCTATGTCTTCCTTCTTCCTTCTCACTTCTCACTTTCCACTTTTAAATTTTATTTATATTTATAATTTTATTTTATTTATTTTATTTATTTTATTTATTTTTATTTAATTTAATTTAATTTAATTTAAATTAATTTAATTTAATTTAATTTAATTTAATTTTATTTTATTTGATTTTACTATATTTTATTTTATTTTATTTTATTTGATTTTATTTTATTTTATTTTAGTTTATTTTATTTTATTTTATTTTATTTTATTTTATTTTATTTTATTTTATTTTATTTTATTTTATTTTATTTTATTTTATTTTATTTTATTTTAATTCATTTTATTTTATTTTATTTTATTTTATTTTATTTTATTTTATTTTATTTTATTTTATTTTATTTTATTTTATTTTATTTTATTTTATTTTATTTTATTTTATTTTATTTTATTTTATTTTATTTTATTTTATTTTATTTTATTTTATTTTATTTTATTTTATTTTATTTTATTTTATTTTATTTTATTTTATTTTATTTTATTTTATTTTATTTTATTTTATTATTCAATGTAATTTTTCTCCAATTATCAATTTTTCCCAAAAACTGACAATTAAAATTCATTACGAATTATTGTTTCTCTGGTTCTCGAGCTTGCAAAACTTACAAATATGTAAAACAAGAAAGACCGCAAAAACCAACAACAAAATTATTTTATTTTATTTTATTTTATTTTATTTTATTTTATTTTATTTTATTTTATTTTATTTTATTTTATTTTATTTTATTTTATTTTATTTTATTTTATTTTATTTTATTTTATTTTATTTTATTTTATTTTATTTTATTTTATTTTATTTTATTTTATCCAAAAAAGTAGCTTTCAGTTTATATTTAAAATTTTTTTATTTTTTTTAAAAGTGTCTGTCTCCCCAACAATGCATCTAAAAGCTGTATTCATACATAATTTAGCAATACTACTCGAAATCGTAGCCTTGGAGAGTATGCTTGATTGATGAGTTTGCAAAATCACTTGTGCGTTAAATCAATAATTAAGTTAAATCAAAACAAAAACAAAATTCCAAAATTTATCCTAGTGAAAATGGCATAACAATTTGTTCAACTAAAACCATTTGGTGCTCAAAGCAAACAAGTAAATTATTTAAACACTTCCGCGATAGATATTTAATTTCCGCTGAGCATACAAATGTGTTTGTCTGCCTACCTAGCAAACCTGTAAATGACCAACAAAAAATGGTGTGGATGAGTAGAAGAAGTAGGATAAAATAAAAGAAAATAAAATCAAATAAAAATTAATTAAATAAAATAGAGTCTAAGGTATGTTGCATTCAATTGCATCACTTCCAAATTGCAACAACTTTAATCAACCAATAAAATGAGAATATTTTTGTGTTGGTTTCTTATATATTTTTGAAATTTCCTGTACATAATAGCAACACCACTACATGCGCATTTATGTATGCATGAAAATTGTTGTACTGCCAAAATATGGTTAAGTAACAACTAATATTTTATGACACCAGAGGATATTGACTGCCACAGCTAAAGTTCAAATTTATTTAAATTACAAAAACAATACGTTTGCAAAATGCCACTGTTGATTTGCCTAAATAGACGCATTTCCGTTGGTTAAGTGCTGCAAAATATTTCATTTATGTATGTATCTGCTATTTGTTGTTATTTAGCGTAGTGACTTTGGTTGTGCACACTCACTCACTCACTGCATTGCATAGTTGTTGTTTTAGTTTGAATATATGTATTTTGTTTGAAATTTGCATGATTTTAATTTTGATGACTGTGAAAAGTGGAATCTCTCTTACATAAATATGATGTACTAAAATAGAAACAAATATCGTAATAAAGTACAAACACGCCGTATGGACTACTCACACACGAGCGAGGAGTTCACTTTATAAATTTGCATACTAATTTTGCGTGTATATACTGAATTTTTCACTCAATAACGGTGGTATTCAAATATACTTCGACACACATACATATGTACATGCAATATGTACTTCATTTTGAATAAATTTATGTATGCATGGATTTAAGTTTTTGGTATAAATATTTTGCAAAAAGTTTAAGTGCAAAGCTTAGATGATTATTTTGATTGAAAAATATGTACACATAAATGTTTGAAGGTATGCGTAATGATACTTATAAAATGGCATATAAAGGTAGCTAATTTAATTTAATTTAATTTTTAATTGTCGACAAATTCGAGAAATTAGATCCCCATGGTCAATATATTGGTCCATAACTCCGAAACTGTTCACGCTATCGAAATAAAAGATATCTTAAACTTTAGCTTAGAAATCTTGTAACGGAATGGTGAAAGCTGCATTAATTTTTTTCCAGCCGTTTTTGAGTGATGCGCGAACAAACAAACAGACTGACATACAAGAAAATCTAAAAGCTAATGCTTCGAATCCTATTGGCTCTACAATGATGGCTCCTGTCGATTTTTGTTCAAGCTCTGCAAGGTACAGACATCTGCTTGTTAAAATTTTAAAATCGATTTAACCCTATCGATTTTAAGGGGACACTGTTGTCCCACGACAAGTGCGCATAATCCTAAAGCTTACATATATAAATAATAAAAAGTGATTTAAAAAGTGCCAGAATTTAGTTTAAGAGCCAATTAAGGTGCGGAATGTTTACGTACGTATATTATCTACATATGTACATATATGTTTTACTATATAAAACCCTATTGGGACACAAATGGCCCATTACGAAATATGACTGTGGACGAAAAAATAAAGCGATCGTCTTCCTGACACATACTTACTCACTTATTACAACACTAAGTATTCAAAAATATGTTGCCATATAAATTCGAAAAAGTTGGTGCGAAAGGGTTAAGGGGGCGGCAGATAAAAATTAGATGTTTTTGAGGATTTTCAAATGGTTTTTATATGGAAATCCTGTTAACTATACTCTTTTCCAACAACACAATAATTTATATTTGTATTTGTATGTTTGTTTATGCTTTAGATAAAGCGAATCTATGTTATGCCATAATTAGAAACAAAATTTCAATCACGCACGTGATGAAACAAATTGCATTTAGTATCGGCAAAACAATCACCAATAAACTCAAATACAACAATTGCATTATGTAACTTCAATATTAAATTTTTGCATCTCTGAGAGCATACTCAATAAGCGCATCCAAATTGTTTTTGATGTTTGAGGGTTAAGGGACTAAGCAAATCGTGTTAATTTATCATCAACAAAATTATTGACAAGCAGTTGGCCCATCACATGGTTTATTGACTACTTAGCTGTTCATAAATGATCCATGACACTATAAAATTTCGCTCATATACATTAGACTGGACTCAAAAAAAAATTTCTTTTGCAGCCTTGAAACACAGTGACAAAAGAAAACGTACGAAGATTCTGTAAATCGCACAGATTCTGGTTTAGTACTAACCTCAAAAAATGAAAACAAGGCATTTGCATATTTTGAGCCTAACCCGTCATTAAATTTTGATGGTAGATTTTGCTTCAGCACTCAGTTCTCAATAAGTATTTTTATGGGTGAAATCAACTTCTTCCGGTTTTTTTCATAAAAAAAAGCCAAATAAAATTGGATTCAAAAATTTCACTTTTTTCCAGTTTTGTAAAGTGTTTGAAATTTCAAAGGGGTACCGGAGAAAAACAAAATTTGAAAAAAAAAATTTTAAATTTCTTATCTGAAAAAATTTGTAATTTTATAAATTGTTATAAAAATTTGCCAATTACCGTTTATTGATAGCTCTGATTTATCTAAAGGTGAAATTTTTTTTTGTAATAAATGATTTTTTGTTAAAATTTTTTTTTCTAATTTTTCTTGTTTCTAGTTGAGTTAAATTACCTAAATAAAGCATTACTCAGTTTTGAGTACTGAAATATTTTCCATTTGTTGTAGGAAGTAAAAGATTTGAAAAATTTTTTAACGAAAATTAAGTGATTAAAATGGACGTATTATGTTTGCGAATTTGACTTTATGTTAAAAAAATTTTAAAACAATTTGTTTGGCAAAATTCGAAAATTCTAATTTTTGAAAAAGAAAACAATTTTAAAAATGTCATCCTTAAATGTGCATATAAAAGCTTTAAAATAAAAAAAAAGTTTGGTCCAACTTTTAATAATGGAATCAAATTTTTTCGAAAGCTTTAAAACAAAAAAAATTTAGTCCAAATTTTAATAATAAAATAAAATTTTTTCGAAAAAAATTAAAACCTAAAATTATTTTAGTTAATTATTTGAATTATTATTTAGTACTAAGCTCTTAAACTTTTATGTTAATTGTTGTTTGGCATCCCACATCCACATAATTACAAAAAAATATTTTTTTTACCCCAGCCTAATGCACATAATCATAACTGTCGCCCTCCTACCGCCAACCACAAGTTTGCCACTTCACCGCTGTTAAGTCCAGATTACAATACCAAATTATTATTAAATATTCTATCGATTTACATTAACAGCTTTTCATGTATTTGTGTTTTGCATAATTAGTCACGTTTTGTTGGTTGTTGTTGCTATTTGTATGCTAATACAATTTGTTGTTATTATTAAATGAGTATGGCTTGTACTTAACCGTGCTTTTTGTTTTTGTTTATGTGGCAAATTAAAGGATTAATTTAGTTTGGCAAATTAGGGCTTATTTGTTGGAGCAATTGGCTAAACTCTTATCAACTAAGAGTGTGTGAGTATATGTCTATGGAAATGAAATTATACTCTCCCTATCGCAACACAACCGAATACTCAGACATTTCAAGTGAAAAGATACAATTTTTTTAACAAAACGAGTAACGATTTTCTGGAAACTGCGTGAGTGGGAAAAAACCTCTTTATAAACTGTAATCGTAACGCTACCTACAGAAGCGAAATAAGTAACGCTGGCTGAGTAACTAAACTGTAACGAAACGTTTCGGTATATAGAAATAGAAATTGTTACGAAATATCGGTAACGTTTGAGTATTTTAGGTGATGTGATATTGTACATATAATCGCACATAATTAAAAATGAAAGTCCATCAGTAGAAACCGCAAACGTTTACGTTACATTTCGTAACGCCACGAACGTTACTAGTATGGTCTCTATGAGCTGAGGTAAATTGTATAGCCGTGCACGTGAAACGTTACCACTTTCGTTTTTGAACACAAACTGTTCGTTACTAGTTTGTTACGCAACGTTACCGTTTAGTTAACGTGTCCAGTATTTCGTAACTCCTTAATTTCGCATTACTTTTGTTACCTCGACTTTCGTTACATTTCTGTTCCTCATTGTAAATTGTTCCAATCATTCCGTGTTTAACTTTTTACACCTACCAAGTAACTACTCCTCACACACATAGACTCGTTCAACTGCAAAGATATGTATGAAAATATGAAGTAATTAAGAGATGAACATTAGATCGTATGCCAAGTGGATTATATGTCCCCACGTACAAATTAGTTGCATAACACATTTCTTGTAATCAGAGTAAATGCAACTATAATGCCATTGTCCCTAAAAGGATTCAAACATACACGCACACATACACAAACACATGTGTATTGCAAACTTATATTATCCACAATCTGATTTGTCTCTGTCCGTTGGTGTCAATCGGTGTCGGTGTCGGTGTCGGTGTCAGCAACGTCGACGTCAGTGGCCTTTGAACTGTGTTCTTCCGATCGATCAACCGTTTCCCACTTGACATACTAAACCAATCAACAGCGATAACAACAACAACAACAACAATAATAACAACAAATATCAATAGCATTACAAAGTACTCGAGTGCAATGACTGGACAAGAAGTCGATTGCTAAGGCAGCGTAGGCTGCCAGCATTGCCACAACACTTACACAACTCACGTCGCACCACGCCCACTCAAGACACAAACAAACACCTTGAAACGCCGCTATCTATTGCTACTCCTTGCTCGGCCAAGCTTTGTTTTACAGTTCAAGTGTAAGTCGAAGTTGAAGCGAACTGCGGATATATCCAATTACAAATTCTCATTAAGTTGTTGTAACAACAATTTTAATAACAACAAAAGCTTTAGATTATGATGCCAACATTGCGGTAAGGGTTAAGTAGTCAATTGACAATAATAACAACAACAAGCAAATGTAAAACGCTGAATGATAACTTATGTACGTTATGTAATTAGATGCTTGCAGAAATCAGGGCAGAGAGGTGAGCAACAATAACACACATACACACATGAAGCGTACGGCAATGGCAGAATAAGCATTTTTGTTGTTTTCTTATTCTCCAATATTGCTTTTTAACTTATGTTTTATTTGATAAACTGTCCATTTTGTAGTAAAAGCGAACATTTTTGATATGAAAATATTCCAATTTCTTTGTTTAAAAAAATGTTGAATGCCGGCTTGAATTTCAGCAAAATTTTCCAACTAAAATCGAACTTCACATTTTACTTTTTTTTACTAGGCATTTTACTAATTATTAAAATACAATGCGCATTATAATATAATATTATAATAACTACCTTTTGTCACACAAATATATATCTTTTTATTTCTTTCCTCTTTTTTATATTTTGGCAATTTTTTGTGCGTCCACGTGCTTTGATTAATTTTGTTTAACAGCTGTGACAGAAAAGAGGAGTGTTGCCATGTGTAACAATTGCAGGCGCACTTTCCAAATTAAATCCAATGGCTTTCAAACTTTTGAAAACAGTGTTCAACGTGAATTCTAATAATTTTACTTCAATGATTAAACGGAAATACATACATACATATATAACTATGAGCTTACCTGCAATTTTAACTTTTTCTGCATTTGAAATTTATTTTATTAAAAATGAAAAGTCCGCATCCGGTAAATATTCGTCCTTATACGAGTATGCATAAAAAAAAAGTGTTCTTGTAATTAAAAAACAGAAAATAATCCACGTAGATATAAATGCATGATGCTCTGTCATACCCAAAGGGGGGAAACTTGAGAATGGGCCTGTCAGGACGATAACATCCCGTCTTGCGAGTCAACGTCGCTGCACAGCTGACGGCATTCTCACGGGAACAATTCGTGCGCAGAATAGCCAAGCTATACGCGAACTGTCAAACGGAAACGAAATTGACCGGTCCAACCAACGGTTATAACAGCAAAATAGCGGCAACAAAAGTAATAATAATAACAACAATGTCAGCGAATAGCGAAGAAGAATTCATTCACATGTGAAATGGAAAAAATATAATCCAAATAAGAAAGACGAAACCAGTTATTGGACGGTGCTCAACATATTCAACATTGGCACAACAAAAGCGTGGTACTAACTAAGGAGAAAGAAAAAAAAAACCACAAATAAATAAAATAATAAATGCTATACATACACACATACATATGGAGGGTGGGGTGGGTATGGGTGTATGCTGGTGGGTGGGCTGCCAGCAAAAAATGCTGTAAACGAATGAAAGCAGTAAGGAAATTGTTGACTGCTTAGTGGCTAGTCTTCAGAAAACAAACCCGGGCGTATTTGGAAGGCGCTATTAGCAATAACAGCAACCAGCACTTGTTGCTTTTTCGGACTAGTTTGCGATGAGTTAGAAAAGAACTAGTTGCAAACTAGTATTTTTAATGATTAGTTTCTTGTTTCAACGCAGTGAACATATATTATATACATTTTTATGTTTTCGATTTTTTTGGACTAGTTTGAGACTAGTTAGAAACTTACTAGTTACAAACGGGTATTTTTGATGACTTGTTTGGTAATTTACCTCAGTGCGAATGTTCTACATACATATGTATGTTTTCGCTTTGTTATTTGTTCTTTTTGGACTAGTTTGAGACTAGTTACAATATTAGTAGTTGCAAACTAGTTTATTTTCTTATTAGTGCGCTGTTTCCCTGCCTTATAGCGATACATATTTTATATACATATGTTTGTATTAGTTTTCGCTTATTTATTTTCCAAAAAACTGCTTAAAACTCAATAAATATTTATGAGTTACTTATATAACTTCAGCTTGATGACACTCACTTTCAGTCTGACACGTGCCTAATACATAAAATGAGCACTCAAATCTGTAGATATCTAGGTACATGTGTGCTACTTAGAAACATACTTACATTACCAATAATCGAATAATAGTAGAGCAATTGGAACGCCAAAGCGACAGTGAGACACAGTGGAAAATCTCAGAAAGGGTACATACAAATATTTTCCACCAATCCATTGAACGCAGCTAAAGTTGACAACTGTTGAAATCGAAATTAAGGTGTAAGTCTTTTAACATTGACAGTTTTTCATTTCATATGACAATCTTATTCGGATGCATACATACATACTGAGTTACATGTCTCTATTTGTATCTAAAAGATACTTTTTTCTAGCGATTTGCATATTTAATCTAAAATTTACAATGAAAGGATATCTAATGTGATGGGATGTAACACCAGATATTCACGAAAAACTGAAAGGAGGAACCATTACTGAGCAAATAGAAGCAAAATCACCACTTTTTAAAATTTTTGTCTGTGTGTTTGTATGTTTGTTCGCGCATCACTCAAAAACCACTGCATGGAATTAATTTCAACTTTCACCATTGCTTTACTAGCCATCTACCGTAAAGTTTAAGAGTTCCCTCATTTCGATAACTCGACCGGCTTTGGAGTTATCGACCAATATGTGGGTCAGGGTGATCTAAAATGTATTAGTACAATATGGGTATCAAACGAAAGGTGTTAATGCGTGCTGTCAGAACCGATGTAATAAAGTTCCATATCTCAACTGGTTTTGGAGATAAAATGATTAAAATCCGGATAGTAGTCGGGTTTTCTAGTATCCATATTCAGAGAGAGAGAGTAAGCAGAGAGGGTGAGTAAAAAAAAAACACAAGCCCATTCTTCTAAATATGTTAGGTACATACATATGTATGTATATGTATTTATAAGTTTATATATACATGCATACATACATACATACATCTGTACACACATAAGTACATTATAACTGTTTATGTATTTCTGGAGGACATTGTTAAATTTTCTTTTATCGTCGCCTTAATGCGCTCGTTTGTGGGGAATACTCGAATGTTAGCACTTCCCAGCCCGTCCCATAGCTTATGCATACAAGCACCTACATACATATGTATGTACATACAGATTAGGGATGTAAATTTTGCCAGCTTTAACTATGACGGTACTTGAGGGTTTTCGAGGTTCTATTTTATTTTTTTCAATTTAATTTAATTTAATTTTATTTAATTTCATTTAATTTAGTTTTATTTGATTTTATGTTATTTTTTTGAGTTCTATTTAATTTTATTTAAAAAAAATTATTAAAAACTTAAAAAAAAATTATTATTATTTTCTTCAAGCATAATATTAAAAAAGTTGCCCATCAAAAACAAAATAAAATAATTTTTTTTGTAGAAAGACATCATATTTGGTCCCATTTTTAGCATCCCTAGTACACACATACATACGTACCTATTTTGGCAACAGTTATTCGTTGTACTGCATTTATTTATGTATGCCGTCGCGCTTTATTGCCCACAACCACCGAAATTCCGATGGCTGGCAACAATGCGATAGGAAATGACTACAACACTGGCTGCTCGCTTGAGACACCAATAACAATGGTGAGCAGTGGGCTTTGCAACAACAAAGTATATAGCAACAACAACAATGAGTAACCAACTAGATAATGATGTCACATAATATTTTCCTTCACCTTGTGTCATAAATCTTTCATTGATGACATTAATGGCGGCATTGCATTGCTGCGGCAGGGTGTTACTACACATCAGCATACTCACAAACATATTTACTCACCTATTTGTGTATCGAATGTCTTTGTTGTACTTATTTGTTAGTCCTGTCACATCTATTGTTTATTCTGGTTGCTCTTTTCACTTTTTTGGCAATGCTGTTGTGTTAGTGTTGGTGTCTGTTGTCGTTGCCTGAAATGATTTATAAGTCATAGGGAAGTGCATAAGAAGGCTTAAGGGGTTGGCGAAGATACTCCGCAAACTATCTAAACATCTGGCGTACCAAAGCTCTAGGATTGAAATAAAATTAAATGAAATAAAATAAAATAAAATAAAATAAAATAAAATAAAATAAAATAAAATAAAATAAAATAAAATAAAATAAAATAAAATAAAATAAAATAAAATAAAATAAAATAAAATAAAATAAAATAAAATAAAATAAAATAAAATAAAGTAAAATAAAATAAAATAAAATAAAATAAAATAAAATAAAATAAAATAAAATAAAATAAAATAAAATAAAATAAAATAAAATAAAATAAAATAAAGTAAAATAAAATAAAATAAAATAAAGTAAAATAAAATAAAATAAAATAAAATAAAATAAAATAAAATAAAATAAAATAAAATAAAGTAAAATAAAATAAAATAAAATAAAATAAAATAAAATAAAATAAAATGAAATGAAATAAAATAAAGTAAAATAAAATAAAATAAAATAAAATAAAATAAAATAAAATAAAATAAAATAAAATAAAATAAAATAAAATAAAATAAAATAAAATAAAATAAAATAAAATGAAATGAAATGAAATGCAATGAAGTGAAATGAAATGAAATGAAATGAAATAAAATAAAATAAAATAAAAGAAAAAAAAAAAAAAAAATTGAAAATTAAAATAAATTCAGACTGTGCTATATTTATGAAGCGCACTGTAGAGTGTTGGCAAGTGGTATTAGTGGCGTTTTGACTATTATTAGACAGATAGAACATTGCACTCATAAATAACTGTTTTCTATATACATACATACTTCAACCACACATGTTCGTTTCATGGTCTGTCTTAACAATTGTGCAAAATGAAAAGCATTCCGCTTTAGTGGGGCAAACGATACTGCTTCCGAAATAGCAGAACATCATATTGTTGTTGTAATATTCCTTTACTCTCTCTTATGTGCAAAAGTAAAATATGTCATGTGTCACGGTTGACAGATACTTAAGCGCTCGCCACAACCGCATACGAACCAACTCGCACACAAACTACCAAATATTTGGCTGATATTGATCCGCTCACTGTGCTATAGGGTTGTGACACCACCGGCGCTCTCCACCGTACCCAAATCAGCTCTTTTGGTTGATTTAAGCTGTGTAGGTACTTCGATATATTTTGGTATATTGAGCTTCTTTGATAAATGGCAAGTTGTCTCTCAAGATGGTATGCAAATCGCGGAGTTGGGAGGTCTTCCATGTAAGATGCAAGTCAGTCCTACGAAGGGCAAGGATTATGGACGCGTAGCCACATGTGTCTTACATACACACACACATACACGGCCATATTTATGTATATTTTCGGTGGGTCCAATGAGCTGCTGGCGTTGCGCACACGTACTCCTTGAATTGGCTGTGTAAATTTGAAAAGTTTTATTGGTGAATAGTTGACATGAACGATGAATATTCATAAAGTGTGGAAAGTTGTAAGAATTTCCCAATAAATAAGTTTCATACTAACTGCGTGCTTTGTATTTGTTGTACAATCGTTTGGAGTTCGAACTTGTGCTAAACAATTTATTTGGCGCTGCATGAGATGAAATTGAAAAGCTTGGATGATTTTGGTTCGAGTTTTGCATAGACGAGTGGGTAGACATTGTGTGTTTAGCGCTGCGGTTCATTTTACTGAGCTGGAATCTAGTGCAGTGGTGGAATGCGAAATCGATATAAGATCCGTTAGTGGCTTGTTGTGGTTTATATAGACCGTTGTTTAGCTTCCTTCGTTGAGGTGGAGGCAACTCTTGCAGTGGCATTTGTTTAAGGAAATGGCATTCTGCTGGCATTAGGTTAGAAGGGAGATTAGTGGCGGGGCTCACAGCCACCTACGTTTGTCCTGGACATTGGCAAAAACTGCCCGGATCGCCACCTCTTACTCTTTATTCTGAAAGCGAAGTGTGAGAGATCTCTAAGTTCTTTCTCTCTTGTGTAGTTTGATACTGCTATCCTATCTAAATATGGGTATGAGAACCTTGAGACTTATCTACCGTCCCTATTAGTCTACAGTGTCCAATGGCCTAGCGAAAATAATTGTTGAGATAGCCCCGAGCCTTCGTGTTTGTTCGAAAAGCGACAAAAACACATCCCGAAGGTACTATGGAATGTTGCCGATATGAAAGCACTTGGCTGGATGTGATCCCGGTACATTGCACTACCAACACTTTGCGGTACTAGCCCAACTGTCGCCGGAACTATTCGGTATCACCAGTGTAAGCTGCTAGGTCATGTCCTCCGCTGCTTTTGAGTAGGGAAAGAGGGCTAATGGGAGGTGAGAGGGAGCATAGAGGTAGATGCATGCGACATGACCCCTCCGTGAAGAGTGTCTCGGCAGTCACTTTACTTACCAATCCAGTGCTCAAAGTTTTGTTGACTATCCTACCTTGTATCATATCAATCTTCTTGCTTCTTAGGAACTCGCTAATAAAGGTTAAGGGGATGGACATCCAAACTGAAAGTAAGGCAGCTAAAAGTAGGAAGTAAAAATGACAAATATTTAATAAGATCTTCACGCATTATTCACCTTTTCATCGAAGTGACTAAGCTTTTGTTTGCCCACAATGCGTGCTCTACATAACAACCGCCTACACATTCCCGCACACACACACACACACACACACATACACATATAAATACTTATAAATCGATGGTTTTGGGTAGTGAATTGTTTGCTTATTTGTCATTTGAACGACTCGATTCGCTTTGAATAATTGCCATTCCAGTTGTGGCCCCACCAAAAGTGCCAAATAATTAAGTATGGAAGCGGTTTGGGGTTCTTTGTTGGCATTCCTTGTAGGCAATCAATCGTGAAATTCGTCGTCGCCGTCGTCGACAGCCCATAAGGTGTTACGAAATTTCTGTTGAATGCCAGCTTTTGACTTGAAAAGACAGAAATCCTCAAAGCGCTGGTAGACAGGATGGGTGCATGTGTGTGTGTGTGACAATTAATCTGCGCTGCAAAGGGAATTGGATGCGCCTACAAAAGTTGTTTGAGCTGTGGTCGCATATGACAGCTGAGAAATGTGTCTGGCACAAACTACGTACAAGCAAAAGAAAGAGGGAGGGAGAGACACACACAAAATAAAAACCTCAACGACTGCTGCAGCTTTTACCGAAAATATGTGGCAACTAATTGACTCAGCCGGCGTAGCGACCGCCATGTAAGCGATAAATAACGGTCATTAAAAATATGCGTAAAGTGCCTTCATGAAATGATTAAATTTTCGTATAAAAAAACTTTTGCAAAAGTATGATGATAAAACATGGCAAAAGAAATGATTTGATTATAAAAATAACAACTACAACAACAAAGACAAAACAAAAGTTAAAGAGTCCAATTGACACATCACGTTTAGCGGCTTAAAGCTTTTGGGGATTATTACGGAACGTTGTGGGCCAATCCTTTTTTTTTGTTTGGCATGCCAAAAGCAGCAAAGCGTCATGAAATTGCTTACAAATACAAAAAAAGTGTGTGAAATAAATAAAATAAAAACGTAGTAAAATTGGTGACAAAATTCAATTCTCTATAAAACAGCAAAACTTTTAACTTGATTTTCGCATATTGACTACGCTAAAAGCATTTCTTTGTTGGGCTTCAAAACATGCGCCAACTGATTTTGATCGTATGTGTGTGTGAGTATGTGGCCAGCAGTCAAAAGTAGTAGTTGTATACTAATAATAGTAGGCTAGTCCAATATTAGTTGAAAAATACACGAAGATTGCCAATTTACATATATTAAAAACAGATCTATTAAATTTAAAATTCAGTTTTTTTTGTTAATTTGTTTTTTTTTTTTTTTGATTTTTTCTTTAATTATTTTTATTTAGTAATTTTTAATTTTTTTTATACATGTCAAATTTGAAATTCCATTAAATTTGTTTTTCTTTCAAACTTTTCTGCAATTATTTTTTTATTAATTTTAGTTTTGTTTCGATTTTCTAAAATCTTGTTTGGATTACGTTTGTTTTTATACCCAGCGTACTAGTACTAGTACAAGGGTATATTAATTTTGTCCACATAACGGTACTATGTAACGGCACAAAATAATCGAGTTAGATATAGAGTTCCATATATGAAAGTTCTTAGGTTGAAAAGAGGAATTGATTAAGGCATGTCCGTCCGTCTGTCCGTCTGTCCGTCTGTCCGTCTGTCCGTCTGTCCGTCTGTCCGTCCGTGTACACGATAACTTGAGTAAAAATTGAGATATTTGCATGAAATTTTGCATACAGGTTACTTTCTGGCCAAGGTAGGTTGCTATTGAAAATGGGCGAAATCGGATGATAACCACGCCCCCTTTTTCGATATCGAAAATTTCGAAAAACGTATAAAACGGGTTAATTCAATATCAGAAGCAGCTACAATGATAAAATTTGCAATATGTATTGATTTATATGTTCTTAGGCGGATTTTACCAAATTTTTTGAAAAGGGGCGTGGCACCGCCCCCATATATTTGAAGAAATTTTAAAATTTTGACTCCTAATAACTTGAGAACAGTTTATGCTAGTATAACGAAATTTTGTAGAGGGCATACTATTGTTGTGTTAAATTCAGATATAGAAAATAAACGAAATCGCTTGGCGACCACGCCTACTTTTTTATAAAAGTTATATTGAAAGGAGGTGGAAATATTGAAAAGTCCATATCTAATTAACTGATACCGCTATAATAATATAATTTTGTACATACATCAATTTTCATATTCTTTACATTATTTTTGCAAAATTTTGGAAAGTGGGCGTGGCACCGCCCACTTATGAATCAAGCAATTTTCAAATTCTACTGCTAATAACTTCAGAACGATCTGAGATAGGTTTACGAAACTAGGTTCCAGGTATGTTATGTTTATGTAGAGTACTACCACAGAAAATAAGAAAAATCGGTGAACGACCACGCCCCTTTTTGGACTAAAGTTCTCTAAACGAGAGTTAGGAAACCGGAATATGCAATATCTGTTTAACTGATACAGATATAATGCTAAAATTTAGTACACTCATTCACCTGATGATGTTATTTGTGATGTTTAAAGGTTTTTTGGTAATATTTTGGAAAATGGGCGTGGCACCGCCCACAAGTGAATAAACAAAATATCAACATTTCACTATTAACAAGCCACTGTGAAAGTATCATAAAGATCTGCAATGAAAACTGATCTTCAATAGGGACAAACAACATAATAAAATCCGTGGGCGTGCCACCACCCACTTTTTTAAAATTATGTAAATATTGATTAATGGACACATATATCCGTACATCGAAAAATTTCACAAAATACGTTAAAAGTTATGGGCATGGCACGCCTTCTTTTGCAAAGTTATATATAGGACATGGTATAACCCTTGAAAAGATCGATTCAGTACTTTTGGCTCATGTAAGCGGTTAAAGCTTTATAAGCAAGGAGCGTGGCCGCTCCCACCAAATTCGCTATTGTTTAGGCTCGGCATAGATTGGTTTTTAAAATGGGCGAAATCGGATGAAAACCACGCCCCCTTTTTCTAAAAACTAACGCTGGGTATTTAATGTTCGGTTCACCCGAACTTAGACTTCCTTACTTGTTTTTTGTTATTTTTGATAAGTTTTAATTTTTTTGATTATTCCGTAAAGAAATTTTATTAATTTGCACATCTGATTTGAGAAATCCCAATAAGCATTTAAATCTTATTTGAGAACAAATCCATTTTCCAATTTCCAAAATTAACTTTAATTTTACCATTAATCGCCGGAAAAGTATTGAAATTGAAAATTTTCTTATTTCTCCATTTGAAAAAATCTTGACTTCCGACTTAAATTCCATTAACATTTCAAAACTTAAATCAAGCTACGCATTTGGTTTTTTTGTTAGGCGTTGCACTAATTAAAATTATATTATAAATACTACCTTTTATTACACAAATATATATCTTTTTCGTTCGCTCACTTGTTTTATACATTTTGCAGGGTAACATTTAAGATGAGCTCCAATCGTTGCAACGCGTTGTTACAACAGAAATCAACCTTTTACAAAAAAGTGTTCATCCCCAAGTGGAAATCAATTTCAAAATTTAGAAATTTCTCAAACATCGAAAAAAAGCTTGAACTGTGTGCATTGGTTTGAAGTTACAAAATACAAGCTGATCGTTTCGTTTTCACTTTGCTTCGGTATTTCATTTGAGCACTGATTACTCGTTGTTGTGTCGCTGCTGCGCCGCTGTTGGCGTCGCAAAAAATATGAAACTGATTTGCTGATATGCATGCACTTACATGATATGCAATCCAAATGTATTATTTGAAGCACAAAACTATGAAGTTGTTTATGATAAAATAATAAAATACGCTAAAAAATATTATTTACTAGTTATAATACTTTAAAACAATTAAATTAATATTTAAAAACTCAGAATATTAGTTAACTAGCAAATGGAAATGTAAGATGGCGTTGTTAGCTGAACGATTGCTGTCCGAATAGTGAATTGTTTTCTGCCACGCTCGTTTATGTGCGAGTATGTATGTATGTATGTATGTATCGAACGACAGCGTCGGTGGGCTGTTGTTATTTATGATAATGGAGACTGGTATAAATACATATGTCTTCAAATTTCTAGTTATTGCACTAGAGTGTTCGTTGACTAGTTCGGCTATTGACTGCAGGTTGTGTTTGTTGTGTTTAAATGAGTGTGTATGTGTTTGTGCTGCCTTGCATTTGTGCGCTTGTCGTCCATTCCAATTTTGGTCCAGTTGTGACAGTTTTTTGTTATGAAATTGTTGACAAATTTTCAATTTTGCCACTGAATCTTTTGGAACAAAAACAAAAAAAAAAGGAAAAAATTTTACAAAAACCTGCGCTACCCACAGCACAACGTGTACAAAACTGTTCCCATGGCCATCGCTCACAACCCAAACAGCAGCGTCAACTAACGCTACAACATTTGATGGCTGCAGGGCGACGCACTTTGAATTCGGAATTTGTGGATTTTCACGCGTTCAAGCGCGATCACTTAAGCTTGCAAAATTCGCAACATTCGCAAAAGTGATTTTTGTTTTTGTTCTTGTTAAGTATTTATTTTGTTGCATACATATGTACGTGCATTGTAGTTGTTGTTGTAGACACATTTTTGTATGTATGTTGAGTACAAAATTTTTTTCATATATGAGTTTTCCTACAGTTTGTATGTATGTATGTATGTATGTATGTATGTGTGTGTGTGTGAGCATTAAATATAATGTCCAGCACTTCTGGCGTTGTTTTCTTTATTGTTGGTGTTACGCGAGTAGCTTAAACGAATGGCACTTGTCGTTCCAACAATAACAATATCAACGTGTAAAAAATGAAATACTTGTTACACACACACACACACACACACACACACATACATATGTACATAAATGTTGTGCACAAAAATGTAAAAACGTTCAAAGTTGCTATCAAAAATTTGTGTGGCATAATCCAATTTGCAGCAAACGCGCTCATGGGTCGAGGGAGGCATTCGGCTCAAGCGTCACATGCGCCATATGAATGAACGATTGAATGAAGGAACGAATGAATGTAGCGGCAGTTGGCTACAAGCTGAGTTGTTGGCTGCTGCTGCTGTTGGCACATCGAAATGTGTCGTCTGTGTGTGTGTGTGTGTTTGGTGAACGATTTTGACTCATTTCTTAGTTCTTTCATTTTGCGTGAAAAATTGTTTTTGTTTTGTTATTGTTTTGTTGTATTAAAAATGCAAAAATAATTAAATTTCATAAAGATTTCGAGTGTACTTCTGTACTTTAGCGTGAATCCAGCGAGAGCGCTCAGTGTAGTATGGAAGCGCTTTGATAAACAAAAGAAAAGAAAACAAATTTTAAATAAAAATTTTTTGTGCCTCTGGATTTGTGTGGGTCCAACATACGATTTATGGTAATCCAAGTACTTTGTATCAAAGAGAGATGCTTGCGATTCATACGAAAATTGCCTGATTTGAACTCAATGTTTTACAAAGGAAATCTTGAAGGCAGCTGCGGCACGAATTCACGGTGATGGGAAAAAGAGCGGACCAAATTTCTGCAGAGATCTGATACATAGCCTATTGAAGTTATGGGCGAAAACTTTACCTCATTTTTGAATTTCAGGGGAGAATACAGACCCGATCTAGCACTCTCCCTGACGACCTAGAACCGTCCCACTAACCGACTATGGCCCGCAATCATGAAGAATGTCAAAAAAAGATGAGATGGCCCTTGGAGTATTGGAGACCAAAGTTCTTAGCAAGACTTATGGTACGAGTACTTCACGTGATGCCAACTGGAGAGTATTGAAGAAAATTTGATTTAAATGAGATGGAAAAGCTCCGCTGGCTGGGAACCGGTCAAGTTATCAAAAAAAGCGATAACTTAAATTTTAAGTTGGGCACCTAGAAATGTCGAATTGGAAATGGTATGCAATTCCGTTTTGTAGTTTTAGAGTGATGGGCTAACAAACTTACAGACATACAGAGAAAAATTCTAAAAACGATTGTTTTGAATTCTATTGGCTCAGTATTGCTGCTTCCTATCAAAGTGTGGGCAACTACTCGTTGATAATAGTCCCACTTGTCCTTTCAAACCGCTCTCAATATTTTCTCGGTTTTGTTCATTCGCTAAGAGCCTACAAAGGTATTATGTTCTGCTTAATCATGCTTGCCATTATAGTGCGCGCTTAATTAAATCTCATTACACAAATAATTCGTGCACATTAAAAACATTTTTTTTGTTGTTTATTTTTGTTGCAAAAGTTACTGATCGAGGAGGACTTTCTTGTGAGTTTAAACGCTCCACCCGCAACTAAACATTAACACATTTTGCACATCTGAACTCCAGAGATTATCAACAACATTTGACAGCTGAAAGCGAAGCAACAACAACGATTTCTGCTATGAACGCCAACGCATTTCACGTCAGTTGCGGTTCGATATGCTAATTGAAAGAAGACGTCAGTGGGCAGAGAGAGCTTCGCAAAAGATGGAAGTACCCAATGTGCGGCGCATAAGATGCAGGAAACGCATGAAGTGCTGCGGAGCTTTGATGTAAGTGCAGCACGAAGATGTGTGCACGACGATTGCTAAGAATTCACATGCATGGATTTCATTATTTGGCGAACGTGCAACGGACGCTTTCGTGGCTGCAGCACACACGATTTCTGTCAAGTCTACGAGTTGAGTTGCAAAAGAAGTGAAGCAAAACAAAAAAGCAAAGCAAATAAAATGAGTGCGAAGCAGAGCAGAAAATGCAACAAATTAAACGTGCAGAAAGATTGCAATTAAAAAAAAGAAAAAAAAAAAAAAAATTATAATAAAATGAAAAAGGAAAAACAAGAAAATAAAAAAAAGGAGAGAGGCGAAAAAGCAAAAGTGTTTTGAGAGAGTGGTTGTTGTTGTCGCTTCCCACACAAACCAAGGTGCGTTGTTTCTGATTAAGCAAAGCGCGAACGCAAGATGCCCAAATCAACGATGAAAGACGGCTTGTATTTACACAATAAAGCTTGAAGATCGATGGAAGTTCGATGCTTTTTACGCGCGCTGATAAGGTGATGAAACGCTGAGAGACTTATTGAATGAACTTCCGCGTCCAAGTAGTGGCCAAGAATTGTTGCTCTCTTAACACGTCACAAAGTGTTTGCCTGTTTTTCACTTTGCTTGGCGTCTTCAGTTTTGCGCTGAGAAAAGATAACAAATCGCTTGGCGTCACTTTGTTTCGCCACAAAATCGTGCAAAGTAAACTTTCATGTTGGCATTAAATTGCACCACACATTGCATTGATTCATTCGATTAATGGTATCGATCTATAAATCACCGGCGCAGATCAGAATCTCGCTCGTGAGTTGTCTGCGCCGGAGCGCTGAGCTGAAGCGTGTTGTTGTACTGTGAAACCGGTTAATAATCAAGTGTCACGATCAGCAATCGACGTTCAATGTAAGCGTCCTTTTGTACAACGAAATTTTTTCTTTGGCTTAAAAGTATTTGTTACAATTCTGGTGGTGTTAGGGTTGTTACGGAAATAAGGGTATCGAAACCGGAGGATTTTTGATTTGCAAACAATCAAATTACAATAAAAAAAATAAACTAAAATAAAAAAAAATAAAATAAAAGAAAATAAAATAAAATAAAATAAAATAAAATAAAATAAAATAAAATAAAATAAAATAAAATAAAATAAAATAAAATAAAATAAAATAAAATAAAATAAAATAAAATAAAATAAAATAAAATAAAATAAAATAAAATAAAATAAAATAAAATAAAATAAAATAGAATAAAATAAAATAAAATAAAATAAAAATAAAATAGAATTATATAACCCAGCCAGCAAAAAATCCATAAATGTATCCGAAAATGGAAGGAATTGCTGATAAAAAACTTATTTTACATCCGTTTTCATATTGCGCTTACAGTACTTTTCTGGATCCGCTTTCCCACTAAAGTGTGCGAACCAAACGTATGTGTGTAAAAGTAGAAAAAACTTAAAACAAACTGACACATTTTCCCATGCGTTTTATGGGTATTATTCTTACATTTTAGCATGCGTTTTCTATACGTTTTTGAGATACTTTTTCGATCGGTTTTCGGATGCATACTAGCACATACTTTTGGATCCGTTTTGAAATCCTTTTTGAATGCATTTTGTAACAGATTTCTTACCAAATTATCTTCTAAAAAAAAGAAAACATTTTTTTTCTGTGCACGTAAGTACACGCATGTATTTAAATCATATATTTCAATATTCTACATAAAAAACACACATTTTAAAAGTTGATGGGGGAGAAGTAGTGAATTTCGCAGATATTTCATTTTGAGTATTTAAATGCCGGCACTTCTTCGACATTCGGGTATGTACCGCAATGGAGTACCGGGATCATATCCAGCTGACTGTCACTTTCGAGACACCCCCCGAATAAATATTTTGATTGTGTTTGTTTGATGCGAGTTTCCTTAAAGATGTAAGTGACAACTGCAATTAACCTGCGAAATTTCAAAAGGAAAAAATATGTGCAATCCGTTTCTTACATTTTTACGAAATCTTCAAATACTCACAATTAACAGCTGCAAGTCCCTGGTGAAATTATTTCGATTGTGAAAAAAAAGTTCCAAAATTTTTTTTGTTTTTATTTTTCAAAATGAAAGAAAAAATTAACTTTTTTTCAGTCACATTAAATATGGTTGCCACATGTCTGCTGTTTAAATCAAAATTTGGTTAATTATCACAATCTGGTAAAAAATCAGCCTAACACGACGTTAAGCTGACGATTTTCGGATGGGAAAACCGACCAAAAAATGTGCTCTCTGTAAAACGCACGTATGTAGCTCTGCTGGCTGGGAAAATACAATAAAATAAAATAAAATAAAAGAAATAAAATAAAATATAAAAAAATAAAATAAAATAAAATAAAATAAAATAACATAAAATAAAATTAAAAAAACTAAAAAAAAAAATAAATAAAAAAAAAAAAAATTAAATAAATTAAACAAAAATTTGGAATTAAAGCTTCGTAACATCTCTAGCTTCCTTCGTGTTCGTTCACGCTTCCCTATCGCATCTCCCTTTTTACTTTGTTATTGCCTTAGTAACCGTAACTATAGACAAGTAATTCAATGCAATTTTATTTACCTAAATTTCCTGCAACGAATCCGCATCAATGGGAAACTGAAATTAACTTCGCGCGTATAATTGTGCCCTCAAGTTGTGCTTGCGATGACAAACAAACACGAATCAGAGCGCCAAATGAGGCTTGTCAAGAACCGAATGAGAGCAAATAAATGGAAAACGTACGCTGGGAAATAAAAAAGTCGCACTCATAGGCGCTTTTGGTGCTGTGCGCCGATTTTTCGATTTTTTTCGTCTTCGGAATTATTTAAATTTACGGCTCACTGATGATGCTGTTGTGGCGATGATGGAATTGCAATCGAAATTGCACGAAATGCATTCAATTTTGCCCTCTGCAGCGTCACTGAAGCCTGTCAATTGCAATCAAGTCTAGGCTTTTAATACCAAACCACGGTCTCGAATTCAGTTGCTTGTTGTTAGTGTAGCCAAAGGACTAATAACACATAAAAGAAGATATTTAAGAAAAACTAATAAACGTCTAGAGGAAAAAGGTAATATCGCAAAGTATTAAAAATGTTAAATATTTTATTGCCCAGGCAAAGAAATCACTGCTCTCGTTTTTGTTAACAGAGAACCATTTCTGTTGGCTGCTTTTTAGTCGCCATCTCGCTGCTGGTTAAATTTTTTCTGTTTGTACAAAAAATTGTTTGAACTGGAAGGAAAAACAAAGAAAAATAAAATACATTTTGGTTGATATCTTGGAAGCTACCAGTTCATATTAAATTTTCTGGGCAAACTTAAAAATTAAATCGATGGAACTGATTGTCAATGTAAAATTTTGTATTGCTTTATAAAAAAAATATTTTGAAAAAAAAGTTTAAACATCTTATTTTAGTAAATTTTCGAATTTTAAAACTCGAAAAAATGAATTTCGTCAATAAATTTTAGACTAAATTTTTGTATGTAGATGTGCTCTGATATATGTTAAGATATCCTAAAAATTGTAGAAGGGTGTTATTTACTTTTCAGAAATAAAATTTTTAAAATTTTTTCCAAACATTTTTTTGATTAATTTAGCTTTCGACTTTCGACAAAGCATATCAATTTATGAATTGCATAACTTTGTCCAAAATTTTTTTTATTTACTTCAAAAATTTAGTCGAGTTCAATCAATAAAGCCCAAAATTACTCACTTTCGAACACTGAAAAATATGATTTTTTCTAGTGGAATACAACATGCCACTTGTGGGATGAACTCGACTAGATTTTTGAAAAATAAAAAAAAAATTCTTTGGAAAAATTTAAAAATTCATATTTTTGAAAAACAAAAGACACACATCTGAAAATTAAGAAAGGATTATCTTCAGATATATCATAAATATAATAAGAAAAAAATTCCAAATTTAAAGGTGACTTTTAATTTTATTAAAAATATAAAATTTGAAATTTTATAATTTTTTTTTTTAATATTTTTTTGAAACTGAAAGAATAACCTAAAACACAAGAGAAATTTGAAGTTTTTAATTTTCAGGAATATCTCTATATACATATATCAGAAGCATAATTCGAAAAAACAAAAACTGTGGTCCAAAATTTACATACATATATTTGAGCTTAAGTTATTTAATTTTCAAAAATCCAAAAATTTCTAAAACTTGAAATTTTACATATTTTTTTTGTACCGCTGAGTACACCTTATAGCATTAAATTTTTTCCCCTGGGTTTTAAATTGAAATGTGAATTTCAAGTTTTTCAAAAAACTAAAATTTTCCAAAAATAAGCTAAAAAACAAGAAAAAAGTGAAATTTTAAATTGGCAAAAAGCAAAAAAATATTTTTTAATATAATGTAATTTTTTTTCTTGTAAGGTCCGTTTCTTTATTTAACTTGCATAACTCAAAACAAAAAAATATTTATTATGATTTATTTTTGTATTCCTTTGAATGAGTATATTCAAAGCCCTCTTCCCGCTGAGGTCCACCACATTCAACGCTTGCAAACCACTTACGCTGAATTTACACACATGCGGAGACGAAAAGTTAAAAGCGATTTATTTTTTAATCCACTAATGTCACTTCAATCTATATTTACAAATTTGTATATAACATTTACGATAAAAATATGTCATTAAAATTATAAGCAACATATATTTCTATGTACATACATATTTCGGATCAAATGAATTATGAATGTGTGGGCGAGTGTAAGCGCGCGTCGCAGCATCAATCATCGCTTATTCAAAATATCATCAATCACAACGCAAATATTTCCAAAAACTCTGCACACTTCCTCCACACTCACCACAGATTAAAGCAATGCATGCACCCGAACGATAGCGCAGAACACACGAACACACATACATACATACACACATAAATGTTTCGCGCTACTGGAGGTGACACATTCCTTGCTATCAGCACCAGCATCGGCGCATGTCGCATGCAACCCCAGATTCGGTGTTCTTGGAAGTAAACAAAATATTTTTTTGGTTGGCGTAAAAACGGCAACATTGAAACACTTTGAACTATGCATCAAATGAGTTCGTGTGTGAAATTAAGATTTAATCACATTTTTGTAGTTAGCACATTTTGTCGCTCTCACATTTTTGTGGTCAAATTGTCATTTTTGCTTTTATTCCAGATTTCAATGACGATTGCAATAATTACGCACGAGAGGTGAGTTTGACGCAAGACATGGCGTTGATGCGTGGAGTGACAGGCACCGATCGAGCAAACGAATTCAAGATGGATGAGGTTGAGTAGCGTATACGACAAGTGGTGAGTTGTTTTTGTTGTTGTTATTCTGATTAAAAATATAGGAATCAAAAACAAATGGTGTCTTCCTGTTTCGCGGTGCATATGTTTAAGATTAGATGTGTCAAAAGTGACGTTTCATACGTAAATTGGTGACACATTAGGAGATGTCAAAAGAAAAAAAGAAACAGAAAAAACGCAGCAAAAGAGTGAACAGTGCTCATTAATTTTTATTTTAGAACATCAATCAGCTCCTGGATGCGACTATCAAAGCGCTTTTGAAGCATAAATCGCATCTATTTATGTTTCTGTAAACTGATGTTCAATGAAACGTTAAAATAGGCTTGCCCTAAAAAGGGCTGTGGCCCACCCATCTGGAAACATTTATAGTTTTTAAGACTTTTTTTTTTAATAAGGATAAGGAAAGTGGGCTTGGTTCTAAAGCATTTTTGAAAATGCTCATCCTTTAAATTCTTGTAATAAGGCAGTTTCTTGTTAAGATCTCCATAAAGATACTAAGATGGGCTAAAATAGAGTTAAACAGTACCACACAAATTTTAAAAATTTTATAAAAATTTTTTGGACGCCACAAATATAATTAAACACACCTAATTGTTTTAAATTGAGTAATTTTGTGTTTAACTAGTTTAACTCGACTAGAAAGTATCTAAGGAAATAAAAAAATAAAAATTTTGCAAGAAGTTCTAAAATTCATATTTTTGAAAAAAAGAAACAACCACATTTCTGAAAATTTCAAGACACCAAAAATTAAAAAAAAAAACTAAAATTTTTAAAAATCAAAAATTTTTGAAAATAAAATTTAAAATTTTTTTTAATATTTTTTTTTTTATTGCCTCTAAGTATCCTCTTTGGAAATGCCAAAATAGAACAAAAAATTTGGACACAAAATTCACAAGTTCATATTTTTGAGAAAAAAAACATTATTCTGAAAATTTCGAATATTTTTATTCAAAGTTTAATTACGAACTTTATTTTAAATTTTTTCAAATAGGTTTTAAATAATTTTTCAACATAACTTTTTTTTCCCCTTTGAAAGTGCCAAAATTAAAGAAAAATTTGGAAAAAAATTCAAAAACTTGTATTAAAAAAAATATTATGAAAATTGCACGATACCTTTAGATTAATAAGAGGTATGTAGATGTACTTCCAAAATTTGTCAGTCCAGCTTTAAGAAAATTTTTTATTTTTTTTTCATTTTTTGAAAAATTTAAAATTTTGTAAAGTTAGAAATACAATTTTTTTTTTAAAACAATTTCTTTTTATACCCACAATATTATTTTTGAAATTCTCGAAATTAAAAAAAAATTGGGTAAAAATTCCAAAATTCAAATTTAAAACAAAAAACACCCTTCTGAAAATTTCGGGATACCTTTAAATTTCTAACAGGTATACATAAAAAAAATGTCCGTCCAAATTTAATGGATGATTTTTATTGTACCTCTTTTGAAAAATTTCAAATTTTCTATAACTAGAAAAAAAATTCAGAAACTCACAATTTGAGAATTTCACGATACCTTCATATTTATAAGAGGCATAATTCAAATAAATTTTTTCGAGTTTAGAATATTGAAAAATATAAAAATAATACCTTCTTTGAAGTGTCAAAATTAAAAAAAAATCTTGGAAAATTATTTAAAAATTCTGGAAACAGTTTTGGAAAAAAATTCAGAAAGTCATATTTAAAAAAAAAAAACACCGTTCTAAAAATTACACGATTTCTTTACATTAACCACATCAAACAAACATTTCAGTACAAAATCAAGGCCGAGCTTTAATTTTTTCGATTTTCAAATATTGAAAATAGATATTCAAAGATTTAAAATTTCAAAACTTTTTTTTTCAAAACATTTTTTTTGTATCCTTTTCTAAGTATCCACCTTGAAGGTAGTTCCAAAATATTAAAAAATAAACTTTACAAAACTGAAAAAAAAAATGAAATTTCGAAAATGCATAACTTAAAAAAAATTAAAATTTATTTCTTCTTTTCAAAAAAAAAAGAAAAGTTAATCTCAAAATTTTATTCAAAATATTAAAATAATTATTTTAGCCAGTCCCTGTTTTTCACAATTAGTAGGACACAGAGTGCTTAAAGTGAAAACATGAAATGTTATGCAGTTCATTGAGAGATTAATAGCCACCTCCCTTACCAAGAGCTCAACGAGCTTAATGCATTCTACCGTTAAATTCGTCGAGTTGCAGCCACTTTTCTGCATATCAATTACACACGAATTTTACACCCATTGCCATGACAAACACACAACTCAAAATAAGTTCCAATCCCACTTCACTTCTGATGCCATGAAATAGCCTAATGGTGAACTTTCCTTTTCAAACTTTAATTTAGTCTGTGCGTTTTCGTTAGACGCGTAGAGTTCGTACCAAAATAAGTAGCATAAGCGCTCATGTCCAAGCACTTTTCATTGTGGTCAGACTCGCCGCAGTCAATGCCAACGATGGCAGCGAGTTGAGTGCAAAAAGAAGAAGAAAAAAAAGAGAATAGAAAAAAAATCTAAAACTCAGCAGAAGGGTAATTGGCAATTGACGTTGCGCAGGTGTTAAATTGATTCTGTTTTCTCACGCGCATTTAATCCGCTCGTTGGTTTTGTGCTACGACGAATAACGCGCATGAATGCACGGCAACGAAGTTGGTGAGGTGGGTGGGGTATTTGTGACATTGAATGCTGTGACATATCAATGGCAGATTAAGAAGTTGGCATGGCTATTATTTGTTTTTCAAATGAAAACTCGGTACACTTCGGATTTGGGTGCGCTGATGATGCTGTTCTTAGTTCAAAATCAAATATGTAAATATTTATTAGGGAAGCTATGTAATTATTTCGATTTTAACTATATCGGTATTTTCGGGGCCTAATTTTACAATTTCGGAATCTTGAGACTTAGGTATTTTCTATTCCGCAAGAGTTAAGGTTGAAGAAAGTGGAATCTTTTGCAAAGTTGGAATCGACATCTTCCCATTTGAATAAAATTTGGTCATAGAACAAAGTTCTGCGAAAGGAAAAAAATTTATTTTTTTGAAATATCATCAAAATTTACCTTTTTTCCTTTTTATTTTGAAAATTTTATTTTTCCCATACTTCTAACTACTGAAGTTACAAAAATGAATAGTAGAACTTACAAAGATAATACTTAAAAGTAAAAAAAATATTTTGAAAAAAAAAAAAAAATTTAAGTATATAAATTTCTGAATTTCCGAAAAAATCAATGCCCGCCAAAACATTTTTTGCTAAAATAGTTTTGTACTATATTTTCAAAGAAGAAAATTAAAAGTATGAAAAATATATTTTGAGAAACAATAAAAACTAAATTTTTTTGCTAAATTTTATTCATATTATATTTTCAAAGAAAACGCTTAGAGCTAAGACAAAAAAAAAAACATTTAAAAAAAATTTAAAAATCTTAATTTTAAAAATTTTTTAATTTTTCTCAAAAATTTTTTTTACTAAAATATTTTTGTATTATACCTCTGATGTTATAAAATTTTCAGATTTGTGTATTTTGTTGTTTTGTAAATATGGAACTTTAAATTAAAACACAAAATTACCAAATTTGGTGGTATGTAAACAAAAATTTCTTTAAGCACCAAAATCAACAATCAAAACATGAACAAGAAAACTAAGGCAACTTTTATTAGCAAATTACACATATTTATTTGGTTTTTAGAGAAATATTTCTGATTTCCTTTCTTTCTTAAAATCCACACAAAACTAGAAAATGATTCCGGGATTGGCAGCCCCAGTATAGATGTACCCAATCTAAGAAAAAATAATTAGTTCTGAACTAGAAGTTTCCTGGTGGTCAGCCAATATTTCCCAAATCTAGAAACCAAAGGAAACACCTACATACCTTCATAAACATACACATTTATATATCTCAATGTCTTTTAATTAAAAAAATCCTTAGCTTAAAGAGCCTTTTCACTGTAAATAACCTAAAAGTTGTTAGAGCTTTCTAACTGTAAATATGTAAAAAGCTTTTAGTTGTGGCAAAAGCTCAGGACCAAGCAATACTACTATTTGTGCTTTCATAAGCACAAGGGAAACGGTAGAGCTTTTGCGTTAAAAGCTTATTCAAATACTTTGGAAGTCCTTTTATTGCTAGCAAATATCTAGAGATGGCGCCCTTTTTAAATTTTCCAATAAAGGGAACTTGGAAATGCAGTACTTAGGGATGATTTAACAGTATCAATAATATAAGCGTCTTGCAGATACATTTTTCCTAGGTAATTATCTGGCAAATAGCAATTATGTTAGATTGTTAGAAATACATAGTGAAATTGTTTTTAAATTATGATTGAAATATTTAAGTTGAGAGATATCGTTTTTTCTATAATATAACAAAAACAAAATCAGGAATAATTGAAAAATTAAAAAGAAAAAAAAAACAATCACAAGTAACCCAAAACAATAAAAAATGATTTTGATTATTTAAAATTTTTTTTTTTGATTATTCCTGATTTTGTTTTTTCATTGTTTTCTACTATGGTTTTGTATGTATTGTTGTAGACAAGTAAAAGTACCTTCGGCAAAACAATAAAAAATGAAAAAAAAAAAAAATGAAATCAAAAGTAATCAAAAGTAAACAAAAACAATAAAAAGAAAACAAAAGTAAAAAATAAAAAAATATCAAAAGTAATTAAAAAACAATAAAATCTAAGCAAAAGCAAAAAATAAAAAATTATCAAAAACAATAAAAAAATTATTTCAAAAATAATAAAAAAAATCAGCAGTAATCTAAAATAACAGAAAAAAAGAGAGCAAATATAAAACAAAAATAGAATAAAAAATAAAAAAAAATAATGAAAGGTAATCAAAAACAATATGTATAAAAAAAACAAAAAAAAAATACCTTGATTACAATAAAAAAAATTTTACCAAAAGTACGGTCTTTTAATTTTTTGACTAATTTTGATTTTGCTATTGTTATTATTTTTTAGTTGTTTTTCCGGCTTTACGAAAACAATTAAAATAATCAGTATTGATTGAAAGAGACAACAACTAATTGATTTCTTAATCCTAATGGGAATTGATTTGATAAATCAAAAATATTGCACAAAAAAAAAAAAAAAATGTAAAGCAAAAATTTTTCTCAAAAAGCTTCATTTTGAAAAATTAAGAAAAAAAGTTCCCAAAATAGTCGCAAAATTTGCTTCAAAAATTTAAAAAGAAAAAATTATATTATTTTCTTTAGAAAGTATTATTTTCCTCACAAAATGCATTCAGGAGAATTTTTCATAAAAGTTCAAATTAAGACAAAAAAGCTGAACCCTAGTCTCCTCGGCTCTATTTGCAATATTGTTGACAAAAATCGTGTTTGTTATTTTAAATAAATGACTACATACTAAACGCTTGTTAAATTCGTTTGTTGTGCAAATTTCTGTATCTTGTCATCTTGTTTTGTGCTATGTCAACATGAAATTTTAACGAAATCAAATTTTCTTTTTTTATTGACATCACGTAACTCAATATTCGTACGTTGTTCGATTCGACTGATTATTTAAATTATTAATTAATAAGCTATACATATGCGCAAACATATATACATACATATACATATATATGTAACAGTGTATGCGATGTTTATATGTATTTACAGTCACAACAAAACAACATTATAATTCGCTTCACGGAAATCCTATAAAAGCCCCAAGCACACATTTGAAAACTTACAGTTTTATTGGAAAAAAATATGTCGCGAAAATTATTTAAACTTGTGCTGAAATTCATAACATTTTATATATTTGTTGGCAGTTGTGAGGTATCCTAAATGATTTTTAAATAAAAAAAGTGCCTTTAATTATTTTTAAATTTTCTTACTACAGGCCATCAAATATGATTTCGTCGTGGAAAACGAGGATGTATTCACGCCCTGTGACGATTTTCCCGATAATTATATTGACAAGTATTTTGACATGTCGGGTTTATCCTTTGAACGTAAAGATGATGGTATAAAGGTCAGTGGTGAAATAAAGCTGACTTATGAATTCGAGCAGGGCGTTCCCATACAGGTAAAAGTGCAAAACTCAACGAACTAGCCAGCTCAAGTTTATTAATTTATTTCATTTCACGACAGCTCGATGCGCAGGTCTATAAGCATTCACGTGGCGAATGGGTGGATACGATCTACAATATACGGCGTAGTACTTTCTGTTCGGCTTTGTATAGCGAAAACGAGTTGTGGTACGCAATAACCAAAGTGGTGCCAGATTCTGATCGCAAATGTCCACCGCCAAAGGGCGTAAGTTGACGCAATCACTGATGGCATATAAATCTTGAATACAAATTATTTCTCCATTTTAGTTGACTTTCAAATTCGATTCGGTGTTTGGTTTATCGTACGATGTGCAGGATCGCAGCGCCGATGGTGATTACAAGTTGACTGTGAAGTTGGGCCAAGGCACAGATATCATGTGTTTCGAAATAGAAGCGAGCGTATATAAAAGTGATTAATTTTTGAATATAAAATTTAATTTAATGCAAAATGACTTATTCGGCTTTAATTTTTTTTGAATAAATTTAATTGGAGAGAAAATGTCCTTATTTCCGGTGTAGAGGAAAAAAGTGTAGAGAGCCGCAGTGGTTCACAGTGAAAATTATAGAGTCCTTTCTTCTAATTAGATTTACTAAATTCCCATTAGAATTGAGTGATAAATTGGTTGGATGGCTCTTTCAATCAATAAAGATTAATAATAAAAATAAAAATTTATAAACAAAATTTTAAAACAAATTTTAATAGAAAAATTTAAATACATTTTTTTTTTCAATAGTCAAAAGTATTCGAAAACAACAAAAATAAGTGTGTTAAAATTTTCCTATTAAAATTTTTTTTTTTAATTTTTTTTACTCATTGTTATTTATATTATATATACAATCCAAAAAAAATGTTTTTATTTGAATCTTTTACTGACTTTTTTTTATAAATTTTTTTTTTCAAGTTTTTATAAGTTTTTTTTTTATTAGAATTGAGTGATCAATTAGTTTTCTTCTTCAATCAATAATGTTTATTTAGATTTTTTTTCGAAAATCGCATTTATAAACTAAAATTTTTTTTTTTTTGCAAAAGTCAATAGTAATCAAAAACAACAAAAAATGTGTATCAAAATTTTTTTATCAAAATTTGTTTTTGAAATTGTTAATGCTTTTTTTTCTTATTATGTATACAATCAAAAAAAAATGTTTCGTATTCAAATTTCTTTATTACAATTTTTTTACTTACATTTTTTTTTTAAATTTTTTTTTTTAAATTTTTTTAGAATTTTTTTTTTGAGTTATATTTATATGCAAGTGCAATCAAAAACAATTTTATTATTTAAATTTTTTATTGCAATTTTTTTTGGAAATTTTTTTTAAATTTTTTTGTATGTAACTATATACAATCAAAAATGTTTTTTTTTTATTTAAATTTTGAAATTTTTCCATTCAAATTCTTTTTTCTTATTTTTTTTTATGTTATATGTATGAAGTATATTTCTTTTTTTTATGTGATAGTGTTTGTCTGCAGCAATACCAAAAAATAATCAAAAACAGTAAAGGATAATCAAAAGTAAACAAACAATCAAAAATTGTCAAAACAAATAAAAAAAATATTGATCGATTTTGATTATTTTGGATTTTACTTGTTTTTGTTTTTTTTTTTTGAAATTCATATAAAATCACGTTTCTATTATTTTTGCTTTGAACACTTGTCGAAAATTTCGATCCTCCAGATATAATTTGTATACGAGGACTTCCTATAGTGTTAACCCTTTTGCAAGGTTAGCTAAAAAAAAATTTTCCTTCCAAAAAAAAATTCCTTTTTTTTTAATTTTTTTTTTTTAATTTTAATTTCGAATAAAAAGATTTCACACTTCCTTAATACTTAATCTATGCAACCGTTTTCTAATTTCTTATATGTATATGTACATAAACTAAACTAAAATCGTCCCATAAGAAGTCCGTCTTGTTCATACTTCAGTTACAGTTTTGTTGTCCCCAACTTTATTCGCACTCAAATTTGGCACATCGCAGGATTCTCCCACTTCCGTCGTCTCGGCTGCTGAACCATCAGCTAACGTTAGCTGACCAAAAGCGGCAGTGTTTATGATGGCCGGCGCGGTATGTGGTCGTACACGTTTGGTACGAAAATGACCAAAAGAGCGGTACCAAAGCTGTAAAGAAAAGGAAGGTAGTATATCTTTGGAGGTTGGTATGTGCTAATGGGGGGTGGCCTTCATGTGTTAGAATACAAACTCTATGCCAAACAATAGTTAGCTGCGACAAAAGCCTTACCTTTCTGCGCGCTGTGTTTCTCAAATGATATTGAAATTGTCGATAACGACCACGTTTAAGACGTCCTTCGGATACCAGCTTGTTAACATAATTCTGCCACGCCTATTAAACATTAAATATTGTACCATTAGTGCTTGAAAGTAGCGCTCATAAACTGCTTACCTTCATATTTGCATCAGTTCTAAGTCTTGCTTGCACAACATCCATATTGTCTATGAGGTATTTGATGAGCCACGACATGCCATCCCACACATTCTCCAATTCCATACCCTTTCCAACATAGCACATGTGCGCACTGCTGTGATAATATTTGGTGAGTTCATCAAGTTGAAATGCATTTTCAATATCGTACAACTGCACGCCCTCGTCGGCCAAATCGGCTTTCGTAGCGACCAACAGCACCGGTTTGCCACGCACGTGAGGATGCCGGAGCGTACGTTGAAAGCAGTCGAAAGATTGACGGAGCTCATCATAGGTGAGCGACATATCGAAACAATAAATTATGCCCATTGCTGTGAGAAAGTAATGATGCCAGATTTTTTGCATTTCCAAATTGCCACCAATCTCTGTAATGGACACATAACGTTCACCATCGGGGAGTTGCATGCGAAAGTATTGCACGCCGTTTGTGGGCACGTAATCGCGTCGCTGCTTTTGGCTTAGTAGATGACCCAACTCGGTTTTACCGCTGGATGTTAAACCTAAGAGCAATACTTTGAGTTGTTTTTCGGGTAAGGCGCCCACGGTATTTCTAATTCAAACGAAAGTTTTTGTAAAAATCAATTGGAAAATGTTGTTAATTTGAGCATACTCACCTCTTCCTGTGACAGCAACAACAAAACCTGCATACCAACGCGCCCATAAATGTTTTCCGTAGTGGCCCTAAACACGGCGGCTCAAGTTGTTGAAACCATTTTTTTTTGAATTTCTTTATATTTTCTAATATTTCACTTGATTTTAATTCGTAAAACTTTTGCAGCCAATCAATTTTTTATTTCTTAAAAATTGTTGTTTATATTTATGTGCCGCAAGTCTGTTTGTATGTTGGCAACGTTGCTAGGCAACGCTCACCTGTGGCCAAACACAGCGTTGCATGTGAAGTGAGGTTATGGGGTTGCTTGCGTACGCTCAGCTGACATTTGCTGTTGTGTTCTGTAAGCTTTGGCTAACATTTATAGCTGTCAAATTTATTTTCCATGAATGTTGTTTGCATGCAATTTTCCTCAAAGCCATTAGATTTCTGATTTCAGTCAACTCGCCGCCTTTAATCTGTTCTCGACATCTTCGTATATTTCCTTACAAGATACAATCCAGTCGACACCTTCAAAATTTACAACGCATCATCTTGTGGCTGTCATGTTGTCTGTCTTACAATTGTTGTTGTTGTTGTTGTTGTTTAAAATACGCAAATCTTCTTTTCAATCGGTCCATCCAAATGCAACTTTAATGTCTTGTTTATTGCTGTGCAACAATCCGATTTCGGTAAAATTTGTTAAGCAAAGTGTAAATGCTTGTTACGTTCACGCAAAACCCACTCGTTCGGACCGCAGACCAATGCAACCATATCCGAGTACATACCTGCCGTTACAGTTTCGACAATACGAGTTTGCCACAGATTCATTGTTATCTATTTTATTTGCATTTACATATTTGTAGATTCATACATAAGCATGAAGACGTTTTAGTTGGAGCATAATAATTACAGTCGGCCATAGAAGAAATGGTACAGAAATTGCAAAGCAGTCCAAATTTACTTGCAGCTGCGACTTTCACTTCATTTAGACCAACCGACTGCGGTTGCGAATAAATAATCGATTTTTACTTGAATCGATTATTTTTGTTATTAATCGATTTTTTGGTAATTTTTTTTAATCTAACGATTTGTTGCTATTTTTAATCGATATTGTTATCAATTTCATTAATGGTAAAAATACATATATTGTTTCTTTAATCGATTTTTTTTAATTAATCGATTTTTGTTAAATTTTAGTAATTTATCGATTATTCATTTTAAGTTAACGATTGTTGTTTAATTAATCGATTTTTGTTAAATTTTATTAATTTATCGGTTATTTATTTTTAGTTAACGATTGTTTTTTAATTAATCGATTTTTGATAAATTTTATTAATTTATCGATTATTTATTTATGTGATCGATTGTTTTTTAGTTAATCGATTTTTGTAAAGTTTTAGTAATTTATGGGTTATTTATTTTTAGTTAACGATGGTTGTTTGATTAATCGATTTTTTGATAAATTTTATTAATTTATTCTTAGTCAACGATTCCTTTTTAATTAATCGATTTTTTGATAAATTTTTATTAATTTATCGATTATTTATGTTTAGTTAAGTATTTTGTGCTCAATTTATTTAAGGTAAAAGTATATTTTTACTTCAACCGACTATTACTTTTTACTGTTAATTTTTTTGCAATCGATTGTTTTCTATAATCATTCATTTTTTTAAATCGACTTTAAAGTTTGCTAACGTCGATTATTTGAATTGAATGGGAAATATCGACTTTTAAAAAAACTATTTATTTTTTTGTATAATTATTAGTTTCGTTCGCAGCGATGGATTTAATTTGTAAATATGGGCCTTTTTATATAGATTTTAGTAATAGCAGCAATTAATCGATAACTTTTTTGTTGTAATTATAAATTTTTTTGGATCGATTTTTAACGAATCAATTACTTTTTTTGTAATTGTTATTAATTTATCGATTATATCAATCGTTGTTTAGATTTTTAATGAATCGATAATAGTTTCCTTGTAGTAGTTTCGATAATTTTTTTTAATGGTGAACTTCGATTTTTTTCTATCGATTATTATCGATTTTTGTAACTATTGATTTTTTTGATCGATTTTTGATAAATCGTTTATATGTTTTATTTATCGATTTTATTAATAGTAAACATCGATTACTTTTTTTGTAGTTCTCTTTATTTATCGATTTTTTAAGTGTAAACATCGATTGCTATTGAATCGTTAATTTTTGTTGTAATTATTTGTTTTTTTTTTGTACTGATTTTAAATGAGTCGATTATTTTTTCCTTGGCGGAGTAATTCCAAAAACCGGTTAATATAATTTTGAAATTTGTTCTTTTTTTAAACTTTTACAGTTTAAAATTAAATTTTTAACAAAAATTTATGAATATCTAAAAAATAAGAAACATTGAAATGGTCGATTTTACCTGTTATCAACTGTATATCTCGGTTTTGTAGGACACAAGCGTTGCCATTCTTGTTTAGCATCTGTTTTAACAATATGGAAATTTCATTGTTGCTATGTTATACATAAATTTGTAAATGCACTTATACTTGCTCTTAACATGCTTTGACTACAATTGCAAATTTATGTTTATGATCAAATGCAGTCGCCCTTTGCTGATAAATTGTTAAATACAAATTAAACTTTCTGAAACGAATTCATTTATATAACCAAATCGATTGGTATCGACTTTATTTAATAGGAAAAGTTTAAGTTTTATGTTTAGGAAAGGATTTTCATTCAAGTCAGAAAATACGAGAGAGTAAATTTAGCAGGGATTTATCTCTTTAAAGTCAGAGAAGAGACGAATAGACTGGAGAAACATGTAAGAATGAAAGAAAGATCTTTTGATTGAGCGTCAATTAAAGTCTTCCTCGGTCTCCACAAAAATTCCTTTCTCGGCATGTCAGTGCACAGTCGGATCCCAGGGGTGCTTTAGGTACTCCCATTAGCTCATAATCGGTTCTCTTTATTGGCAGCGAGTAGCGCCAAGCAGTTCTCTGTTGAGCCCACTAAATATTTCGTTGTACTCTTTGAGCATTTATGCCACGCTGTTAACAAGATGATTGTCTGATAAGCCACGCCTAGTCGCGAGAAGAAATAAAAAAGTGAGATTCGATTTAGATAAATCAACGCGATAAGTCTGTGTCTACTAAGCAACAAAATTAAATGCGTTGGCGCATTGGAGTCTTCAAGCGTCTGGTTGCCAATGGACAAATGCGCATGCTTCTTGGGTCAAAACCTGATTTTAGCTTCTTGCACATTCGGTTTAAGTTATGCCTCCCGTTCACGTGCTTCTGAAACTCGTATGTACATTTGATTTAATCTTTGCCCGTAGCGCTTGGATTGAGCCGCAAACTGGAACAGGTTGAATCTCCGCCAGAGTTGTCTGAAGAATTTAGCGTTCTTCTTGTAGCTGTGGTAGCAACCCACATGCTGTGTCTTTTCTAATGCACCGTACAGATGGACTGCGCGAACGCATAAATCAATAACAAATTGATAGCCGCCAAGCGCGTAACAAGACACGCCAAGTTATCGCACTAAAGGTAGCTAAAGACAAAAACCGGCTTAGAACACGCTCGTGGCAAAAGTTTGCTGCTACCAGTTTGTAAGCAGTAGGAGTATTTATGGGCCCGTTCGATGCGGGATGTTATGTGAGCTTGCTGCCACTTCATTTGCGTGATTATATAATCGATTAATTTTAACTATCGATTTTTATTTTAACCGATTATTTTTTAACACTTTATCGATTTTTTATCTATTATTTTTCAATCATCAATTTTTATTTTCATCGATTATTCTTTCCTTCGATTACTTTCAAATCGTCGATTTTTTTTATCGATTATTATTTAATCCTCAATATTTTATTTTTATCGATTTGATCAATCAGCGACTTTTATTCTAACCGATTACTGTTTAATCATCGATTTTTATTTTAATCGATAATTTTTCAATCATCGATTATTATTTTAATCGTTTTTCTATCTATCGAAATGTATTTTAATCGATTTTTTTTCAATCAATTATATTTCTGTCTTTGATTTTAATATCACTTTATTATTTTTATCATCAATTTTTATTTTCATCGATTATTTTTTTCATCGATTTTTATTTTAATCGATTACTTTATTTAATCCTCAATATTTTATTTTAATCGATTTGATCAATCGGCACGTTTATTCTAACCGATTACTCTTTAATCATCGATTTTTATTTTAATCGATAATTTTTTCATCACCGATTATTATTTTAATCTTTTTTCTATTTATCGAAATGTATTTTAATCGATTTTTTTTCAATCAATTATATTTCTGTCTTCTATTTTAATATCACTTTATTGTTTTTAACATCAATTTTTATTTTAGTCGATTATTTTGATCATCAATTTTTGTTAAATCGATTATTTGTCAATCCTCAATTGTTATTTCAATCGATTATTTTTATCGTCGATGTTTATTTTAGTTGATTTTTATTTATATATTGATTTTTTTCATTGAATTTTTTCCTTGTGAGTTGTGAATGCATTCCATTGCATTGTGGGCTCGAATCGTTCAAATAACATCTGCGCTTACTGGCCACATTTTTTCCAATATAAGAATAAATATTTCACATCGCCAATTATGCTTTACATAGAGTTGGTTGTTTTCATATAAAAAATCGATGATTTACTTTAAAAAAAAATATCGATTATTGAAAAGTCGATTGTTCACACCAAAGCTGACATCCCTACTTGGCGCAATTGTTTTTCAGGTGTCTTTGGCTTTTCCTTGGTTTTTGTTTATTCATCCACGAAGCATGCTATTGCCGTTTGATGCATGCCACAAATATATACATAAGTACGTACTTGCTTAGCTATTTATTTTGTGGTTGTGTATGTGTGTATGTGGCATGCCGCACAGCGCTTAATTGCCTTGTGAATTTCTTACCACACACTCATTTATGACATGTAAAATATTTCTGCAAATGATTTTTCTTTGATCCCTCAACACAGCGGCGCAATTCAAATATTTACTTTGACATTTTGTTGTTGTTGCTGCTGCTGCTGCTGCTGCCTCGCCACCCCTTCTGCTGCCGTTGTTGCACGTCTATTTTTGTCATCCATGACATGAGCTCACCGGAAAATCCTGTCAATTGAATGCATCTGTAATTTAGTGTTGTTGCACTGGCGTTGCCACTGCCACTTGCACTTCTGTATATGCGACATGCCACATGCCACATGCCACAGGCCACATGGGCTCAAGTTTGCAGATATTTGGCTATTTTCCAGTTTTGTGTTTCATTTAGATGAATGGATTGCGTAGAAAGAGTTGAAAAACAAACACACTCACACACACACAGCTCGCACCTACATTTGTATACCTTACATGAACATGAAGAAGAAGAAGAGATGGACACCCCTATAAATGTATCGAAATGTAAGATATCGCGCTGAAATTTGGTATCGGACCGTCATTTCGTAATATATTAATCATTTGTCGGAGTCAATGAGATGTGGCCCATACAACACAGAGCCTCCATACAATCGATTAATCCGATAAATGGTTTTTGGGGTATAACTTTTTCAATTTAATAGCTGGAAACTTATAATTTTGTAGTTACTGTAATTATTAAATATACAATGGATGCAGTGAAAATCATCACGATTGGATAAATATTTCGTACAGCTACCATACAATCGATAAATCCGATAAATGGGTTTTGTGCTATAACTCTTCCAAATTAAAAGCTAGAAACTTATAATTTCGTAGTTACAGTACCTATTAGATATCTAATGTCTGTAGTGAAAATCATAACTATTGGATAAATATTTCGTACAGCTACCATACAATCGATAAATCCGATAAATGGGTTTTGTGCAATAACTCTTCCAAATTAAAAGCTAGAAGCATATAATTTTGTAGTTACAGTACCTATTAGATATCTAATGTCTGTAGAGAAAATCAACACGATTGGGTAAATATTTCGTACAGCTACCATACAATCGATAAATCCGATAAATGGGTTTTGTGCAATAACTCTTCCAAATTAAAAGCTAGAAGCATGTAATTTTGTAGTTACAGTACCTATTAGATATCTAATGTCTGTAGAGAAAATCATCACGATTGGGTAAATATTTCGTACAGCTACCATACAATCGATAAATCCGATAAATGGGTTTTGTGCAATAACTCTTCCAAATTAAAAGCTAGAAGCATATAATTTTGTGGTTACAGTACCTATTAGATATCTAATGTCTGTAGAGAAAATCATCACGATTGGGTAAATATTTCGTACAGCTACCATACAATCGATAAATCCGATAAATGGGTTTTGTGCAATAACTCTTCCAAATTAAAAGCTAGAAGCATATAATTTTGTAGTTACTGTAATTATTAAATATACAATAGATGCAGTGAAAATCATCACGATTGGATAAATATATCGTATAGCTACCATACAATCGATAAATCCGATAAATGGGGTTTGTGCTATAACTCTTTCAATTTAATAATTAGAAACATATAATTTTGCAGCTACTGTACTTATTGTTTGTGTAATGTGTCTAGTGAAAATTAACAACATTGGACCAAGCTGTCGTATAGCTCTCATAGTACCAGTTTTTCCGATAAACGAGGATTGCTGCATTTTCGTGAAGGGTATAGAGCCTTCAACGCAGCCGAAGACAGCACACCCCCTACTTATTTGATTATAATGTTTTTCACAATATTTTTCAAACTCGCAAGCCTATTAGAGGATTTTCTGCAACTTTTACGAATGCGTTTTGAAAAATATAAAATTTGATGAGAAACAAGTGAAAAAAAATAACAAAAACAAATCGCAACGCATGAAATGAAATTCCCAATGTGTGCAATGTGCGCGTTAAATGCGATTTGTTTTTATTGTAGATAGATAGATATAACAACATTAAACTTAATTCATTCATTCATCGAGCGATGTGGCACCAAAAATAAAATGCTCAACAGCAAGAGGCGATAGGCAACCGTTGATGTGCGCACGTTGCATGCCACACTTGCAACACTCATGACAAGTGCCTTGCAGCGAGTTCATTCATTCATTGGTACGTGGTTCGATGGGTAAGAAGGGGGCAGGGGGCGCGCGCATAGCAGCTACGCGTTTTCTAAATTTACATTTGCTATAGTGTGGGGCATTCAATGTTGTTGTTTCTGTTGTTGTTGTTGCTGTTGCAAGTGAGCCTAATACTTTTGGCGAAACGCAAATCCCAAACACTCGCATTCGCATGGTCTGTAGTTGTTTGTGGCATGTGGCAGCTGCAGGCGTACTCTATAGCTACAGTTTGTATGTATGTATGTATTTATGTATTTACCGTTTGCTTGCGCTATTTTTTTCGTGTTTTTGGATTATTTGACTCGACAAAACACTTGGCAATTAACGCAATGCGAGCGTGCGCTGCCGTCGTGAAAGTGGTTGGCAATGCTGGCAGCAGCACCGGAAGACCACAAATTCCATGGCAGCTCAACTTAATGAGCATCCACAGTGGCAGCTGTCAGTGCGGGGTCGCACAAAAGCAAATAGAACAAACCATTGCTGTCACAACAACAACAAATAACAACAACAACAACAATAACAAATTTAAGCAAGAATAATATTAATATTGCACTTTGCGTGCGCGATTATTTCAATTCGATTCACTACGCTGACACAGCGATTTCTCTTGCACAAACATGTTTGTATGTATGTATGTGTGTGTTAGTGGGTTTGTGCACGAATGTGCAACGCATTACAACATTCGGATAAGCCCTGCAAGGAAAAGTTCTGACTTTGCGTTGGTGTGATTTTAGTTTCTCGCTGTGCTTCTACGCGAAACACTTTTCTATTCGAAACCAAAAATCGAATCGAAAGTTGGTACTCTGTAATTCGGTCGTAGTTTTTTTTTTTGTTCAGAAGATATTCGATAAGGTCCTCGCGTAATTACTTTTAATTTTATTTTTATTGAATAAAATTAATATGTTTAATGTAAAAATATTTCCAAGCTTAGCATTTTTTTGTCGCAGGTTTCCAATTTTTTACCTAACAATCTTCAATTATTTGCTATCAACAGCGATTTCTGGTGAAAAAGAAAAACAATAATTATTTTACTATAATTGTACGAAATTACGTTTTTGCCAAATTGTTAATCGTATACAATTTTCCAACTTTCGACCACTTTCGGTTATTTTCGAAACAGAGAGTATCAAATATACTTTAATCGAAATTGGAATAGATCAAATCCGAAGGGAACTCGAACAACGACTGGTCTCTACTGGAGATTTTTTTATGGAGTACGAATAACTCGAGTGAGTACACCTCTTCTTTCTAATACAAATACAAAGGCAACGACTCTGTTCGGGTACTAAAGTTTATTTACAAGGCTCCCTGCAGGGATTGTAGTCATAGATGGTCAATTCGCACTGTCGATCTAAACAAAGTTTATTGCTGACGACGACAATTAGTAAGCTAGAAGATCTTTTTTGTTGTTGCTGGGCTAAGTAGCGCTACAACAACAACAGCAACAAGATATTTTTTTTTCGTGGGTGTAGTTGGTCTAATGTTTCTTTAGACAGAACTAAGAAACGTCACTAAATTGTTTAATTGAAAACTTGAGATTTCATATCAAGCTAAGGGCTGCCTGGAAAGCCAGAATTTATAGAATCTTGCACGAATTTTAATGTTCGCGCAAGCTGCCCATCTATGTTATATACATACCAACTTGTATGTGCCTCTATATATTTAGGAATTTGAGATGTTGTTGCATCATTAATCTTGTCGCGTGCTTCTTCGCTAAGCATTTTATATGTGGCAGAGGCTTTTCTATAGACACGAATTACTTACGATTACTTTCCTGTTTGTTTGTCCACAATCTCATGAATTTGTTTTTGTTGTGAATGAACTGGAAGTTGTGGCAATTTGCTTTTGGGAATTATTTTATTTTAACTCTTTTATTTGACATAAGAAGTTTCTTCTATTTCCGGGAGACAAATATGTTGGTATTTTTACAGAATTCATCTCAGTTTGATCTCACAGCAAGCTGTGGCATTACCGAAAGAAGGATATCAAAATCTCTAGAATCTGTTTGAGTTTAAATAATGTATGTAAATCGATAGAAAAAATCGAATATTAAAGAATAATTCATTGAAGTAAAAATCAACGGTTAAAACATACATTCAAATAAAAATCGATAAAATCAGTCGATTAAAGTGAAAGTCGACAGTTAAAAAATTACCGATGCATGGAAAAATCGATAGTTTTAAAATCAGTCGACTAAAGTATAAGTCGATAGTTAAAAAATGAATCGATTAAAGTAGAAAACGATTAAAGTACAATTTGATATTTAAAAAATTATCTATGGATGTAAAAATCGATGATTAGAAAACTGGTGGAATCTAGTAGTCTTAAACATCGTCTAATCGGAATAATCGATTTTAATAAATCAATAGTAAAAAATCGATTTAAAAAAGTCGATACATGAAAAAATTGTTAGTTAAAAAATAATTTATTCAAATAATAATAGATAATTCTGTTGATACTTAGATCAATGCAAATAAAAATCGATGTTAAAAAATTATCGATTAAAGTGTAAATCTATGGTTAAAATATAACCGATTAATCGTTAAACATGTACAATTCGATAACTAAAAAATTATCGATGCATGGAAAAGTCGATGGTTAAGAAATAATCGATTTAAAAAAATCAATACATGTAAAAGTCGTTAATTTAAAAATAATTTATTCAAATAAATAATAGAAAACTTGTCGATTCAAAGAAAAGTCGAATCCTGTTGATACCTAGATGCAAATAATAAATAAATAAAATCAAAATTTGAAAATTATCGATTAAAATTAAAATCTAAAGTCAAAATATAATCGATTAAAATAAAATCGATCTTTGAAAAGTAATCGATTCAAATATATATCGATAGGTGAAATAATGAAAAATTGATACCTAAAAAATCGATTCATATACATATATAAAGATAGCTCAAAAAATAATCGATTCATAAGAAAAGCGAGTTTTAAAAATTTATATTCAAATAATGTTCGAAAGTAAAAAATTAATCGATTTAAAAATCGATAGAGAAGAAACCGTTGGTTAAAATAATCGATTATTGCACAAATTTTCAGATCCTATTTAAGATTCACTAGGTTTGTTGCCATGGTAGTAAATTGGCTTTCGATAAACTTCTTGGGTGACTTGCATGGTAGCCATTCTATCGAACTGCCAACTCAGTTCTGTACTCCTATGTATCTAGAACTGAACTGTCCAAATACTAAATCAATTCATTGTATTTGTGCCAATACTCTCACACCAATTTTGTATAAAAATTTATTGAACAAAAAAAAAAAAAAAAAAAAAAAATTCATCATGGTCAAACATTTGGCAGGAGTTTAAAGCGCTTCAGCAAGAGCATTCTTGCATTTTCGTTACCAATCACGGCGTTGCCAAGTTCGTGCTCAAGGTGTTTAATACTAGTAAAAGAAAATAAGCTCACCAACGTGAGAAAATGCAAATGTCAGTTGGACGTCAACACGTGCAACCATTTCTTAGCAAAGATTTAGAGAAAAAATAAAAATAATTTTTTTAACCATGTCTAATGTATTCGCTGTAATGGATTGCTTACGAGATAATATTTATGGAATTTTTTATTTTATTTATATATAATTGTATTTCTAATAAATAAATAAATAAAAAATAATGGAATTTTTTATTTCAAGGTTTTCTCTATTTAATTGTGGTAAAATGCCAACATTTAATTGATCGAACAACTTTGCGTTTGGGTTGTTGTTTTTACGTTTTCTTATTTTGTGTTTAATTATTTTAAAGAAAATGGTTTCATCTACTTTTTGATTGTCTTTCCATTTTGTAATTTCATCTCTTAAGTGTCTCCTTTTTCCTTTTGTTTTCTGTCATTCTTAACTATTGTGGTATTTGTAAAATAATCGGATGGTATCGTGCTGAGGCAGAAGAAGTTGAGCTCAAATGAGAGGTCAAGCGAAAGGGTCAGATTAAAAACGAATTAGTAAGTATGTTTGTATGCAATTTTTTGTTGTTTGTGTTTCGGTTTGCAAAATGGATCAACGAGTACTAAATATAGAAAATGTCGGAATAAGAGATGCTCTAACTTGCAATCGTCAGGCTCTTCACATGCCTTTCCTTTTTCTTTTGTTTTGCCTTTTGATCCTTGGTTTAGCACAAATTAGGGAAAGTTGGCAGATGTTTGGAGGTGGAAAGAGAAAATTACACAGCAAAAAAAAAAAAAAAGGTTGATACTTCGCATGAGATATTTTTTAATAATTGATTAACATTAAAAAAATAAAAAATAATAAAAAACACAACAAAAAAATTAACATTAAGCATTTATTAAAAAACGAAATAAAAAATAATCAAAGTAATTAAACAATTGGAAATAATGAAAAGTAATCAAGTAATTAAAAATAATCAAAGTCATTAAGCAATGAGAAAAATCAAAATTAATCAAATAATAAAAAAAAATAATCAAAGTTATTAAAAATTTAGAAATAATCAAAAGTAATCAAGTAATCAAAAAAAAATTATTAAAGTCAATAAACAATTATAAATAAATAATCAAAAATAATCAAAGTAATTAATCAATTGGAAATAATGAAAAGTAATCAAATATAATCAAATCATATATTAATAATAAGAAATAATCAAAAGTAAACAAATAATTAGAAATAATCAAAAGTAATTAAGCAATGAAAAATAATCAAAAAAGGTATTTGATTTTTTGTGATTATTTTTAAGCTTTCTTTGTTGTTTTGATTGCTTTGATAATTTTAGATATTCTTTCGATTTTTGTGCACAATTCTTTTTTTTTTTTGCTTGTCGATGTTGCACTTATTTTTATTAACAATAGGCAATTAATCAATATTGGGCTTTTCCACAAAAACTTATGAGCTCAAGAGAGACTCAATTACAAAATCAATCTCCTCTACCTAAGAGCTCAGGACCTTATCTACGACACTGGACCAATTATTTCTCTCACTTCGCTTTCGCATTTTATTTGCATTTGTTCACACAACCTGGTCTGCTTCTATTTTTTTGGACTGCTTTGTTTTGCTTTCTCTGGTGATTGATAAGGCACAATTAAACGCGCCAACTGTGAACTCAACTCGTTAATTTTTTTCCCCTGTTGCATCACATTTTCTACAACCATCTTGAATTCCACACAAAAAGTAGCCTTAGTTCCGAAGCAAAAAAGTTGTGTAATAAAAACAAAAAAAAAAAAAAGAAATGAAAAACAAAACATGACAAAGAATAGATCAATCTCCATTGTGTAGCGAGCGTTGGTGGCTAAACAAGCAACATTTGTCTATATTGAAGTATGTAGATTGGTATGAATATGGCGTCGAAGCGTATTGAAAAAATTATAAAAAGAAAAAAAATTGCTTTGAATGCAAAAAAGCGGGAGTATTTAACATGGAAAATGTGTCAGTGGTTCAACGAAAAAACTTGTCACCTCCTCTGTTGCGACACATATGTAGTGAATGCATCATAGAGGGGGCACTCATGGCTAGGAAGAAGAGGAGTCTAATAAATTGTGCAAAGAATAACCGCAAAAACTGATTGACTTTTGTTTGAGAGTGAAATGTTAAATCCTTTACAAATCAACCAAAAGTAACTTAAAGTGGAAATCAATTTGTTGGTTAGACCGAACATGAACTTCTTTTTGTAATTTCATCTTCACCTTTTGAAGGACACACAGCTCTTGTAACGCAGGCTATGGAACAATTGGTCTTTAAGCTATTTAAATTTTATGTGAAATCTTTCTGTATGTTTTGTTAAACACCCATCAGTGAGCTCACTAAACTGCGAGGCAAGGTGATGAGGTAATAGCATCAACGGAAATAAGGTAAATTGACTTTATTGCGCAACGCAAATGGACATAACTTCAACTGAAGTTATGTCAATCGCTGAAATGTTTTCCAATATAAATTAACAGACAAACATTAGAATCGAAAGTGACCTTGGAAACAAGTTCCGTTGACTTTATTTCTCTTTCGATTATTCAATTTGCACGGTGCGTGATAGTGCGTTGCTTTAGGTCACGCGATAGTTTTTTCAAATTCTCCTTTATTTAATAAAAGCACCTAGCGAAAATTTTGGTTAAAAATCACGAAGCTTTTGGAAGAGAATATTCAATGACTGTTCTCAAAGTCTTTGTTGATTTTGTTGTTTTTTTTTTTTTAAAAAAGAAATAAAGTCAATTGATGTTATTTCACCTTGTAATGCAAACTAAGGTCAATTGAATCTCTTTCTGGTTAAGTATTGGATCTATTGACTTTATTTCCCTTTGGAAAATTTTTTCACATTATTTCTCTTTAAAAATTGAAATAAGGTGCGTTGTTATATTTTCCTTTTATTTATCTTAAAATAACGTCAACTGATGTTATTTCCCTTTGCGATACGAAATAAAGTCAATTGATATTATTTCACTTGATATTGTTACCTGTCATGCGACACAAATTTTGGTTCAGTACCAAACCAATTGGCTTTGTTTCTCTTCTGAAAATTTAAACTTTCTTGAAAAACTAAAATAACGTCAATTGATGTTATTTCACTTTGCGATGTGAAATAAAGTCAATTGATTTTATTTCCATTGATTTTGTTCCCTGTCACCAGCGACGAATTTCTTGTTTAATACTAGATTCAAAATTGCTAAATTCTGCTTTCAATATTTTTTAACGAAAGCAAGGACGGACTATAAATGTACAGAGATCTCGATTGGAAAAAATCGAGTTTTTTAGAGATAAAGCGTATCATGAAAAATCGATTGTTGTTTACTAAGCGTTTTTAAAAAGCATCATACAAGCAAGTCTTTACAACACCCATAAAAAAAGTTGACAAGAAAGACATTTAAAAATAATCGATTTAAATAAAAATCGATAATTTTTTCACAACCATAGTAGTGAGCCCCAATGCACTAGAAGCACATCAGCTTTGACCTCAAGCTTTTTCTACCGTGCATATGTTTACGAAGGCGTTGATGGCGATGTTACTGCTGCCGTTGGCATTGATGTGTTGGTGATGTGATGTTGATGTGATGTCTTTGCTTGTACGATGCGGACGTGTCGTTGAAGTAATGCTGCGTGTTGTCAGCTTTTGCGACGTCAGCAAATATTAGTGCGCTCACACAGACAAACAAACAAACATACGCCTTGCATAAGAGAGACGACCCGGCAGGGAAACAGCAGGAAATATACTAGTGTTAAAGTAGTGTTTTCTGACTGGTATCAAACTAGTACGAAAAAGATTAAACTTGTAGAAGTAAAAATTAAAAGCTAAGCAGACTAATGAATAGTTCAGAGTTGAAAAAATGCTGGTAGATTCTGAAAATGTTATTGTTTTGGATACCAGGGTTCGAACCCATGACCTCTTCCACCTAAGCTGCGCACTTGTTCATTATGTTCGGCAGCATTTAAAATATTTTCAATAGGCCAGTACTGAGCTAAGACTTTTTTGATCTATTTTGGACTTATTTGAGACTGGGCCGACTAGTTCCAAGGTTAGTTCAGAACTAGTTGTTTTGCTTACATGCGAGTTCAAAAGCGAGTACGCCAACTGCTGACTATTATCTATGGTCTGGATGACTACTTAGTTACTGGAATGTAATTTACGATGATCGTCTTTGGCAATGCAATTTATAGCCAAAGCGTGCGCTCTGATTGATTGCCATCAATATTTGGTAATGTGGCGTTGAATGAATTTAGCAATGTGCCAATATTGTAATACGTGACGGAATAGGCAAGAATGCCGGCAGATGGCAGCAAAGCGTCAAATATAATTTTGCGTTTTCGCTACTACGCGAAAAGGACTCTCTCTGCTCTTACAATGACATTTGAATTAGTACGTAAATATTTCAATTGTCTTTGGCACTGCGAGGCAAGGAAACTGTGTGTGTGGGGGGTGGGCAATGATGTTGAGTGAAGCATGGCGACTTTGGCAAATTGCTTAGATAATTCATGTTAGTTGGCTTAATTTTGGAGTCGGGGCTACTTTATTAAAATATATTACAAATTAAGCAATTTAAATTACACAAAACCGCAAAATCAAAGAAGTTTCTTACGCGGAAATATTTTGTGTTGATTAAATTTCTGTGACAAAACTCACAAAAGCGGCACAGCGGGGCGAACCGATGATATGATTTCATGTGATAAACAAACTGAAACTTAGCTTCACTGCGTCTCAGAACTAATAATAGACTAAATCTGATTAAAATAGTTTTATCTCCAAAAGCAATTGAGATATGAAATTCAATTACATCGCTTATTGCAGCGCTCATCACCACCTTTCGTTTGATACCCATATTGTACTAACACATTTTAGGTCACCCTAGTCCACATATTGGTCAATAACTCTCAAACCAGTAAAGTTATCGAAATATGGGATACCTTAAACTGTAAGTTAAACGTCTAGTAATGCAACGATGATAGTTGAATTCTATTTTATTGAGCAGTTTTTGAGTGATGCGCGAACAAACATACATACAAACAAACAAAAATTCTAAAAACTGTTGCTTTGCATTCTATTGACTTAATAAAGGTAGCTCATATAAATTTTACTTGCATATCTGGCATTTACATACATCAATCTTATACAAATTTATTGTATCCAAAGATTTTTTTGCGAAATCCTTTTTTTCTTCACGAGGGCGTGGTTAACTTAGATAACGATCACTTCCGCATACTATCTAAGGGTTTATCATGTTTCCTTCTCCTATTGGTGAAAGTTATAAGGGATTCGTATTAATAATTTAAAAGATTAGTCACATAAAAAATATTAATAATTGGAATTGGAGGCAAAAAATGTGCGGTTGATGTGGTGTAAACGATATTTGGAAACAAACATACACACTAGACTGAACCAAAAAAAAAAAATTATTTTTACTTTCTAAAAAAGTTTCAGATCTCATCTATCATAAGCAGACCTCTAAAGTAAATATATAAAGATCTGAAACTTTTACCGTCATTCTGAAAAAAAAAAACTTTATGTTTTTTGTATCCCAGTCTAATAAATATAAAAAAAATTGAAATAAGCACTAATAGAAATAGATAAATAAAATCGAAATAGTTTTCAAAAAAAAAAAAAAAAACAATTTTTTTTGCCCCAGTCCAATACTCACACAAAAATTGTTTATTTGCATTTCATTTGTAAATGATAATTATTGCTTGTTGCACTGATTTCATCTACATTTCGTTTTGACTTTTCCACTCACCGACTTGGTGACCCATTTAATGCGGTTAATAATTTTCATATGGTGACTGTTACTGAAACCAAACAACAACAATAACAACAAAAGTGTGTGTTAGTAAAACATAACAGTAAACAACAACATTAATATGGCATGTAGATAATTTGTTATTATAACCGACATGCCATTTATTTTGGAATGTAATTAATATTGGTTTTTTGTTTTGTTTTTTTTTTTGCAAGAAAGTTGTGCGTTTGTCTGGTACAAAGCTAGGTTTGTTTAAAAATACATAGGTATACATAGCTGTGGTTTTGAATACCCTGCAGGAAAGTTATCAGGTTGCTTTTCGACTCCCTCAACTGGAAGTTGGCTAAAAGTAAAATAAAATGAAATAAAATAAAATTAGATAAAAAAAAATAAAATAAAATAAAATAAAATAAAATAAAATGAAAAAAAATAAAATAAAAAGAAATAAAATAAAATAAAATAAAATAAAATGTAAGCGAGAGGGTAAAACAAACTAAAGCGAACGACTTCTAGTAACCTCTGGCTATTTATTGTTTTTTTTCGGAATTACAACAAAACTTTAATTTTTATACAATTCTGAGGGTCGTTTATCTATATCTGTTGCAGATAACTGTATTTTATTATTTTAACATTAGCAGCCAATATCAGAGAATGAGTCATTAACATAAAAAAGCAATCGCTTTAATAGGCTCTTAGCCGCATTCATTCATAAGTTGTTGGATATAAAAAGTCGAGGGAAATTGTTGCATCAACAACGATCTGCTTTTTAGTGTCATTGCGTTTGAGAAAAAATTTTTTTTTTCAAGTTGAAGGCCAAGAAATTCCATACAAAGGTTAATAAAGCACTTGAACTGTCAAGTGTTGGTCATTCGTCTGAGTCTGTAGATAGCAACAACTCACGGATTACCATTAATGGGAGGAGAAGAGTAGTCAAGTAAAATTATTTACGATAAGGGAAGATTAAAAGGACAAAAAAAAAACAACAAAAAAGTGAAAAGGATGTTCAGGTGGAAAGCCAAGTTGTCAATTCAATCTGAGCTCTAAGGGTACATGAGACTAGAACAAGGAGTTTTTCATAGAAAAGTACGCGGAGGAAGTGGTAGTCTGCCTAGACTTTTATTAGGCGAATGTATAAAAGCATTCCTATCCCCTCTTGCTGGCTAAAGGTGCATGAAGTGGGCTCCTGGAAACTGGCAGTGAGCCCTAAGTAGTACTAGTCTAAGTCTTTTTTTTTTTGAAGTAAGCGACTGAAGCTTTTGCGATAAAACGTTTTCTTAGCAACTTTACAACCTTAAGCTCTTTAAAAAACCACAGCAAAGCGGTAAGATGAGAATGACCGACAAAATGAATTTGCATTATTAATTTGCATCGCCTTGTGGTGGCGCGTCATTGAATATGCAATGAAATGCTAATCACTGCTCTCAGTCTCTCACTTCCGCTTGGGCGCTTGGGTAGCATGTTGGCTTTGTCACCTGCACTTCGTGGGTGCAACGCGTCAACGTGCAATTACCATTTTCATCTTTGGCAACGCTACGCAATTCCAAGATAAATCCAGAAACTCAATGGGAGGGTGAGGGTGAGAGCTTTTAGTTGACGTTGGCATTATAATTTGCAACACCTGCAGATTTTAAATGGATGCTACGTACGATGCAATCAGTTGACGGAAATAAATACGTTGCTTGTTACCTGCCCGCGTTCCCTTTTACTGTTGGTTACTCTACCCAACAACAACAACAAAATAAGTACAAAATAAAGGTAGTAAAATGGCGCGGTGAATGGTTCGATAAGTGGTTGTACGTCAGAGCAGATTTTCGATGCACGAAAGCCAATTGGCATATTGGAGCGCGATGTGGAACACAGTGGCATGTCTGTAGAGGTAGGTATGTACAGATAGTTGAAATCGACCCCTGCCAATTTGAATGAAATTTGCGGAAGAGTTTTCTTTTCTCATAAAAAAAAGTTCTGTCGAGCAAAAAAAAAAAAAAAAAATAAAAAAAATATATGCAATAAGAAAATTTCACTTTTTTGTAAATGTTTTCTTTTTTGTAAAGTTTATTTTATAAAAAATAAAATTTTACACTTTTTATAATTTTAAGGTATAAAAAAAATATTGGAAAAAATAATTGAAAAAAATTTTTTTTTTCAAAACTTAAAATCACTAATTTTCGTCCGAAGATATTCTGAAATTTTTTGGTGGTTCTTTTCCATACTTTTAATTTAAATTTTTTTTTATTAAATTGTAAAATTTTTTTTAAATTACCAGCCGAATTCAATTAGTTTAGCATAAAACTACTCAATTGGATCACGAAAAAATTTGTTCGGTGCTAGTGGGAAAAAGTTTTGAAACTTTGAAATTGCAAAAGTTTTGAAAAAAAATTTGAATTTTTGAATACTAAAATCATAAAAAAAAATTCAGAAGCAGGTATTTTTTCAAAGCGTTTCTGAGGCAGAGTGTTTTTTCTAATTATTTCTAATATCTGAGGTGGTTTGAATTTTTTTTTTCAATTACTAAAGAATGTTATTGTAATTGTAATGAAATTGAATTTACCCACCTCTGCTGAGAAGAGAGAAAGGGGAATCAAATATTTTTTCCAATTAGAGATGAAAGTAACTGAAATTGCGAAGACAGCGCAGTAATTGATTACTTTTTCAATTACTGAGGAATGTATTTGTAATTGTAATGGAATGGAATCTAGCAATTTTTGCTGAGAAGAAAGGAAAATAAATTGATTATTTTAGCCAAATAATGAGGAAAGTAATTGTAATTGTATTTATCTAGGCCTGATGCGAAGATAGTGTAGGTAATTGATAACTTTAGTAAATTACTGAGGAATGCAATTGCTATGGAATAGAATGAAATTTACCCAGCTCTGACGAAAGATTGGCAGAGACAATGATTACTTTTCACTAATTACTTAGGAATGCAATTGTAATGGAGTAGAATTGAATTTAAAAATAATTATAAATAATTATTTTAGCAGGGGAAGTAATTGATTACTTTTTCAATTACTGAGGAATGTATTTGTAATTGTAACGGAATGGAATCTACTCATTTTTGCTGAGAAGAAAGGAAAATAAATTGATTATTTTTGCGAATTAATGAGGAAATTAATTGTAATTGTAATGAAATGAAATTGACTCAGCTTTGATGCTAAGACAGGGAAATTAATTGATTACTTTTTCCAACTACTGAGTAATGGAGTTGTAATTGTAATGTAATTGAACTTATTCCGCGCTGTTTTGAAGAAAGCCACCCTTTTGCCAACAACACTTTTTTAGTCAAATTTGTTGGGAGTAATGACACTGTCAGAGGTTGGCAAACAGTTCTCACCTCCGTTACTCATACGCCCTGCGCAACGCGGTGACACAGAATGCTCTACAAAATGTAAATAAGGCGAAGTAAGAAAGTTAAGCGAACAAGAGGAAGATGTGTAAAATGCGCTGGAGCAAACAAAAACAAACGAACAAATATTTAGCATGAACTTAACTCAATGCATATACGAGAGCAGGACGAGCCGATATAAGTGCTACAAATTGTAAGCGTTTACAAAAATACTTGGCGGTTACGTTGCAACGAATAAAAACGCAAATCGGCAGCGCAGCCATTTCACAAGTTAATGAACGCATTAATTTGCAACTTGAAAGCGCGCTACAAAGTGGATACGAAGAGAGTATAAATGCATGTATGGAGTGTTACCAGGAGGGGGGGCGTGTACATAAAAATGATTTCTGAGACGAGTTTGGTTGGCGTCTTTGCGTGGCTTTGTTTGTGTGCTGCCATGTTGGCCTTTTCCTCTTGCAGCTTTTGTGCGCCTATTGCTGAGGATCTTTGAGAGCTTTTAGGTGCTTGCAACTTGCCAACACCCACAATATTAGCATGCCGTCTCAGCATTTTCTAGAACACTTTTGCGCGCTTCTTTGCTTTGTTTCGCGCCACATTCACTTTTCTTTTGTCTGGTGCGATTTGGAGTTTGCCAGTTTTTTATTATCAAACAAAAGACGGACGCGCAGCAATGCGCAACTTTGTGGCAGATGTCATGAGGCATTTAGTTTTTGTGAGCTACTCGAAGTGACAGCGCGCAGCTTACCGAGGCTATAGTCCGCTCAACGCAACTCAGTGAAACTTTCATAGGACTTTACAGTCACTCAACTGTCTGCGTAGTTGGTTGTCTCTTTGTCTGTCTGTCAGTTTGTCTAGCTATCTATCTATTTATTTATCTATCTTACTATGGAAGCATAAAGTTGGGTCACACACACACACACACATACATATCTATGTATATGTAAAAAAGCACTCAAAAGTGAAAATGAACCGAATGGGTGGTTGGATGGCTGTGTGAAGGCTTCCGCTGCTGTGGCATTAGTTCCAACTTTCAACTAAAAGAAGTTAGCGCTTTGTTGCAAACAAATAGGAATTAAGTTAAGCTGACTCTTAGGAAGGGTTGATTTACCTCTGAGTGTTAGCAATGATGCGCGTCTACTGATAGCAACTTGCTTTTGGAATGTCGCAATGTTTTTCATATGCAAAAGTGAAATATTCATGACAATGCCTGTGGGGAATTCAAGAGCGCGGCAATGTGTTGTTGGTATGACTCAATTGTCTTCGCTAGCTTTCAGTCCTTTTTGCTGCAAATGAACTTCTTTATATGGCTGACTGCACACACACACACACATACATAAATAATCCACCCACATGTCACTGCATTGGCTCTGTTGTTGTATTTGTCAATCAATTCAGTATTTCCATGCAATTTCTCTGTTCGTTTGAGTAGCCTTCCAAATTTTCTTTGTTCACTTTATTTCTTGCTGCATATTTTTGTTTGTATTTATTACACTGTGCTGCAGAAATTATTAATGAAAAGTTTTGTCACAAGAAAGTGTGAAAGTAATAGCTCGACAGGCACTCATATTCTGTCTCACTCCTACTCTAATTCATTATCAGCCAATTGCAAGTACTTCAACAAAGTAACCATGTTCACCGATCTCTCTGCGTGATCGCGAATTCGTCGTACAGTTTAGGAGGTCTCACTCTGACATTCAGTAATCAATTAACTTTTTCATTTTGAAAATTTCGATAAACATCTATTCGTGCATCGGAGTCTGAATCATCCTTTTGTTGCACTGTGCTGTGGGCTATTGCATCCGCCTGCTTTCGATTTTTTTTTTGGTATTCTTTAAAGAGAAATATATAGTGTCCTCTAACTTAAGACACGTAAGCAATTGTCCATTGTAGGAAAAGTGCAAAGATATCGAAAACCCTTAAAACAATTCAAAGACGACAATAAAGCGCTTCATTCACTTGAATATATTTGCTCTCATAAAATGCATCTTGTTGGCGGGGTGCTTGCGTTAAGGGCGCACTGTTTTTGTATCTAAATTGGGTATTGTAATCCAACTTTTCTTTGCCCGTGTGCATGTGTTCCGTTTCAGTTGAATGCGCAATATTGGCAAATATGCAAGACAAAGTCCTTTCACTAGACACCTGACATCGTACATCGTACATATTATGGGAAAAGGTAAATCAGGTTTGTGAGTTGGCAACTGATGTCACTTGGAAGATTTGTAACCACTCAAGTGTATGCGAAAGATATGCGACACATATGTATATGAACATAAATATAGACATTCCCCGCAAAAAATCGAATAAGCAGTAAGAAATGGGAACAAAAAAAAAAAAAAAAAAAATAAAATAAAAAAAAATAAAATAAAATCGAATAAAATAAAATCGAATAAAATAAAATAAAATAAAATAAAATAAAATAAAATAAAATAAAATAAAATAACATAAAATAAAATAAAATAAAATAAAATAAAATAAAATAAAATAAAATAAAACAAAATAAAATAAAATAAAATAAAATAAAATAAAATAAAATAAAATAAAATAAAATAAAATAAAATAAAATAAAATAAAATAAAATAAAATAAAATAAAATAAAATAAAATAAAATAAAATAAAATAAAATAAAATTAAATTCGATTAAATTAAATTAAATTAAATTAAATTAAATTAAATTAAATTAAATTAAATTAAATTAAATTAAATTAAATTAAATTAAATTAAATTAAATTAAATTAAATTAAATTAAATTAAATTAAATTAAATTAAAATGAATTAAATTAAATTAAATTAAATTAAATTAAATTAAATTAAATTAAATTAAATTAAATTAAATTAAATTAAATTAAATTAAATTAAATTAAATTAAATTAAATTAAATTAAATTAAATTAAATTAAATTAAATTAAATTAAATTAAATTAAATTAAATTAAATTAAATTAAATTAAATTAAATTAAATTAAATTAAATTAAATTAAATTAAATTAAATTAAATTAAATTAAATTAAATTAAATCAAATTAAATTAAATTAAATTACATTAAATTAAATTAAATTAAAATTCACCATCTTTGGATAAATTTATGAGAGCGCGCCGGCTGATTTCAATTCGATTAATGACTCAAATAATCGATTTTGGTTCGATTAATTGGCACAGTTTACTCGGTTTGACTTTAGCGTTTTCTGAAAATTAATGACTAACGCTTTGCACTTTATTAATTCTGCCACCCATACTAAAGATGATCTTACACTTACACCCCCACACGCATGTGGTACGAATCACTTAAACTTTAATAAATTCCATGAAATTCAATATTCGATCCACTTAAATATGAGCGCTTCACATCCGATTGATTACTGTTGCATATTTATGTGATTATAAGTTTCAATAAATGCTGATTGGTTCCTGGTATATTGAGTCTTCTGATGCATGCATGTGTGTGTGTGTGTGTGTGTGCGTGCGTGCTCGCTTGTGTGGATTTGCATAAATCTATCAGCAGCTGTGCGCTTGCGGCTATGTAGAAATTGGCGTTAATATCAATATTGGCATCAGTATTTTGTGGTGGTGATGGTGACGCCGTCAATTCAAGAAAATTAATTTTAATGTACACATTTGAGTTGAATTTTAAGTATGTATGTATGTTGAATGTGTTTGTGTGCGTGTGTGTATAATATTGATTTCGTATCATGATGACCTTTCGCTTATTTGAGTAATTCTGCTGGGGCGATTGTTGCCTTTTGGTCCATCACTTAATGACTTTTATTTAAGCACTTAATTCTCGAAATTGAAATATCACTTTGAACATGATAAACACTCGCTCACATACACACACACAGAGCTCAGCTCAAACTTATTTCTTTAATATTTTGTGTGATTATTTATACAACCAAATGTGTGTTAAGGCCTTCATGCATTCATATCATTGACAGAGGTGAAGCGCCAAGTAACTCTCGTTCCACGCACGGGTATGTTCAACATTTCTTTGCTGTGTTCAAGAACCCCCCCATGTAATAAAAAAAAGGTGTCGTAAAATGTACAATAAAATATACATTATTGTAATAATAAACGCACACGTATATATTTATGTACTTACGTGAAAAGAATTACGCAAACCCTGCAAGAAAATTGGGTTCTGAAAAAAAAAAAAAAAAAATATTTAATTGCTTTTTGCAACAACTAAACTTTGTCCAGTTTATTAAATTTACTTACTTGATTTCACCACACTGAGGTGAGTAGAACAAATGCTACCAAGCGTCTCAAATAGCTTTTAAAATCAAGAGTATCTACAAAAGAGTTGAGCCGTCCTGGAATTTACTCCTAAAAAGCTCAACAGTCTCTTCTAAATAAGTCAGGTGCTTTCTTATTTCATTCGATTTCTCGCTACCTTCTGGAAAACGGTAGTTTGGCGGTTTCCGGTGATAACAAAGGTCTTGTGTGAACGATTTCTGGCAAGGCACCTTCCAAATTTCGCTTCATCCTGCGTGTACTCCATCGACAGGCAGTGCTTTTATCGGGATTCTATCTTTGCAATTCATGCGGACATTTTATATTCTTTCAGAAAGGTCCAGTACTCCTGGCTGCTCTTTCGCAAAACCTTTCTGAGATCTGAACTTAGGGCAACAAAGGTTATTTTGCTAGTAAAAAGGGCAAGTTTTTCCACTCCTGGAAACTTTTGTTGGGTACCTGCAATTTGTTTTCTAAACAGGTACCCCATTTTATTATTGACGATCGACCAAATAGTCTGGTTTTGAAATGGGTGTATTGTTTCTTAAAACCCATCCCGAATTACCATCTGAAAAACACACTAAGAAGTCCCTCCATGATTACTCTCATGTGGGTCGGTCGCCATTTTTCAATTTATTTGAGAAATCATCTCTCGACAATTAAAGAGTGATAAACGTTTCGACACTTTCCAGTTCGTTACTAAAATAGCCCATGAGTCATGGTTATATCTAGGTCCTCTTTTTACTCTCAAGTTCTCTGTACCGGGATTTCCCTAGCCTTCAGCTTCCCATAAAATATCAACTCGAACATTTCCTACAGGTTTAATTTGTTCCGTTAAAAACGAGAATCTACGCAGCTCCGACTGTGCGCAGTTATTCGCCCACCCACTCAAGCAAGTGCGTCCCTACTTTGCGTACGTGCTTGCGTGCGTGTAACTTTAGTATTGTAATAAAAACTGACATATGTGCGACATTTCGTCAATTGCATGAGCTTCAATATTTTGATGGATTGTTGTTTGAACACCGTTGGCATAGCTTGGACGTCATATCCACACAGAGGAGTACACGACGACATAGACGGATCGGTGTTTGTAACTTCAATATGTTAGAAAGATGGAATGTAAATCGATAGCTTCGATATTTGAATGGTTCTACATCAGCTGCTGCATATCAGCGCACTCGAAAGTTTAGTGCAAATTGTGTTTGTTTTTGTTGTTGGCATGGACTTGGCAGCACCGTCGTCGACATTGTTGGGCTAAACCTGCTTGGCTTAAGGTTCAGTTTATCAGCATGTCTTCATGTGTGTGTGTGTGTGTGCCATATACATATATATTTATAATGTACATACATACAACATGCACTTTCAATGACGCTTAATAGCTCCTAAAGCTGAAATTGTTAATGCTCAAAAGCAAATAGGACGTTCCCCATATATAAAAGCGTCCTGCACAACGCTGTCCTTCCCACACACGAGCATGCCAAAAACTCTTCTGTAGCGTTGTGTTCATGTGCGTGTGTGTGTTGTTGTTGTCGTATTTGTGCATGTTGTAATGTTGACGCTTGCAATTTGTGTGTAAACATCTTTTTATTATCCGAACAACACATTTTCGAAAGCTTTTAGCAATTTCGCTTGAATTTAAGTGCATGTGTGTGTGTGTGAGTGCGTGTGAGTTTTTTCTGTCATTTTTCTGGGTCACTTTAAGACCATTGAAATTTACATTGGTAACCACTTAAAAACATCTCAGCTCGATTCCATTGAGATTTACTTGCTTACTTAGTTCTTTTGTATGTTTGTTCATTCAAATGTTTGAGCTTTCACTTTGCATAAATTTTCTAATAAATGCATTTATTAATATGTAAACAGTTAGATATGGGTATTTTATGGGCTTTGCGGACCTTATGAGAGTATAATTTTTTTTTGCGAAATTTTAAAAGAAAAAAAATTTATTTTACTTTATTTAATTTTAATTTTTAAAAATTTTTTTTTTTTATTTTTTAAATCTTATTTTAGTTTTTTTTTTAATTTAATTTAATTCAATTTTATTGTATTTTATATTATTTTATTTTATTTATATTTCATTTTATTTAAATTTTTTTTTTTTTTTTTATTTTATATTATTTTATTTAATGTTATTTTATTGTTTTTTATTTAAATTTATTTTACTTTATTATATTTAATTTTTTTTTAATTTTATTTTATTTAATTTTTTTTTAATTTTATTTTATTTTATTTTATTTTATTTTATTTTATTTTATTTTATTTTATTTTATTTTATTTTATTTTATTTTATTTTATTTTATTTATTTTATTGCATTTCATTTTATTTTGTTTTATTTCATTTTATTTTGTTTCATTTTATTTTATTTTATTTTATTTTATTTTATTTTATTTTTTTAATTTTATTTTATTTTATTTTATTTTATTCTATTTTTATTTTATTAGATTTTATGAATAAATGTTTGGGAATTGTAGTGGGATCATTTCAGTAAAAAAGGATAGAAATTGCGCTTTAAAATTGGGCTCAAATAAGCGTTCGAAAAATCCTAAATTGGAATAAAAGCCAAATCCGCACTATGAAATTGGAATAGAAACCCAGTGCCTTAGTGAACAACTACCAAATTCCAACTGTGAGCTAAATTGGTGTGTTAGTGTACTCGCCTCCATATATCCTTGCTTCTGTGGGTGGCTGAAAACTTGCTTTTAGTAGCGCAAATTTGTTGTTATAGCATTCGAATGAATCGATGAAAATGAAGTATGGTAGTGGCAAGATTCAAGTGACAGCCAAAATGAGAGGTTTGCTTAGTAAGTGGGAAGGAAGGCAGTAGGATGCCGCTTTTGAAATCCACGCTGCATTGGTGGCACTCTGACGCACTTTGCGCAATCTATTCCACATTTCAAGCGCTGGATTGTGTTTGGCTACTTTGGTGAGCATGCGATATATGGCTACATACATATGTATGTATGTATTTGTGTGTGCCTATGAGTTGCAGCAACAGTCCCATTTGGTTCTGTTTGTTGATGATTTGCCGGCAACTTAGTGAACGACCCAGCACAATTGCTTGTTAGTGTCTAGTAAATGAGTTGTTTGTAGGTTTTGATTGGTGTTCGTTTTGTTTCAGCTGAGCGATTCTTAATAATGCTGATGCTGCGGTAGCTGTGGTAGGTATTGATATAGTGGCACAATTACATATGTATGTAAGTATGTACTTTGGTAGCCAAATATGCTGAGAATATTGGAAATTGTGATCGAATATTTAGTATTAGAAAATAAACTAAAGTGAGCTCGTAAGAGTTTAGGAAATGATTTACTGGAAGTGGTTATTCTATCCTGAAAGCCAATCAATCAAATTTACCAATCTGCCAAACATTTAGTCATAGAATAATATAAAAAAAAAATAAAAAAATAAAATAAAATATAACAAAATAAAATAAAACAACAAAATAAAATAAAATAAAATAAAATAAAATAAAATAAAATAAAATAAAATAAAAGAAAATAAAATAAAATGAAATAAAATAAAATAAAATAAACTAAAATAAAATAAAATAAAATAAAATAAAATAAAATAAAATAAAATAAAATATAATATAATAAAATAAAATAAAATAAAATAAAATAAAATAAAATAAAATAAAATAAAATAAAATAAAATAAAATAAAATAAAATAAAATAAAATAAAATAAAATGAAATAAAATAAAATAAAATAAAATAAAATATAATAAAATAAAATAAAATAAAATAAAATAAAATAAAATAAAATAAAATAAAATAAAATAAAATAAAATAAAATAAAATAAAATAAAATAAAATAAAATAAAATAAAATAAAATAAAATAAAATAAAATAAAATAAAATTAATAAAATAAAATAAAATAAAATTAAATTAAACTAAGTTAAATTAAATTAAATTAAACTAAATTACATTAAATAAAAAAAGTAAAAAATAAAATTAAATTAAATTAAATAAAATAATAATAAAAAAATTTAATTAAATTCAATTAAATAAAAAAAAATTAAGAAAAATATAATAAAATAATATAAAACAAAACACAACGTCACTGTCTTTGAATATTGGCAGGAGAACACTGAAAGTTAAATTTCTTTGTATATGTGCTTTGTTTGTGTGAATATATGTAAGTATGTATGTATGTTTGGAAATAGCGAAAAAAATGTTAACACACTGCAATTAAATTCAAGCAAATTGAAAATGAAAAATAATTATTTCACCTCACTACTTTTTTATGTTTACTTAATTATTCATACTTCATTTGCAAAATTTCTGACGCCCTTGATTGCCATAATCACAAAGAATCTTGTAAATTGAGCGAAAACATTTTGCCGTTTAAATTTCTTCAAGTTTCTTAAAAAACGAAAACAAAAAAAAAAACTCCAAGAAAATATTACCGCTACCTTGTCCCGGGCACGCCTCGTTTTTCTTCAACATTTTCAACACTCCAACTCCAGCATCTGTTGGCTGCATATTTTATAACGCACTTGGGCCTTTCTTTTAATCAAAATATATCAAAAAGAAATACAACAAAAACAACAATTACACTTTCAACTATCGCTGCGTCGCAGGCACCGCACGTTTGAAGCCGAATAAGTGGAGTTGGCAACATTTTTTTTGTTCTCCATCAACACTTAGCCATAGCCAAGAAGGTGTGGATGGAGTATGGGCAGATCAACAGAGTTGCTATTTTTTATTCAACGTTGATGATAGTTTACCCCCCTCTCCGCTAAATGTTATTTGCCATACGCTTTATGTGAACAAACACGCAACTTTCATAGTAAACGCCTCTACGACCCGGATGCCAGTTGCAGGACGTTCGGTTTGAAAGTGTTGCTTGGTCTTGGTAATGCGGAAGGCAGACTTATTTGAGTACAAAGAATGCTAGAGGATATACTTTTCTCATTACCTCTTTTGTTTGTGTGTAAATTTGTGTGCATTGCCTGTATGTGTGTGTGTGTGTGTGTTTGTGGCGAGTACAAAGCCTTCTCCACACTCAGGTTGTCGTCCTGCTAACTAAAATAATAACTTTTTTTATTATTACTCTCCACTACGGTTATCTTACATCTTTCATTTTCCCCCCCTCTTCACACACACTCATACACACAACAGCCAAACACTTGAATATAAACTCAATCTTAGGTTCACATATGCTTCTTCTTCTCGTTGTTTTCGTTGTTCGCTTTTCCGGCTCAACTTTCAATGCCCATTTTCGTCTGCCTATTTTGTGCTCCACTTTGAGCATTTCTCTTTCTAGCTTTTTTTTTTTTTTTCTTCTACTTTACTCACATCTTATTGTTGCATGCCACATTTTGTGTGTGTGTGTGTGTGTGTGTGTGTGTGCTCTGGTTAGTGATTTGCCATACGCTTCCTCTCGAGTTGAGTGTTTAATGACATGCACTGACTGTTGCTTTGTTGGGTTGATGAAGTTGCTGATAGGCAAGTAGTGCTATTAGAGTACTTGTTGTTGTTGTTATTGTTGTACTGCTTTGTTGGCATTTACGTTTCTTTATGGCAAGTCGACAAACTTCTAAGTGCATTCTAAGCAGTGAGATTTTTGTAAGGTGAATGAATGCCTGTTGGACTCTTCATGTTAAACATTTGCTTTATTTGGCAGCTTCCGGCTTATTTTGTGTACAACTATTTGGGCCATGTTAATGCACTCACAAACGTTTATCTACTCAGACATACTTGTATTTTTGCTACCCAGCAAGCAAAAATCGTTGGAGAATGTGCTCTATTGCTGTCAAATTGGAGTAATTGCTTAAGTGGTTTGTTGGCATGCAAAAGTGGACCAGTTCGAGTTTCTACATATTTTGACAAATAATTAAGAAAAAATATTGATTTTGTGCTTCCTAAATTTTACGTTAAAAACAACAAAAATAATTTTATTTTTGACCCAAAATTTAAAACACCTGATACAATAATTTTTTTCTTTATTATTTATCAAGATATTGGAAATTTATCAAGAACATTCATTTGGGGATTAAATGTGTTTTCTAAATTTTTCTTTTCAATTTGAAGTAAGAATATGAAATGGAAACAAGAAAAAAATTTAACAGAAAAAAAAATTCAAAATTATAAAAAACAGAAGAAGAAATAATTGTAAAATGAATACAAAATATTGAAATAGAGAAATAGAGGCTGGTTTCTGAGATATTAAAATCTGAAAATATTTTCGTCAAACTGAAACAAATCTAAAATTATGTGGAAATATAAGAATGAGAAAGAAGAGGAAATATGTAGAAAATGAATACGAAATATAGAAAAGGATAGAGAAAAAAAATTCCAAAAAAAGAATTCTTAATGGGCTGGTTGAAGAAATATAAAGAGCTAAAAATGTTTCCTTTATCATGCGAAAGAAATTTCTTTAAAGAAAATGAAAGAAGCTTCAACAGAAACTCGAAAAGATTCTTAATGATTTTTAAACGAATTGTTTTAGAATTCTTTAATAAATAATACAGAAAAACAGTCCCAAATATTAATCTTTTAACGATCTAAATATCAGCCAAATAATTTTTAAAATTGTACGCGACATTCGTGAAAATTAAAAAACAAAGTTTTAAAAATTTTAAAAATTTTTTAGAAAATATTTAGATATTTTGGAGTATGTTTCGTAGGCCATACAATTTAAGAAAAGTCTATTTAATATATTTAACAAATCAAAGGCTATTTTTTCCCTTTTTTTTTAAATACTTGACCTTTTTTAAATTTAACTTTAAGAAACGAAATTTTCAGAGCAGCATAAAATTTGTACAGTGTATGTGTCCGAAAGCTGGCTTAGATGCATTTCTAAAGATATTTTAAATCGTTTTCGATATTTTACAAATATTTCGATACCTTGCCACGCCCACAATTTTCCAAAAATGTATTTTCTTAAAATGAGTTTGTGTTTGTGTAGGTAAAATGTTGTTGTATGCAAAAATTCATCAACATCTCAGAGGGTCGGGTTCAATTCATATCGGTCACCATATGAAATTTATTAATGGTACAAGACTGAAGAGCTTTCGGGCTAGCCAAATTTCTAAAAATTTAGTGCGACTTTCAAAACACTTTAAAGTCTTAAGTACTTTGTTAAACTAAAATTTTTTCAGTGTATTAATTTTTTTATTTTTAATTTGCAGTTTGTTTTAAGACCTTTAAAGATTGAAAAAATGAATTAAGACTAAATTTGGCTTTGGGATTGACTGGGTTGATTTATAAAAAGCTTTACTAGAAGAGCTTTGAAATTTATATAAAGCTGTAAAAGGTGCTTTTATACTTCAAGTTGGAGCCCTGTTTTTACACCTAAACAAAACTTGTGAGCATAGTTCCCAAAGCATAACAAAAAAAAATATTTTTTAACGCTCTATTTTATCCCGACAATTTCAGCATTTCAGAAAAAACATTTCGGTATTTTTGGGGATTCAAAAAAATTTCTTCATTGTAGTAAGTTTGTGGTCACGTTTGCGGTTTTGCTCATCTATGTCCTATTGTTGTATTAATATGAGCCTAGAATTTGTTTTGTTATTTTAATAAAGTCCAATGAAATGCTGCTATTGTCATAACAAGGCAGCATTAAAACCTTTTGAGTTTTGCGGTTTGCAAATTAGAAAGCACACCCCTGGCACCTAGACACCCGTTTGCCGCAAAACTTGCAGGAAACTGCTGGAAATGAAGTTTAGAATTTTCTTTGGTTTCACTCTTTGTTGTTGTGAAATATTTTGCGGTATATATACAAAGGTTAATTAAGTGACCCCTTAAAATAAAATAAATGATCAAAAGCAAGTTTAAATTCCATTTGTGCCTTTAAAGTAAATTATTTCGAAATTTTGTTTATGCCACAAATTCCACAAAAAGAAGAAGAAGTATAAAAAAAAAACCTAAATCAGTAACTCAAGATTGCGAATGGCGTATTTGGTCGTTCCATTCATTTTCGTTGATTTCATAATGTTGTCTGTAGAATTTCAAATACGAGTATTTGCTACGTGATTTTCATTTCATAAAATTAGCTGTCTGTATTTTTTATACAACAACAACAAAAAAAAAACGTACACAACAAAAACTATGCTGAACCAACTCGAATTTCGGAAATGAGAAAAGTGGGTGGTGGCGAAATGGCAAGGTGGTGAGTTTATTGATGTGTGGTTGCTTTTAAATCCCAACATATCCGGTGTGCTTGCGTTGAGTCGCAGCTCCATTTACCCAGCTCAACATGATTGCAGTGACATAATTCGTGCTATTTTTTTTTTTCTTTTACTCGTAGCTGTTACTTACACTTTGCAGTTGGCGGGCAATTTTACGTGGATTTCAATTTAAAGGTGAGTCGTTTGTAGGTGTGAATTTCGATGTTGCAATGTTTGTATGAAGTGTTGAGGGAGTTAGATGTCTGTAGGAATTTAATGATTGCTTGGAACCCGGTAATACTTTAAATATATCTCTGAAAATAGTTGAGATATGAAAAAAAGTCACAATGATTTTTGCAACACTCATCAACACCTTTCGTTTGATACCCATATTGTACAAACATATTTTGGGTCACCCGGGTCGACATATGCGTCAATAACTCAGAAACCAGACGAGTTATCGTAGTGAGCGGTATCTTAGGTTATATGTTAGACATCTGTTAAAGCAATGGCGAGTATTACATTCAATTCCATTCAACCGTTTTTGAGTGATGCGCGAACAAACATACATACAGATTGGTAAAAATTCTTAAAACCGTTGCAGTGGATTATTTTGGATTACATTTTTTTTTGATAGTACCTCTGGTAATTTTACAAGTTGAATGTAAAAACATTTTTTGTAATTTTCTTTGCTGTGAAATTAATTTAAAATTTTCCTACACGGTTCTCACTTACCAACTGAGAATATCTTTGTTGCTAAATGTGTGTTGGAATATTTCGTGAAACACAATGTGTTGAATAGCAAATATTAAATTGTAACGTGCTCTGAATGAATTTAAAATATTACAGAACTTAAGTGAATATTATGCGAGATATTTTCATCACCTGCACACCTAAACTGACAAGGGTCGTGCGTGCTGTGTTCGACCAACTCTGACTGATAGCAGTTGGTGGGTGGATGGTGTGTGCGATAACATAAATTTGAAAAAAAAAGAAAACACAATACAACAAAAAAATACATGTACAACGCTGATAAAAACAAATGTTTGTTGAAAAATTAAAAAAGCGCTAATGTGATGAATTATAATTCGTTGAATAATCCACATCAAAGTGCTAGTCACATAAATGCCATTTGGAGTAATTTTAATCTAATTAGAGGAGTTGCAATAATAAATCAGGGGATGAAACATAGACTATTGAATTACTTTTAGGTGATTAGAACACACCGCTGATTAGAGTCGAAATTACGTACAGTTGTGGAAGAAAAGTTTGGCGTCGAGAAGCTGTTGCGACACAGATTTCTGATAATTTCGCCACAGGGCTCTCTCACCTGCTCTATGAGAACAGTTTTCAGACTTACCTCATTTTATTTTATAATATTTTATGTTATGTTATTTTATGTTATGTTATGTTATGTTATGTTATGTTATGTTATGTTATGTTATGTTATGTTATGTTATGTTATGTTATGTTATGTTATGTTATGTTATGTTATGTTATGTTATGTTATGTTATGTTATGTTATGTTATGTTATGTTATGTTATGTTATGTTATGTTATGTTATGTTATGTTATGTTATGTTATGTTATGTTATGTTATGTTATGTTATGTTATGTTATGTTATGTTATGTTATGTTATGTTATGTTATGTTATGTTATGTTATGTTATGTTATGTTATGTTATGTTATGTTATGTTATGTTATGTTATGTTATGTTATGTTATGTTATGTTATGTTATGTTATGTTATGTTATGTTATGCTATGTTATGTTATGTTATGTTATGTTATGCTATGTTATGTTATGTTATGTTATGTTATGTTATGTTATGTTATGTTATGTTATGTTATGTTATGTTATGTTATGTTATGTTATGTTATGTTATGTTATGTTATGTTATGTTATGTTATGTTATGTTATGTTATGTTATGTTATGTTATGTTATGTTATGTTATGTTATGTTATGTTATGTTATGTTATGTTATGTTATGTTATGTTATGTTATGTTATGTTATGTTATGTTATGTTATGCTATGTTATGTTATGTTATGTTATGTTATGTTATGTTATGTTATGTTATGTTATGTTATGTTATGTTATGTTATGTTATGTTATGTTATGTTATGTTATGTTATGTTATGTTATGTTATGTTATGTTATGTTATGTTATGTTATGTTATGTTATGTTATGTTATGTTATTTAATTTTATTTAATTTTTTAAATTTCATTTTCTTGTTTTACCATGTTTCGGTTACATGTGCTGCATTATCGACAGATACAAGTATCGGGTAAATCTCTAGCGGAATTTCCATATGTTGTATATACATATGTAGTACCTATGTATGTATGTATGTACATATGTATTTCATCTTCATATGTACATACATAGGATTTTGTATCTAATCCATAAATTCTTACGTTTATTTCCCTTCTCTCTTATTTAGTCTTCTTTTTTCACGTACTCAACTTATGTTTCTGGTTGCTTTAAATTTTTTATAAAAACATATGACCTTTAAAAGTTTTCCTGTTTGCTTGAACATTCACATGACTTTTATAGATTGCACTTATGTACATATGTATGTATGTTGTTATTATTGCTTTGACATCCATGCTTGTTGAGATTATAAGATTTGTTCAATAGCACACCAGAAGTACAGCAAAATAAATCACTGTAATGCAAAACTTACTCTACAACATTGAGCACGCATTTCACCTCTCCTAGCTACTAAGCCCTGATCCGCTTGGCCTTGTGCTTCTTACACTTTTGATGTTTGTTTTATTACAAATTCTTCGCCCTAATTTTTGCTTTGCTGAACTGTCAGTTGGGGAGTTTTTTGCTGTTATTCTTCTCAGTTTGTTGTTTGTGTACATATGTATGTATATTTATGTGTGTGATTAAGTTTCTTTAAAGAATTTATTTTGCGGAACAGATGGTTCGACATGTTTGGATATGATTACACATGTAGGCATCACAGGCGGCAGTGCAAAACGGCATATAGCATGGATTTTAGAGTGATCACATTTGTATCAAGAATTTTCGGAAAACAATCGAACTTGACAGGAATTTGTTGTTATCATGAGTGACACGCTATTTGCCATTTTTAGTGAAAAACGACCAAGACGTGCATGGATGAATTTGTTATGTCGCAAAAATTCAATTACAATTTTTTAGTAGTCAGAAATATTGATAACTTCAAAATTGATTTTGTTCAGAAATCGGTGTTTTATCAGAAAAATCTCTATCCAAAGTATTACAAAAAATAAATCATGTACTATAAACCAGGTCCTGCTGCGCTGCGTCCCAAAACTTTTAATAGATTTAGCTCGATTTTGCTTATTCTCTTAGTGGAACTTAAAGACAGATATAAAAATTTATTCTGAGTTTTGTATTTTATATTTTTCAAACATTTGACTTTTACCTATTAAAACGATGACTGATAAAGTTAAAACCGATATTTATTAAAATAATCGATTTGATTAAAAATCGATTTTTAAAAATAATCGAGTAGAACAAAACTCGAAAGTTAAAAATAATCGATTTGAGTAAAAATCGATACATAATGTAATCGATTTCAGAAAAAATCGATAACTATAAAAATATTTTATTTAAGTAAAATTCGAATGTTTAAAAAAAGATTAAAGTTAAAACCGATATTTTTTAAAATAATCGATTTGATTAAAAATCGATTCTTAAACATAATCGAGTAGGGCAAAAATCGATAGTTAACAATAATGGATTTAAGTAAATTTCGATAGCTAAAAATAATCGATTTGCGTAAAAATCGATACTTAAAATAATCGATTTCAGCAAAAAATCGATAGCTAGGAAAGTAATTGATTTTAGTTAAATTCGATAGGAAAAAAATAGATGTAAGTAAAAATCGATAACTAAAAAATAGTCGATTATTTACACACTTAAAGAAGTGGTTTTCGAGTCCTATTGAATTTTTAAAATTTGGAAAATATCGGTTACCTGAAAATCGTCTTTGGTTGTTTCTGCTGTGGAAAACTTATTATTAGCTTAACAATTATTTTATTATAATATCAAGGATATCAATATATACATATTTATGCACACAGAACCGTATTTATGCCAGCTTTATGTATGTTATTAAGTTTACGCTGACAGCGTGACACAATAACCCCGCTTGGTTAGTGACCCAAATCAAATAAATTGACTGCCATGCTCGCTCGTCATGCTCAGCTGTTCACACCACACTTGGATTGCTTCAATATTATTATGCAAGTTGTTGTTGGCGTTTTTGTTATTTCGTACACACACACACACACACACACACACACACAAAAGCAAGCAACATTTGCAAGAGAGAGACTAAATTTGGTCACTTCCTTTGAGCTCCCTAATATTTTTGTACGCTTTCAACGGATTGTTGGTTGCCCTGCTATGACCAATACGCCCTTTCCGTGGCATTGTTTATTTGTTGTTTTAAGCGAGTAATGGTAATAAGCTAGTGGAGCAACGACTGGATGCTGTGGGGGTGTTAGAGCAGCGAAGCCCTTTTCACTAATTTTTTGTTTCTCAGTTTTTTGTTGTAGTACACCGCTTTTGTAGTTGGTTTTGTCAAATCCCTCTGCTAACTGAATTAATTTTTTTTTTTTTTAAATTTAATGTGTTTTTGAATGTTGCTCTTAGCAAATTGTAAACTAGTTTTTAATTCCCTTTTATTTCCTATTTTAGCCAGCAACGATGCCAACGCCGAACTTTCATTCGTGACTTTAATGAAAATGCAAAAACGTATGCGAAGGCACGCTTGCGGGGGGTGGTGTTGTTGCAACTTGCGCTTTACCTTCTCTTTGTTTTTTGACGCATTCAGCGAAAGGGCAGACAGCAAAAGCAAAATGTAACACAAATAGTCCGCGTACGTGTTTAAGCTGAAAGTCAGGTAAATGAGATTTACTACGTCTCATGATATTCTCTGTTGTTTTGAGGTAATTAGGATAATGTTGTTCGCATTTCTTTATGATTTTCGTTTGACCAGGAAAGCCATT
>OX608081.1:21287711-21346899 GCA_951509765.1 Sphenella marginata | reverse complement strand
ATTGCTCGCATGGTTGAAAGCCTCACAAAGGCGACCACGTTCACACCTCAGCGCGCTTACTAACCCGCCCATGGCTTCCTAATACAAGTGCACCTTTGCATGCATAAATAAATATTTATATTTACATACATACTCGAATATATGAAGGTGTTTACATAAATGCCACATACATATACATATATATACGTACCAATGTGTGTGTAGTTGTACGCACACTGAGCGTTGGCATTTGAAAAACCGCAAAGTTTGACGCGAGAAGATTTTTCCACATATCTCATATTTTTAAAGCAGCAGCGAACGCGGTGGCTAGTGAGACAAAAATGTTCGTCCGAACTAGATACATAAAGTTTAAAAAGTAACTAGTTACAAAGTACTTATTTTACAACTAGTTTAAAAGCAGTTAGCTTTCGGTGAATTTTCGTGACTTTGTTGCTACCGATTTTTATCATCATATCTCCAAAACCAGTTGAGATATGTAACTTAATCACATCGTTTATTGCAGCACTCATAAACACCTTTAGTTTGATACCCATATTGAACTAACATTTTTGAGTGACCCTAATTCATATATTGCGCGATAACTTCTAAACCAGTGGAGTTATCGAAATAAGACATACCCTAAACTTTAAGTAAGACTGCTAGTAGTGCAGCAGTGAAACTTGATTTCAATTCTTTTTAGTAGTCTTTGAGTTATACGCGAACAAACTTACAGACAGACTGACAAAAATTTTAAAAACTGTTGTTTTGTTTTCTATTGATACAATAATGACTCCTGCTGCAACAAATTTATTATATAATATTAAACTGTTGAGTATTGCACTAATTAAGAATAGTAAGAGAGGCTGTATTTTCCCTCAGATTTTTCCTACAGGGTACCATTTCAATCCTTTTATACTCGCATGAATGTAAGCATATTCGAGTCACGTTTGAAGTGACGTTGCCCTTCACAATTCACCTTAGTCAGCTATGCGCCGTGGGGATGCAGCAAGCCGTAGTTGTTGCCAAAAATTGTTAACATGAAAAAGTGCTCACCCATTGATGTTGCATTTTATGAATGCACCGCCATCACTCTTCAACGTAAATATATCCATATGGCATGAGTTCTATGAGTTTGGAATACGGCACACGTCGGACAATCGGTCGATGTTAGTTGAATAAAAGCTGACTTATGCTTACGTTATTTGGCTTATTTTAATGTAAAGAGAAAAATGGTTTTGGCAGGTATGAAAGAGTTTTTACAACAACAACAACAACACATACATACATATGTTTCTACACTTGAAAATGGATGTGAGAAAATGCACGAATGTGTTGATAGGTTGTTGGGCTGATGGCTGTCGTTTTAGACGTTAGTTAGGACTAAGCAAGTCAAGGCATAGTTTCTAGACCTTTGAGAGTTCAAAAACCCTTCGATGCGTAAACTTTTGTCAGTAAGACCTGCGTTTGTTTGGAAGCTCTTCTTCTTTAGAGCCTCTCATAGAAACGATTCAATGAAAACAAACTAAGTCTCAGATAAGGGAAACTCCATTTTAGGTGACGATCAAGGGGGACGGGCTCTGGTTGCTCTCCTGAAGTCAAGTACGGACATCATCACATTGAAAAGCCGTGCTTGGCGATTTCATTCGGGAACCAGCAATAATGTCAGCCCAGAAATCCAAGGAAGAATCACGCGAACTGAGTCGGCAATTGGCAAGTGAAGTCCTCTCTCTACTAACGAAGATAACGCTCTATAGTTGACTTATCGCATCCTTCCTGGATTATGATGCAGTAACTTGGACACTGAGAGCATCTCAATGAGGATCGCTAACTGTCTAGGGAGACAAGAGTCTTGGACTTTCGTTGTTGGAATTTGATGACAAAATAGGTAAGGAGACGGACGTCTGGGTAAGGAACGTATCGCTATTACAACAACAACAATTCCGTTACTCGGAAATTTCGAGAGAAAGATTCTTCGAGACATCCAGGAGCCGAACAAGATTTAAAGGCGAATAAAACCCCAATGCCTCCGTTGGCTGTGGCCGCGTTGTGTGATGAAATTAAGATGTTCCGGCCCAAAGCTGTTCTTATCTTCTTGGTAGCAAAGGAAGAGGGAGACCAAACCTATTAATGAAAGGGCCAAATGAAGACCGATGCGCGAGGCCGTGAGGATTCCAATTGGAGCTAGTGGACAGAGAAAGGAAACGACTTGAGAGCTCTGTTGTGCGGTGAAAGAGGTTTAGGATTTTTAAAGAGAAACTAGAAATTGCGAAACCATGCCAAGGCTGGGGTACTTTATTTCCTACACAACTAGCAGCTAAATTTTTTTTTAACCTGAAAAGAGATCAGTCTAATAAAATCAAAACTAGCAGTGATCGAACTCTAAAAGTAAATAATAAGGTCAGAAGCTTTAACTGTAAGTCAGTGGCGGATACAAAATTTTAAGAAGGGGGGAATGCAACCTCCTCTGTGAATCCGCCCCTGCTGTACGTTTTGCAGCATTCCGAGCCAATCTTGTTTTAAACAATTTTTTATTTTTTTTTTGACTTGGTTCAGTTGAACAAAAAAAAAAAAAAAATTGGTTCGCCAATAAACAACAAAACAAACCCAAATGACTAAACCAAATTCACCTCACTCTCTCCGACAAAGCACACCACCCTCGCTACCTTATTCCCGTTAGTTATACACCGCGATTTGTTCATAAAATAGTTGAGCGTTTAACTGGTTTTAGCTGGCAGTGAGAAAGTTTTGTCCCATTTAGTTCCGCTTTTGCACCCAGGCGTTTTTGTCCACCCAGCAAATATAAACAATTTGTACAAAGTTTTCCGGCCACAATTGACTAGCAAATCCGTGCATTGGGCTTGCTGTTGGCGCCGTTGGTTGCTTTCACGACCAAACTAAAACTCAGCACAACAACAAATTTACAACAAACTGACGACAAATGACAAGAATAACGTGAGTCCACGCACCTGCATGCGGTGCTGTTGTTGGGCTCACAACCCCTTCGATAGACACCAACGCGCAACGGTGCATCTAAAATGGCGGGCGTTTTGTGGCAAATAAATACTCAACGGGGGGGGGGCGAGTTTTATGAATAACTGGAGTCCTACAGGCTGTTGGCTGTTGCTGTTTAGTGTTGCGGCTACTGCTGCCGTTACTCATGCCGTGCAATTTTTTTTTTTTGTTTTTTTTTTTTGTCCTTTGCTCACCAAAGTTTCGATTTTATTTTCATTTTATGTACTTCGCCAGCGACTAACTTCTTTTGTTTGAATTTACTTTGGTTTCTTGTGAAAGTTTTCGAACTTACTTTTTGGGGTTTTTTTTTTCTTTTTTTCATTTAACTAAATGTTTGCACTTTCTGTGGCATTGTTCGCTCATTTGTTTTTGTAGTTGTTGTTGTTGTTGTTGTATTCTCTGTTTCAACTCAGTGCAGCTAATTAAATAACAAATTGTTAGAATTTACTTTGGAATTCCAACATTTATTCGAACGATTGTGAGTGGAGCAAATAGTGCTGCTTACGTTTTGCTTTAACGCTTTGACCCTACAATGTACCTATGTGTGAGTGTGCATGTGTGTGTGCGCGACATAGTGGTATTGTACTCTTTATACATTTAATCAATAACAAAAAAATTCATTAAATTGCTTGATTTTAAAGATTTACTCAAGCGCATTTCGTGATGAGATTTTTAAATTGCATACTTTAAGGCGCCGATTAAGCTCCTCTTGGCGTAACAATTACCACCTGCTAACCCGTAACGCTACCCTCCATGCCAATTCATTACGACCTCAGCGATGGCTCACCGAACTGCAACGCCTGGCGACTGTTTTCTTCTCTTTCTATTACTACGAGTATTTGCATTTCCATTGTTGCGTGCGTTGTTGGCTAGTTGCTGGTACAGTGGGGGGGGGGGGGGGGGGGGGGGGAAGAAGGGTGTGTGGTTGTGTAGTAGTGCATTGGCTGCCTGAGTGCGTTAAGTTTATTTAGTTTGCACTTGAAAAAAAAGCGCAATAACGGACCACAAGTGTACCGTTAAGTATGCCAAAGTGGCTGAAATAGAGCAGTGCGCGCTGAAATTTAAGTAGGTGGTCTTCTTCTTCTTCTTTAATTGCACAGAATAGCCGACTTGGAAGTAATCTAATTGCTTTGAAGAGGGAAGTTTAATTTATTAAATTAATGCTACTTAATTTGTGAAATGATAAATTGTAAGAGAAAAATAAAATTTAAAAATTTTTGAAATGTGTGAAATATATTGTGCAATAAACATATGTATATCGACCAATAAAATATTATGTCCAATAATTTTGGGGGATTGTGCCTAATATAAAAAAAAATAAATTCAAATAAATACTTAGACTTGAATATAATTTTATAAATTTTAGAAAAAATTGTAAATTATTTGGTACAATAACAATATATTGGGCAATAAACGTATGTCGAGCAAGTTAAATATACTGTACGGGGCTCTTTGATAAACAAAATAAAAAAATATTAGATTCTAATACTTAGGCTTGAATCAAAATTTTAAATTTTTAGAAAATTGTATGTTAAATTGTGCAATAAAAATATATTGCACAGTAAATATACATTGTATAATAAAAGCGATTTTAAAATAATTCTAAAACGTTTTACGGAAAAAAGCACAACAAATATATATATATATGGTATTATAAATTACACTGCACAATAATATTTGGGATCATTAATAAACCAAAGAAAAAAGATTAGATCCAAATCTTTGAACTTGAATAAAAAAACGTACATTAAAAAATTATTGTGCAATAAAAATATATGCTATCATAAAATATCTATAATGTATAATAATTTATCCAAATACTTGGACTAGAATGAAAAGTTTTACAGTTAAGAAAAAAAATGATAAGGCATATTGTGCAATTAAATATATGTTGCACAATAAATACATATTGTATAATAAAAAAAAAAAAATTGTATTCAAGTACTTAGACTTGAACTATTTTTTAATCTGGGCTCGATTTCTTGTCCTACTTGCTTAAAGGAATTTACTTCTAAATTGTCTACTCAGTCCACCTGCTTGTAATAGTGGTTCATCGTTGGATTTCGAGTCTGACAGATTGGTCTTAATGCAGGTTCCCAAGTTAAATAAGTGATAACTTAAACTTCAAGTTACAAATCTAGTAATGCTGCGGTGAAAGTTGCATTTAATTCAATTGAGGAGTTTTTGAGTGCAACGCGAACAAACATACAGACAGACTTACAAAATAAAAAAAATTTTGCTATGGATTCCATTGGCTCAGTATCACTTTTCCCCTCCCTTAATTGTAGGGTGATTTACCCTAAAATTTTTATCAACTTCCAACAATCACCATTTTTGTGGGGTACCCATGATGAATATCATTCACGACCGGCGCACAGATAGAAACCACTTCATCACTCGCCGCTGACCACCACACTTTAGAGCAAAGAGATATTTGCCATTCTTCTATGGCACAAGTAAGACGCTATGCACTGTGGGAGCAACTGAATCCTTTCAAAGCTTTGTAACTTTATTTGCACAAAGTCATTGCCATCCACTGCTGGGCATCTTTATACCCTCGTCCTTGTGCACAGGTCATCAGCTCACACAGCCAACGAATATGAATTGCGTCATGAATGACTCCGATTGTGAATTGTGTCTGCCGTATGAAATTTGTACCATTTGAGTGTGAAAATTGTGGCAAGAGTCGTGGTTTAGTTACTCTTGACTGCACTTACGTGAAACGCGGTTGGCCGCTTTGGAATTGAATGGCATACGAAGAACACATGGCGCATGATATGTATAAACTTCAATTGATATCTTTATTGAGGACATAACGAATGGCACAAATGTTTAAGGTGGTGAATTCAATGAGAGTGGTATATAGTAGCTGCAATTTTTTGAAATCGAGTAGTGAAAGTTCAGCAAAGCTTGAAATATTTTTTTTTTTAAATTTTTCAATTAATCTTTCTTAACTCGGTCAAATAAGACATGAACAAATTTAATTTGTAAGACATACCCAGACGATAAGTATGAGTTTAGTGCCGAAATTGTAATTAAAAAGCAAATGACCTTCTTACAACCTGTGAACATCAAAATGTAAGCTATTACCAAATAAAGTTTACAACTCCACTGAAATGTCATCGGTCATCAACGTGTGCTTAGATGTAATTAAAAACTAAAAGCATTTTAATGCGACTTCGTGCTGAAATACTGATTACGCATTCAGAATGTGGTATATAAACTATTCATTACGCTAAGATGCGGAAAATAAAAAGAACGGTGCGTGTGTGTCTTACATAGAATCCCAAGAGGAATCATCCTCAAGTCAAAAAGAAAAAAACAACATTATTATATGAAATATAATATAAAGAAAATAAAACAAAATAAAGTAAAATAAAATGAAATAATATATATAAATAAAATAAAATAAAATAAAATAAAATAAAGTAAATAAAAATAAAAAAAAATAAAATAAAATAAAATAAAATAAAATAAAATAAAATAAATTAAATTAAAGTAAAATCAAATAAAATAAAATAAAATGAAATAAATTAAAATAAAATAAAATAAAATAAAATAAAATAAAATAAAATAAAATAAAATAAAATAAAATAAAATAAAATGAAATGAAATAAAATAAAATAAATTAAAATAAAATAAAATAAAATAAATTAAAATAAAATAAAATAAAATAAAATAAAATAAAATAAAATAAAATAAAATAAATTAAAATAAAATAAAATAAAATAAAATAAAATAAAATAAAATAAAATAAAATAAAATAAAATAAAATGAAATGAAATAAAATAAAATAAATTAAAATAAAATAAAATAAAATAAAATGAAATAAATAAATTAAAATAAAATAAAATAAAATAAAATAAAATAAAACAAAACAAAATAAAATAAAATAAAATGAAATAAATAAAATAAAATAAAGCACAACAAAATAAAATAAGACAAAATAAAATAAAATAAAATAAAATAAAACAAAACGAAATAAAATAAAATAAAATAAAATAAAATAAAATAAAATAAAATAAAATAAAATAAAATAAAATAAAATAAAATAAAATAAAATAAAATAAAATAAAATAAAATAAAATAAAATAAAATAAAATAAAATAAAAGAAAATAAAATAAAATAAAATAAATTAAAATAAAATAAAATAAAATAAAAGAAACCAAACTAAAATAAAATAAAATAAAACAAAATAAAATAAAATAAAATAAAATAAAATAAAATAAAGTAAACTGAAATAAAATAAAACAAAATAAAATAAAATAAAATAAAATAAAATAAAATAAAATAAAATAAAATAAAATAAAATAAAATAAATTAAAATAAAATAAAATAAAATAAAGTAAAATACAATAAAATAAAATAAAATAAAATAAAATAAAATAAAATAAAATAAAATAAAATAAAATAAAATAAAATAAAATAAAATAAAATAAAATAAAATAAAATAAAATAAAATAAAATAAAATAAAATAAAATAAAATAAAATAAAATAAAATAAAATAAACTGAAATAAAATAAAACAAAATAAAATAAAAAAAAAAAAAAATTAAATAAAAAAATAAAATAAAATAAAAAAAAAAAATAAATTAAAGCAAAATAAAATAAAAAATTTTATTATAATTATATTATTAAAGACTTCTATTTTGCCTACTGATTCAAATAGTGTTAACCTCACTCACTCCTTCTCTTTTCGAATGTGACACACATACATACATAAACACTAAGAATACAACTCACGTACAATGAAGGACAGTTGTCGCAGCATGTTTTGCTTGTTCATCTGTTTCACTTTCCGCCTTTACGTACTGTAGCGCAACTCGCTACATTCACCCCGCCGTTCCCTTTTTTCCTACCAACTCGCAACTATATTTTGCTTTCGTGCAATTGCATTTACGAGATAAATTTGTATGTATGTACATATGTATGTATGAGTGTTATACATAAGTTGACCATAGCACTGGTGAGTTAGTTGCTGATGACCGCGCACGTACAAAGTGTATACTTAAATCACACACAAAAAACGATAATTATAACCCACTCTAGGGCGCAGCGTGCATTTTGGACATTTGTTTCGTCTTCAATTAATTAAATGGTTGATTAGTATGCGTTCACATGCTCACATAAATAGATAGACAGATAGCCAAGTAATGTATTATCTAAAGCTTAAATATGTTGTTTGTGTTATTATTTATTTGGAAGGTTTTGTGGGTTTTGCTAAAATAAATCAGTCCAAGTGAAGTACTGAAAGAACGGATGGAGTTATTTGAAAATTCTTTTTAGTGTTATCTCTCCCTCAATTAATTTAATTTAATTCAATTTAATTTAATTTAATTCAATTCAATTCAATTCAATTCAATTTAATTTAATTTAATTTAATTTAATTTAATTTAATTTAATTTAATTTAATTTAATTTAATTTAATTTAATTTAATTTAATTTAATTTAATTTAATTTAATTTAATTTAATTTAATTTAATTTAATTTAATTTAATTTAATTTAATTTAATTTAATTTAATTTAATTTAATTTAATTTAATTTAATTTAATTTAATTTAATTTAATTTAATTTAATTTAATTTAATTTAATTTAATTTAATTTAATTTAATTTAATTTAATTTAATTTAATTTAATTTAATTTAATTTAATTTAATTTAATTTAATTTAATTTAATTTAATTTAATTTAATTTAATTTAATTTAATTTAATTGCATTTAATTTAATTTAATTTAATTTAATTTAATTTAGCTTAATTTAATTTAATTTAATTTAATTTAATTTAAAAAAAAATTTTGTTACAACGATCTATTACAAAAAAAAAAAAATTTCGCTCGCAAGTTATAATCATGAGACAAGCCAAAAAAAGATATAATAATGGCAATGCTGACTCGAATTACATTATTGAAATTCTAAATCAAAACATTTTCTTACCAATTACAGAATAGCCTTTCTCACAAATTTAAATAAAGCCCATAGCAATTTGTTTGGTTTTCCCTATCGGTCATCAAATAATGAAGGCATTGCCAACCCAAACTATTAGCGCGTCAACGCGCTTCAAAAGTAAATAAACAGAGGGTTAGATAACGAGCTGTATTTCTCGGAAAAAAGAAAAATGTTGTGCTTACTTTTTCTGAGAAACACCAAAGTTTGCAAATTTTAAAATTTTAAAGGAAAAAAGTTAAAAATATATTAATTTCAGATGTTTAATGTGTCATGCTGAAGTTTTGTAGAAAAATATTTCAGTCAAAAAATTTTGGGTTTTAAATCTGAGGAAAAGTGATTTGAAATCGCATTTTCTGCATCTAAGGATTTCACAAACAAACAATATTTCTTTTGTTTACATATATGTATTTCTGCAAGAACAAATATTTAGATCCATATGTCACTAGTAGATTAAAGAAAGGTCAAATGGCCGCTGAGGTGTAATTAAACATTCGAAGCGGTTTGTGACTGAATTCACTTCCACTCATTTATTTGAGTCGGTCATTCAAGGCACGTTGTTTTCACATTATATTTTTCGTGTTTCGTCTTAAATGTACAACAAAACTACTGCCTTAGGTATTTTGTAGATAAAAAAAGAAAGATGCGACAATGGCAAGTATCCTGAAAACGTTCATGACATGTACAAGAAATTATGGTGTCTAAGAGATTGCAGATGCTCTTGGAAAATGCTTAAAATGCTTTTAAATGAGTGAAAGTAATTAGGTGAGAATGGAGTAATGATTAAACTAGGGAAAATGGTTTTAGCCAACCAATTCCATATACAAGGTATTAAAAAGACCAAATCTTCTTGCGAAATTTCGGTTCGGCTAATGTTTCAGTTAATTAGCAGAAAAAAAAATCAGACCGAACAAAACTTCGTAGGCTACAAACCGAGTCACCCCCGGCCTCGGATTTCCAGATATTTTCCTTATGCTTTACCAAAATATTAAATCAAAAGAAATTTTGGTTTTCTTTTAGCCAAAAAAAAAAGAAGATTTTTTAGTGGCTTGTAAGGAAATGTCGTATACAAATTCGTTTCTGATGTTTTTGAAAAAAAAAAAATGCTTGGAACAGTTCCCAATGGGTAAGAGAAGAGTAAAGAAACTCTTGGTAACATAACTACCAGAACCTTGGTCAGGTACGTAACAACTGGTAAGGAAACGAACCTGTAGTGCTACTTTAGTTACGAAATCGTAGCAAAGTGGTAACGAAAATGTAACGTTACAGTATGCAGTTTCTGCTGATGACTTTTAATTTATAATAATATGAAAGTTTGATTGCTATTCTTTGCAATTTCTTAAGTAGTTTAAATTTTAAATAGAAGTTCTGTCTCTATACCTGCAAGCTTCGTTACTATTTCGTTACTCATGTAACGTTACTAGTTTCGCTACGATAACCCGCGCTTCGGTTACAACTTTGTTCTTATCTAAATATTTGATTTTAATACAATTCTGTTTTTCGCTACTTACCTGCATAATAATAACGAAACACAAACGCTTTTCGAGTCTCTGAGTTGTTCGAAATGGAGGCTTTTGTATTTCTATGAATTTGCGTGGCACGTGTCGCTTTTGTTTGTAGTGACTTTCAGCGCAGATTTTAAGCTTTTAGATTTCGCCAAACTTTTACGTACAAGGGTTTGACCAAGCAATCGATTATATTGAACTACTAAAAAAAAATACAAAAAAACAAAAAAAAATTGAAAAAAGAAATCTTATATTCTTGCAACGGACAGTGAAAGTGGTAGAAGTTAGCAAAAAAGCTAATAAAAATGAAACCATCTCCATGTAGATTTCTCAGAGCGAATTTGCTGAAAATATTTCTTTGCTACTTTGTGCTAGATATCTGTCATATACGTGTGTTATATGTGTGTATGTGTATGTGTATTTATTTATATAGTTTATAGCTTTATTGTTCGTACTCACAACTTCCATTTTTTATTCTTTCCCAAAACTTTTCTGCGAATGCATATGTTTGCTGTTTTTATGTGAAAAATTTGCTGCTCAACTTTCGAAAGTATGCCAAAATCCTTTGGATCAATACTTTTATTTTTCAAGTCGCAATTGTTTGTTTATATGTATGTGTGTGTGAGTGTGTGTGTGCTTATGTATGTCATATGGATTGCTTGCTCCACAAATTTGTTCATATGCATTTTTTTCTTCGTTCGTTTTATGACTTTCGCAAACAAGTTTCCAACTGCGTATGTATGTGTGCTGAGCTTATTTACATATAAACGAACTTCTTCACACACACATACACATGCACTTCCATGCTGAATTTGTATTTTCATTTGAAAGTTGTGGTCCCCACTGCAGATACTTCGAAGCATAAATCCAAATCCATTGTGAATGTTTCCATTAGTTCGATCAAGCATTCAAGTCAGGTGAACGAAGCGTTAACTTAATTACGAAGATTGGGCTTCTAGAGGTTTTTGACACATGCTCGTTCGACAGCAATTGTATCAAGACCGAAAGTTTTAGTGAGTTTACTTTTTTTCTGCTCACCTTCATAGGAATTTCGTATATTTATTTTGCGTAGAAAGGCAAGGTGCTGAACTTTGTCTGCTAACAAATGGATTATTAAATTTCAAATCAAAAATTAATTTATGTAAAAAAAAAACTTTCTTTGAAAAATTTCAGGATATCTTAAATTTACCAGCGGTATAGTGAAAACAAATTTTAGTTCAAAAATGTGTAGGGAACATTAATTTTTTCGATTTTAAAAAATGTGAAATTTTTGCTTCAAAATATAAATTTTTTTAAATCTAAATAGTCGCTTTGAAAGAACCAATGATAAAAAAAATATTTTTAAAAAAACAAAAAATTTTCAAAAATTTCAGGAACCAATGATAAAATAAATATTTTTTAAAAAACAAAAAATTTTCAAAAATTTCAGGATATCTTAAGATTTACCAGCAGTATAGAGCAAAAACAAATAATTTATTTTAATCTCAAAACTCGCTTTAAAAAATTCAAAGTTGAAAAAAATATAAAAGTTAATGAAAAAAAAAAAACTTCCAAACCGCTTTTGAAAAAAAATTTTTCAATTCAATACATAACTAAAAAAAATTTTATATTGAAAAAATAAACTTAGCAAAACATGAAAAAAGTAAAGTTTTGAACTATAAAAATTTTTTTTGTTTTTTTTGAGAAAATTTTTTTTATGTTAAATTTTGGATTCGAAACGCTTTTGAAAAAAAGTTTGTTTTAATATTTTTTCTTTAGTCGAATTTTGTTTTACTATAAATCTTGAATTTGAAAACTAGTAAGCATTTCTTTTATACATTTTTTAATTTTTGCTTTGCCAAAACTTAGTTTTATGTTAAAAGCAAGCTCTTCAGCAAATTTTAATTAAAGAAATCGAAAGAGTTCGGTTCCAACTATGCGACGATTTGACACGAAATGACCCAAATAATTTGTTGATGTGTTGTTATTTTTAACGTTAACGGTAACACCCGTAAAATTAGATGTAACTGTAGAAAGTAATCTTGTTTTGTATAGTAAATACCTTGGTAGTACTATAGAAACAAAGTGAAGGTAGTACCATTGTCAATTTTCTGGGCCATATTGACTACCTAGCAATTAAACCTATTATGACATTTCTTGCTATCTGTTCCATGAAAATCTTATTTTTTGTTTACAAATAAAAATATTATTATAGGCGGCACAACTTTTCATACTTGAATGGCAAAAGAACGATTTTTATTCATACGCACTTAGCAACATGCGAATAAAATGAACATTTTTTTTCTTTCAAAATATCAAATTTCTTTTGGAAATCAAACATGTTGTTGTTGGTTGCTTGTTAGCTATCAAATTTGTTACATCATAGTGATGCATTGGCACAAAAAAAAGGTTTTGTTCCTTCCAAAAAAAAAAAAACTATTTCCGCTTGATTTGTTTAGCTAGTATTTGCGTGCTAGCTTATTTTGAAATACCCTTTATGACACTAATGAATTAAATAAAAAGTTTTAATTTTCTTTTTAAAAATTTTAAAATTTTTTGAAGGCAAATGTGAACTTGTCGCTTGCGAGCTAGAAAGCAAAATTGTTAAGAGCTTATAATTTTTTATGTTCGCTTAATTTTCAGCGGTAGAAAAAATATAAATGATTTCCTGCCTTTTTACGGCAAATGTATTTATTTGTCTATCATTTGTTTAATTCGCACATTTGTTTTTGTATCTCTTCAAAGCATCCAACTTTTTGTTACTTCACTAATTTTTGTCGCACAAATTACTTTTGAAACATTTTACAGAAATTACAGTTTTGAGATAACTTCGCTTTTTGTTGTTGCTGTTGCTTTTGCCATTCACAGTTAATATTGAAGTAAAACACTTTACTCGTCGAGTTTTTGCGCTAATGAACTCCGCAGTTATTTGGCATCATTCCATGTGCACACACACATCGAATGCAGCAACTTGTGGGTGTGGCACACATTTACACTAACCGTCTATTGTCTGCCACAATTAAAAGCTGCTATCGCAACACTCAGCATAAAGCACTCGTACTTTTGTAGTACATCACCACCAACGAATTTATGTAGTATTTTCCACTCAGTGAACACCGCCATGTTGTTACTTTATGTGGCCAGAATGTTTTCCCATTGTTGGGCTGTCTTCTCTGATTTTTTTTTTTTTTGATTTTGATTTTGTCTGTGAACTACTATGAACTTCGTTGAACTGCTTGCCTGTCGGGTTCAATGGCTAGAAAGTTTGAAATTTTCATGAAATCACTTAAAGTGTTGTGAATGCCAACTTAACTACTCGTATGGTGCACAGGCACAAACTGCACTTGGGATGTGTGGTGCTGGTGCGGTGGTTCGGCTTAGACCGCAACTTTAATTTTGCTAAAACAACAGGATTAACATGAAAGTTTCATATCAACTTTGCTCTACTTCAATAAACCTTGATATCTGATGGGGGAAAAGGGGGAGTGGGAGGCGGTTATTATTGCTTGTTGGCTGAGCGCTCGCTTAAAGCGCTATCAGTGAATGGTTCTGGTTTGGCACGCACTTTATCAGCACCAAGTGTTCATATTCAAATTGTCGGTGTATACGCTTGCCAGTGCCTCGTTAAGATGATGTGCATGATATAAGATATGGAGTATATGAGATAAGCGTTCATGTAGTTAATATGTGTACAGATTTAATGGTGTGCGAATATCACGTGAGCATAAGTAAATTAGTAAGTGTTGAAAAAAAATTAAATGCACAAGAAAGCAGGTGCACTTACCACAACAAATCTGAGAAAATGCGAAAATGCGAAAATGGAATAAAAGGAAAATATAATAAAGTAAATTAAAACAAAATAAAATTAATTAAATTTAATTGAATAAAAATATAATAAAATAAAATAAAAAAATAAAACAAAATAAAATAAATCGAAATAAAATAAAATAAAATAAAATAAAATAAAATAAAATAAAATAAAATAAAATAAAATAAAATAAAATAAAATAAAATAAAATAAAATAAAGTAAAATAAAATAAAATAAAATAAAATAAAATAAAATCAAATAAAATAAAATAAAGTAAAATAAAATAAAATAAAATAAAATAAAATAAAATAAAATAAAATAAAATAAAATAAAATAAAATAAAATAAAATAAAATAAAATAAAATAAAATAAAATAAAATAAAATAAAATAAAATAAAATAAAATAAAATAAAATAAAATAAAATAAAATAAAATAAAATAAAGTAAAATAAAATAAAATAAAATAAAATAAAATAAAATAAAATAAAGTAAAATAAAATGAGATAAAATAAAATAAAATAAAATAAAATAAAATAAAATAAAATAAAATAAAATAAAATAAAGTAAAATAAAATAAAATAAAATAAAATAAAATAAAATAAAATAAAATAAAATAAAATAAAATAAAATAAAATAAAATAAAATAAAATAAAATAAAATAAAATAAAATAAAATAAAATAAAATAAAATAAAATAAAATAAAATAAAATAAAATAAAATAAAATAAAATAAAATAAAATAAAATAAAATAAAATAAAATAAAATAAAATAAAATAAAATAAAATAAAATAAAATAAAATAAAATAAAATAAAATAAAATAAAATAAAATAAAACAAAATAAAATAAAATAAAATAAAAAAAGTTAAATAAAATAAAATAAAATAAAATAAAATAAAATAAAATAAAATGAAATAAAATAAAATAAATAAAATAAAAGAGAAAAAAACAAACAGTATTTTCAAAAAATATATAAAAAGAAATCAGTTAGTAGAAATAGTTTAATGCCTCGCTTACTTGTTGTTGCTTACTTTCAAATGTATGTCGCGTGCATGACAGACAGTCAGCTTTTTATGTCTATCGTTGATACTTGTCATTTTCATGTTTTGTTGCTCACATAAAATGCAAAGCGACTGTCACTGTTGTCTCACTGCTTGACACCCATGCGCTAAATTTGCTTTTTACTCACGCTTTTTTGTTATTTACAAATATCGTCGCCTGTTTTAGTGAAGAACAGGAAATTAATTTTTTTTTTGCACAAAAATGCTAGGAGTGTTAATTTTAAATATCAACAGCAAAATATGAGAAGAATTTCAAAAGAATTCAAAATATTAGCGGAACTGGCATAAAATGTAGCAAAATATTACAATTTGCGGATTTTTGCCTACCTTAACTTGTGATGATTATAAATATTCGCCAAAAAACAATGCTTGCTATCAACTTGTTAGATACAATTATAAGGAACACTTACATGAACATTAGACTGGACCAAAAAAAATAAAAAATGCGCCACGTTACAATATTTACTCCATAAAAGTTAGGAAATGATGGAAATATATGCAGTCCTTCAAAGAAAAAAAAATATAATTTGTAGGGTAAAGTTGGGTAATATGGTTTAAAGAGACTAATATGAACTAGCTTGCTGGTTATCTCGAATTGCAGTCCTCAATTTCTAAGTATTTAATTGTAGTTTGAAGTCGACTTGAGCAAACTTTCTCAGTTTGGAGCGAAAAGTAAAAACTTTTTGCTTTACTTTCAGCAACCCAACAAACAATAAATTTGTAATTTGAGCAAAAATTAAATATATAATACTCAGATTGAAATAAGACACTGAATATGGCGCAATGCCGAAATCGATTTGACTGCTTACAAAGTTAGTCGAGCAATAATGGCGAATCGTTCTAATAGTTGGCAAAAGGGAGTATCTACTCATATTATAAACTCGAAATTTATATAGGGTAAATACCGCATAGCACACCATGAATCTCTATGCGGTTATGAATCAATTCTTTTACTACCAACGCATCTTGAGCGCATCATCCTTGAGGTGTTATTTTTTTTGTTTTGTTCCAAGTAGCAGTTCTCTTTTTATTGTATTCCTCACCTCTTTTCCGCCTCGTTGCCTCTATTTGCACTTTTGAAGTGGTTGGCAACTTTTTGTGACTGCATTGCTCGCTTAAACAATGCAATGAACATACTTATCGGCCTTTTTTATTACTACCAAACAAAGTGGAAAACTACAAGAAGGTAATAAAAAATAAGAATGAAACAATAAAATTGTGAAACAATAAAAAGCAAAATTGCAAATAAAGAGAGTAGCAAAAAACAAAAACATTCTTATTTTATCTTTCTGTGTGTCTATGGTCTTGTGCTTTTTTAGAAGTTCTTATGAGTGTTCTGCTGCCTGTCTGCTCTTAACCATTTGGTTATGCTGCCGTCAAGTGCACTTGCAATCTAATCTGTCTCTCTACGTTCATATTCTCGAGATGATGCAGTTAGAAGTTTGTTGCGTAAGAAGCGGGGGGTGAAGGGTGTAGTGGGCTGTTGTGGAGTATTTAAGGGCGTTGACAAACAATAAATGAAAAGGTTTCAATGAAAGCGCTGAGCAACGAAGTGAAAAATTTTTAATATGCGCCTCTATCCATGTTAAATCATAAAATTGTTGGAATCGACACTTTAAAATTTGAATGCAAATTTTTAGCGAGTTTCTGTTTACAAAATAAAGTTTTGGCTAAGAAAAAGTAATTTAAAAAAACAATTTTTTTCGAGTTTGGTTAACATTTTTTTTTAATATTTTTTAAACTTCTGTGGTTAAAAAAAAAACAAAATTTGCATAGAAAAATATTTGAAAAAAAAAAAAATTAAATTTTGAAAAATCGAAAAAATTAAAATTCATCTTTAAATTTTAAACACAATTTTTTTTTGTTTTATCTAAAGAAATCAATGAATTAGATGGCTATGGAATGAAAAACAATGATTATTTTAAGCCGCAATAACCATGAAAAAAAAAACAAACAAAATGTAAGATAAAAAAAATATTTTTGGATTGTTTTTGATGACTTTGATTATGAGAAATTTTTGTTTTTTTTTTATTATTTTTGACTAGGCAAAATTTTCGTTCCATTATTTTGGCCATATGCTTTGTAAAAAATAATCAAAAGAAATCAATTAGTCAAAACTAATCAAATAATCAAAATTAACAAAAGTAATCAAAAATAATCAAAAGTAATCAAAAATAATCAAAAGTAGTCAAAAGTAATCAAATAATCAAAAATAATCAAAAGTAATCAAAAATAAACAAAAGTAGTCAAAAGTAATCAAATAATCAAAAATAATCAAAAGTAATCAAAAATAATCAAAAATAATCAAAAGTAGTGAAAAATAATTGTATTGATTTTAATCTTTATTTTGGATTTTGTAGATTATTTCTTAAAATAATCATTAAAAACCCAAAACAATGGGTAGTCAATCTTTAGTAGGCGTCTAGTAATCATTATATATGTAATTGGTCTAATTTGAAGTTAAGAATGCTGAGATTTTCAGAAGCATGAATTTTTGAATTCCAAAATTTATTAAATTTTTTTTTCTCTTTTGAAAAATTGGAAATTGTCTAAAATTAGAATTTAAAATTTTTTTTTCAAATCTCATTTCATTTTTAACTGCAGCTTTTTCGGAAATGTTGAAAAAAAAACTAAAAGTAAAATATTGAATGTGCATAACATATTTTAAAAATTTTTTTACAGGTATGGTTATTTCGAAATTTAACTTAACTTTCATGCTATCGATTTTGAAAATTTTCTAAAATTTAAAATTTTAAAATTTTTTCATAAATTTTTTATTTTGTACTTAAAGTACTTAAGTAGGTACTCAAAGTGCCATAGTTTATTTTGTTAACTGAAGCAGTTTTCAATATTCACAAAACAAGCTGAAAAAACAAGAAAAGAAATAAATCTTGAGTTTGAATAAATTTCAAAAAAATTTTAAATTTATTTTCTCGAAAAATTTAATTTTGTTTTTCAAAACTTTTTATATTTTTTAGTGGTTAAAACAAATAAGTGAAATTTTGAATTTTCATAGCTTTTGAAAAAAAAATAGTTTGATAAAATTTTTGTTTGCAGAAGTTTGTTTTATATAGAATACATATGGATGTACATATGTACCTACATACATATGTATAAACAAAAACTCGCCATCAAATTGCACTCGAATCTGAAGGGGTCCATTCCCAGTATTTGTCCTTTGACATAGAAAGACCAATACAAGTTGTCATTGTAATTAAAACTTGCTAATGTACAGAAAATATTTGTAAATTTTTTGAATATTTTTTATTTTTTTAATACTTGTTAAGCTATTATTTGTTTTGTTGCTGTCACATTGGTTTTATCATTTCTATTTATTGCAGCACACTTTTTTGCCAAATCAACAAAACCAAAGGCTTTGCGAGCAAATTGAGATAATCTCAGTATGAAAAAGAGAGAGAAAAAAAAAAAATAAATAAAAAAAAAAAGTTGGAAAATTAAAGTAGGTTGACTACAACTACAAAACACACAAGCAAATCAAACATTTTTTATTGTTGTTTGCAAACTAAATTGTGCTCTACTTATGTAAATGTATTTGTAGATACGTATGTATGTATGTATGTGTGTGCATAACCACAAATAACAGCAGAAAAGACATTACAAAAACAAGCAAAACAACAAGTTGAAGTAACACTGCCAAAATGATTAATGACGTTGCAGCGCTGTGGCTTGCGAAAGTGGTCGTCTTTATAAAATACGAAATTCGAGTAAAGACGTACGTAAAATACAACAACACCGTTTTCAAGTTTACTGCTCTAACGGTGATAACAACAAATGCCACATGCGGCAATGCAGCATACGAGACTAAAGCACGTCAAAGCAGCAAGCGCAATTTTATATGAATTGACCAAGTCTTCAAACTTGTAGAGCACAGCTCTGAAGGACGTTGAGAACAGTTGAAAGAAGAGCGAGAGCATATAAAAGGTTAGTGTGAGCGAGCGCTCAAAATATCATGCAAGAACATGCGCGTACACGTTCTTTCAAGTATAAGAGTTGGAAGCTTTTACATACGTGCAAGCTTGCTGTGCGTGAAACGAGTGCAACGTGCAGTGAAGGCAAAGGACGTTGGGGCCGGCAATGGTTTGTTGACACTACGAACATGACACGAGCGTGAAATGCCGACACACAAGCAAATGGGCGAAAGTATGCAAAACGCTCAAATGAAAATGATAGCAAAGCCAGTTTGTGAACAGCGCGCGGGAATAGTTGACGTCGGTAAATAAAAACGGTAAAAAGTGCGTGTGACGCGTGGCGCGAAAACACTAAAAAAAAAAAACAAAGCGCTAAGAAATGCTTGCGTTGTGTGCGAATTAAACGAAAAAGTGAAACTATCAAATGGAAGAATTTGTGCATTTGTGAAGCGGAAAGTGAGTGAGTTTGCTTGCAAATAAAGTTTGCTGATTAGAAAAAACAAGAGGTTTTTGAAAAAAAAAAAAAAATTATTTTAAATAAAATAAGTAAAAAAAATTATTTTTTTTAAATTATAAAAAAAAAACCAAAATAAAATAAACTAACAAAAAAAAAAAAAAAAAAAAAAAATTTTGTGAAAAAAAAAAAAATTTAAATTAAAAATAAAACAATAAAACAATTAAAAAAAAGTTTACTTTTACTGCCAATGAAAATAAAAACATATCAAACACAAAACGCATTTATTTTACGAGCAGGCTTTTTGTCAACAAATCTCTTCTGTCTTCTCACGGGTCCAAAAAACTGCCATCTCGTTTGTGCCACTTTTGCAATTTTCATAGTTCGAGCAAACGAAATTTTTTTGTGTCCATTTATCCAAATAGTAGCCGTAGGCGCTGTCATGTTCTCACGGCTGTAGTGCTTGGTGTGTTAAACAGGCTTAGCCGGCCGAAATTAAATGTCACTCATACGCCATGTCAACCGTTTGATGCCGCACTAATGCTGCTTAGTGTGTGTGCGTGTGTGTGTGTGCATGCATGTGTTTTGCATGTCTAATCAAGTGTCAAACAGGATTTTAGGCAGTGATAGTCAACGCGAAAAGTAAAAATAGAGTTGAAAGAAAGCAAAGCAAAAAAAGCAAGGCGTCTTGCTTTAAATAGTTGAAACGTTCAAGAAGAAACGTGCTGAGACGCGCAAAAAAGCGTGCAACACAAATGTAAACAAATATCTACAGAAATAAAAGTAGCAGCAGAGGAGGAAGTATTGTAGTAAACTTGTGCGCCTTCGCACGTTCTTTGTTGTCGCGCGCGTGTGTGTGTGTGCGTGTTGCTGTGTTCGACTAGCGGGCGCGTTTACGCGTGTTCGTGCGCGCCGTGCTTCGCTCTGTTTCGAATTTAATGCGAGGCAATCGTCGCGTGATATGAGTCGCACATTTTTCGTTATTTCCGGTTTAATTTAAACGCTTTGCTACACTAATTACAACAATAAAAAAAATAAAAATTATATATTAATAAAACAAAAAAAATTATTAAAACAAAAAAAAAATAATTCAAAAAAAAAAAAAATAAAATCTCAAGCATTTTCACACAATCAAAAAGTGTAATAGCTCGGCATGGCATTGTCCCTGCACCCACCTGCTTGAGTGATCATTAGTGAACAAATTTTTGGCTAATCGCTTCAATTATATCAGTGTGTTTAATTATAATCCTCACCAACTAAATCCAACAGAAAGCAACTAAATTGCACAAAATTATTTTAATCATCGCGCAGTGAGTTCATGACCGAAAATCCATTAGCCCTCTCATAGCTGAGCTATAAAAAGCTTGAAAGGTGTGCTAGCGCTAAGTAAATATTTGTGCATTTTATAGCTACTAATAATACATGTGAGTACATTTAAAAAATACAAAAAAGAAAACAACAACAAATCAGTATTTCTGCATTTGTGTCGTGAGGGTCATTGACGGGCGTCATTAATTGATTTTGGTTGTCACTCACAAGTTGGGTATTTTTTTGTTGTTGCTGGCCTGTTGATGTCACTAGTAAAATGAACTTCTTGCAGTGAATAAATAATGATGATTTAGCGATTGAATGCATACATATGTATGTGTGTATCAAGCGGTTGTTTGAATTCTATTTAAAGCTCAAGCTCATAGTTAGCCGGCAATCCAGACTCAACTTCGCGAGGTGAGTATTTTACAAATGAAATAATAAATTTGCTAAGGAGAGTTATTTACTTAAGCATTTAACAGAGACAAAAATTGAATGAGTAAATTGTAGATCTATATCAGTTATGGGTTGGAAATTTTTGTATTATCGATTTTCTGAAAACGCCTAATCTTAGCTAAAGCTTATAAGCTCATTTTAAAATCAGACCCGTTAAATAATGATTAATAATCTTTATCATTGATAATCAAATTAAATTTTTTGTTATTTTTGTAATAATTTATTAACTATGATAATCGACTATTTTTAGATTAATTAATCGATAAGGATTAAATTTTGTGTTCGATTAATGAGGATTTATTCCATTTTCAAATTTAATTCTAAGATTAATCAAATTAATCATAATTTCAATTTGATTAAATATTTTGATTAATTGCGATTAACAGGTATTCTTTATGACTCTTATTCAAGCTCATATAATATGTGGAATCAGGCTCATATCGAACGACCACCACAACAACCCTCATTTCGGACTCATAAACGAGCTCATAAAGAGCATAAAGGCTCCCATTTAGGACTTCTTTCTGACTCATGTATGACTCCTATGGTGTGCTGGGAATATGTAATTGTTTTTAGATGAATTTATAAAAAAAAAACACAAAAATTTAAAAAAATGTTATTAATCCTTGTTAATCGCAATTAATCAAACATTTTAATCAAACTGAAATTATGATTAATATGATTAATCGTAGGATTAAATTTGAAAACGAAATAAATCCTCATTAATCGAACACAAAGCTTAATCCTAATCGGTATTTTTCGAATTTGCCGCATAATCTTACTTACCAAGAGCATAAATTTCCAAAATAGATTTCCAAAATATTGAACACTAACCACAAAAAGTCACTTAACATACTTTGGCGACCCCTGTTGTGTATTAAATATTCTGGTTGGCCCACAGCCAAGTAGAAACTCTATCTATAAACTATCCATCTACCAAATTTCATCAAAATCGGCTTAACCGTTCCCGAGAAAGTGGTCGATATCTGAAGGAATAAATAAAATGCGTTCGAAGCAGTCGTCAAAAAGGAAGATTCCTCCTGGTGGGGGACGTAGTCTCGAAATATTAAGGGTAAATAAAAGGGGGTATTGGCCATCACTCTTCGGCACCCTTTGTTTGATCCTTAGCGGTCTAGATTTATTTTACCGAAGTTCTTCGACTTTTTAAAATATTGTTGGAACCGCAATCAGTCTCTAATTAAGTTCCTCATCGAATTTTATTTTTACGATTTGAATTTTTTAAAGAGTCGATAAAAAAATCGTTAAAAAGTGACTCCAGTGACTGGTATTTTAATAGTCACACTAGGGTTGTGAATTTTTAATCCATTTTGAGTATAATCGATTATTTGTACTGTAATCGATTCTTGTGCTTTATTTGGCATAGATTTTAGTAATGGTAGTAATCGATTTGAATAAATCGACTAAATGAATTATACATTTTAAAACGGCTCCAAAAAGTGTCATCTCTTCGAGCATGAGAGCACCCACCATTTTCCGCTTGATTTATCATGCTGAAATCAGAAATGACTTCCCTTCAACCGAACAAAAGTAGCCATGATCGACAAACATTTAATTATTCTGCCACTGGACTTTCACATCCCAAGTGGGAAGCGATCTCTTATTACCAGACAATGCATAAAATCTAGCAATAATACCACGCAGCTACACAGACAAAGACAAAACTGCATCTAAATGAGCACAAATGGCAATAAAAATCCTTGCAGTTGCCACAAAGGATCAATATTTTAGCGATTCAGTGATTTATACGCCCACCCAAAAGACCCGACGCGGCACAGCCACAGTTCTCAATGCCGCAGAAACAAAAGCGTCACACAAAAGAATGCCACTCACACATACATACGCAGCATACACACACACAATTACAACAACAAAAAAGTGAAATCGGTGAACAATGAGTCGATGATGATGATGTTGACATTGGTGGCGGTGCTGTCTCTGTTCGGGCACTGTTGGATACAGCGAATCAAACGCCAAATCAACAACAACAAAAGAGAACTCTCCTGCTGCTCAATTTCAGCGTTATATTCTTTCCTACACTAAAAATAGGTCACTGACGCTGTGTTGTGTGCACATAAAGTTTAAAAGGCAACAAGTTAGCGCTCGTAAACGTCAAAATGGCTAATCAATCTCCGAACTGAATTGGACTAATTTGTGAAACCAATTTTAGACGAGGCCGACAAAGTAGGCTAGAACATTTATTTTTTGACGAATTGGCAATCCAGTGGCACAAGCTATGGGGTCATAGCTACCTGCCTTAAAAAATGTTTAGAAAATTTATAATTTGAAAATAAATTTTTTTAGAAAATTTATTATGTAAAAAAATTTTTTTTAATTATTAATAAGTACATTTTTTCAAAATTTAATTTTATTACCACAGTTGTTTGTTTTTTAAAAATCTGATTTTTTTAAATTTGCCTAACTCTCAAACCGATTTCAATTCGTAAAATAAAAAAAAAATAAAAAAATAAAATCTTAAAAATGTTTTTTTTTACATTCCAGTACCACGAAAAAAAATTCCAATGATCAAAATTTAGTAATTTTGTGTTTAATTAATAGAGATCGGAGAGAAAGTTAAAAAAATTAAAGAAACCAAATTTGGTAAAAACTAAAAAAGTCATATATTTCAAAAGAAAAGAAAAACTTTCTGAAATCTTTAGTCCAAAATTTGATAGTGATCTTTAATTGGTTTGATTTTGAAAAATCAAAGATTTTCTGAAATAAGAAAATTTAAAAAGTTTTTTTGGAGTTTGAAAATAAAAATTTTAAAAAAGTTATAGATTCAAATTTTTATCCCACACCTTTTTTTCAATTAAAAAAAAAAAGTTTTCCTTGAAGAGCGCCCTTAAAGAGTGGCAAATTTTTTTTTCACTTAGAGTAGTTGATGAAGTATTCAAAAAACAGACTTTGCAAAACAGAAAGAAGAGCAAAATTTTAAGTTGGAAAACCATTAAATAAACATTTTTTTGAATTTTATAGTGTCAAAACTTTGTTTTATGGTAAAGAAAACCCCTTATCAAATTTTTTAAAATTAGAAGGGGTCGATTCCAAATATGCCTAGATCCTAATAGTTAACTACAATTTCAAAAAATGTTGACTTCTTGCGAATCTTGAAAGTCGGGCTCATAGAAACTCATATTCAAGCATTAAATTCAATTTCTGTAATATATTTTTTGCTATAACGGCCAATAAAACAGAAGTAAAGGTAAAAATAAAAGATAAAAAATATTAAGCGTAGGAATACAAGTCATAAGTTTTTATGCCATCCTCACTATCTTCGATTAAACCGATTTGTTGTTATTGTATTTGTAAGTATCCGTCGCGCACTCTCTCCTCTTTATTCTTCTGGCATTATAAAATTTTTTATTTTGTCTTGGAATTTAACCTTACCAAATACTTTTAGCCGATCGGCATTTTTGTTTATTTATATGCAATATATATATGTATGTGTGTGTATATGTTAGTATGTATGTATGTTTGTTGTTTCATGGAATTTCGTAGTCATGTTGCAAATATTTACTAAATGTGCAACAACGCAATCAATTTTTAATGAAAGGAAAACAAGTTCGAAATCACCGCTACCCCGCCATATTCCACTTTGTTTGCAAATATTCAGTGCTGCGCGTGTGTGCGTATTTGTGTGACATTAGACTGTTGGTGCAATCACATTTTTGTTAAAATAAAGTGAAAATTTTTTTAAATATCAATGAAATTTTTGAATTATTTCACCATTAAAATGGTATAATGTTTTCTGTCATTGTTAATTTTTTATGAGAAGGAACTTTCGGATAACCCATTCTGCAACGAAATGCTTCAAATTCGAGCCCGCGAGGATTATTATTTTTATCACACAGTCTAATGTTCATATTTGTTTTTAAAAGACCTGCTTCCTCGTTTTTTATTGTTTTTATTTTATTGTCGGCGGCCGTTTGCATTGAATCGAACGACTATGGGATGGATGCAAAAGTACAGTGCGTTCCATAGCGATAGCACACGGAAAATTGACATGCTTAGTGGCCTATATAATATCAATTGTGTTACAATATACTGCTCATTGAAATATATTTTCGAATAAATAATAAATAAATAGTGTAAATCTCAAAATTAAAAAAGCGCACGTGATAGAAGTGAAATTTTAACTTTTTCGGGATTATTTTGGGATTGGTTTGAAATACTTAAAAAAAAGTGTTTGCATATTTTCTCGTAAACAATCAAGAAGTAATCTTGAATTGATCCCCATTAAGCTCTAAAATAGTTCCGAAAATGATACAAACAGATTTGCAGATAAGGATTAGAATCCCTATGCGATACTGACAAATATCTAAAAGTTACCCCGAAACCCGAAAGTATAACCGAAATGGTAATTAAATAATCTGGAAATGATAACATAAACGTCCGAAAAAATTCCAAGTGATTTGGAATTTATTTCTAATGAGTACCGAGTTGCCCCGAAAATAAATGCGAATTTATTTATAAAAAATTATCAATTTATGTTAAAAAATTTCGTAAAATTATTCCAAAAAAATCCTGAAGAAATTCTGTAAAGAAAATGAAAAAGTTCCAAAATTGTACCGAAAAAGTTACGAAATAATACCTAAAAAGTTCCTAAATGTTCCTGGAAAAGTGAAAAAAAAGCAATTCCGAATTGATGTCGAAATAATTCCTAAAAAGTTCGGAAATGGTCTCGAAAATAGTCCCGAAATGATGAAGAGCTCTGGTATACATATGTGTACATTATTAAAGCTAAGTGAGCTATTATTATGAAACACACTATATTTTCGTTTCCTCGTTACATTAAATACATACAAATATATTTGTTGTTGTATTGATGAAGCGCCTCTCTCTTGCCTGTTGTTGTTGCTGCGTTTGTTGCTTGCTACGCAGAAGAATGCGAAAAATGAAAGAAAAAGTAAAATATGTAAACATTTAACGATTGCAAAGAGGGAATTGACTTTTTGATTTTGTACGCCATGGGCAGCTGCTAACACAGGAACGAGTGCAACACGGCGTATACGTAACACAAAATATTAAAACAAAATGCTACTTGATTGCTGCCCCTCCCCCAAGCTAATAAACTTTTTAAGATTGAGAGGGACTACTTTTGCAATTTTAGCTAACCTTCAGCGATTGCTTTTGGGTAGTTCAACGTTTTTTTTCCTTTTTTTTATTAATTATTAATTTTCAATTAAGGCCAAGGCGTATTTGTGAAAGCATCTATGAGGTATTAGGGAAAATAGCTGGGTATGGATATGGAATGGACCCCTTCCCATTTGAATGAAATCTGGTGCAGAGTTTGGTTTTTTTTGAAAAGTTTTGAAAAAATAAATATTAAACTTGAATAACTTGAATTTTTTTTGTATTGTCTGGTAAAATTAGAGTTGTGGTTTTTTTTTCTTTTTCAAAACTTATTCAAACTCAAAAAAATGGTAAAAAATTTTTTTTCTAATGTTATATAAAGTGCTCGTTTTTTTAATATGAATTTTTAAATTTTTTCTATAAAAAATTTCTTTTTTTTAATATTTTTTAATCTTACATTCAAGTTCACACAAAATTGCTCAATTTCGATAAGTGCAATACTCGCATTTTCCTTGAAGTTCTGTAATGTGAAAAAAACAATATTCTTACAAATATTTTTAAAATTTTTGATTCTATTTACCAGCACCAAAAAAATTTGTCTGTAATTAAAATTGTATAATTTGGTGTTTTGCTTAATTAATTAAAAATTTAATTTTTAAAACATAAAATTTTTGGAAATATAAAAAAAAAAAATATTTCGAAAACTTCAGGATATCTTAAGTTACATTATTAATCTAAAACAAAAAAAATTTATTTTTCAGTTTAATTTGTTCGATTTTGAAAAATTTAAAATTTATAAAATTCGAAATTTTTTTTTTTTTTTTTTTTAATATTTTTGTTTTGTATCTCTAATAGCCAATTTAAATGTGTCAAACTTAAGAAACCGGAAAAAGAGTAAAATTTGGAATTTGAAAAACTTAAAAAAAAAAAAATATTTATTTTTAATTTAATTATATTAAATACTCACATGCTCTCCTCTCTATCTCATGCATGCACACACACGCACGTACGTTGGTAACGCAGGCTGGCTTTCTGTTTCACGCACGCAAAGTGGGAATGAGTGAAATTAACCGAAATGTTCATGAATTGTGTCTTTTGACCCATCCTAAAAGTGGTTCCTATTGCGGTTTTTATTTGTTTTCCCTTTTGTTGACTGCTGTGGTGTTAAATTGTAATTTTAGATTAACAAAGAGATACTATGAAGAGCGTGTTTATGACTGCAATGCGTGGGTGTGATTTGGGTTTATTTCGAGGCAACTGTCGACGCATAAATAGAATTTACCCAACAAAATGGATATTCATATACATATTTTTTAAACGTAACACATTTGGCCTTAAGCAGTTGTGGCCGTTGATATTTGCTATGACAATTGCTATGGAGTGTTTTAAGTTGACAGCTTGCGTTTGGTTTGGGTTTGTAAATTTGGCGCGTAATAAATGGTATGAGCTTACACACCTTCTTTATGTTTGCGGGTAATTTATTGCTTTATTGTTTAGTAATTGCCTAATAGCTAATTAATTATTTAACTACAAGAAATGACAAAAAAAAAAAAAATTACAGAAATGGATTGAGTTTGATTGAGGCAAATTTATGTTAGTATGCGTGTGTTTAATGGGGGGAATATCATCTTCTGTAATTAACATAAACATTTTGTGGTATATTGAAATTAATATATTCACGCAACATCAAGTCAAAAGTCGAAAAATTCTCAATAGTTCGCTAGAACAATAAGCTTCTAAGGTGGCTTTAGACTAGCAGCAATTTATACTGAACATTTCCTTCAACAGCGTAAATTAGTTTTTGCATACAGACAAATATACAAATAGACAGAGATTATATGAACCTTGATTTTGGCTTCTAAAATAATTTCTAGCTGATTTTACAAAGAAAATTTCAAGATAGAAAATTATTATTTTTTTATTCTTAACCACTTAGCGAGTTGTGAAAAAAAAAGGTTCTGAAAAAAAAAAAAATATTTAAAATTTTTAAAAAAGTTTATTTTGGAGAACAGAAAATCGGTCAAATGTTAATCTTGAATAACTTGAATTTTTTTGTATTATCCGATAAAATTTCATTTTGAATTACATTTAAAAAAAAAATTTTGTTTACATTTTTTTCCCCAAAACTTATTCAAACTCAAACAAAATTGTAAAAAATGTTTTTTCTAAGGTTATCCAAACTCTAATTTTATCATAATATGAGGTTCTGCTAAAGAAATATTAAAAAAAAAGGTTCTTTTCCAAAAATTATATAAAGTCAAAATTTAACTGTTTCCTGTTTTGTGAAGTTTATTTTTTCAATATCTTTTAGAGTATTGCGTTTAAAAAATAAATTTTGTCACAATCAAATAGGATATCATGAGGTACAAAAAAAAAAAAAAATTTATAAAGTTGAAATTTTCAAAATCGCAAAAGTTCAAGTTAGTGATTTTATTTTGAACTCGAATTTACAAAATTTTGAGTGGCGAAATTATTTCTTTATGGCACTGTAATGTAGGAAAAAATATGCTCACAATTTTTTTTTTTTGGATTCTTATTTTACGTTCACTAGCACCAAACAAATTTTTCTGTATTTAAAATTTTATAATTTTGTGTTTAGATAATTGAGTTCGACTAGAAAGTTAGAAATTAAAGAAATTCTAAAAATAAAAAAAAAAACGTTCTGTGAAATTTTTTTGTTATTCTCTTAGCTGGCATAGATAATATTTTGTTGTTATTAAAAATATTTTAGTACAAAATTTGTATGACACTTATGTCCATAACTTACCGAGCTAATACCTAAACAGATTCCTTTATATAGTCACGATCTAAATTAAAAAAGCATTTACGCTCCTTACTTCAAACTACTTTCCAACCACTGAGAAGTGAGTCGCCAATGACGTGCATTTCAAAGAATTCATTAATTAAAAATACTTTTAATTTTCTCAATTTCTTTGTAATGCTGCTGACACACACACACACACACTCACACATATGCAACCTACATAATAATTGAAGACCACCTGCAATGCTGCAATCAAAGTGAACATTTTTCAGACTACTTTCATTCAGCCCCCCACCCCACCCCTCAAGTGCCATGTGCCAGGTAATCCAATCAAAATTGCAATGCGGAAAATTATCGATAGTCAAGAGGCTTAGCACGCTACAAACAAGCGGACTAAAAGAAAAATGCGCAAAAATTTTTTGTTTTAAAATTGCAATCATTAAGCGCGCAAAAGGATTTTTACTTGTTTGAATTGAATTTTAATTGCAACACGGCACGACCACAAAGCAAAGCCAAGCCAAGCAAATCATTCATCAGAACTGATGAACTTGCTGCGTAGTTGTGTTGTTGTACAAGTAATCGTTAATTATTACAACAACAACAAAAAAAAAGCAGACTTAAACCATTTTCATTTGGCTACTCATTGGCACACAGCTGTGTAGTAATTGCAATGGATTTAAGCGTTGATTAACTAAAATTTCCCACAGCTTACTGGGTAACGCCATAAATTATGCGCCCGCTGAGAGTTACGCCGTTTAAATTGTCAATATGGCACAAGTGCTTCTTCATTACAAAATGCACAGAGGTGAGACCGTAGGTGCGAAATTGCAATTTAATATATTTCATTTTAAATTTTTTTTTATTTTTTTGCTTCGCTCTTCGGTAATTTATTGTTAAACACGTTATTCCCTTTAGTGTTGGCTAGCGGCTGCGTAACGGCATAACTCTCACTAAAGACAGACATTTTTAATGTGTGTATGTTCGAGTATATGTATGAGTTGAGAGTGTAATAAATTTTTTAGATCATCAAGGATTTACATAAATTCACAGCTGTGAAGCAAGTGGCCTGGGCGTGGTTGTGTAAATGTGTTTGGTTTGATGGAGCGCATAAAAAATTGAGGTTATGTAGTCTATAGCTGGTAGATATCATCTATGATATTAAGAAAATTTTAAATTGAAATTGAAGGTATGTTATGGATGTTTATATATGTGTTTTAAATCGCTAACAAAGCTGTATATGTGGCATTAGGCTGTACAAAAAAAAAATTTCCCAAAAAAAAAAAAACATTTATGAACAAAATTCCCAACTTTTTGAATAAAATTTTGCTGTTATCTTCCATCTATCCAACTGCTTTTAAATATTTATTCGAGGGCTTTATTAAAAAAAAAAAAATTGGAGCAGTCTAATGTAGCATACAAATTTTTTAATTTAAACTACGAACTAATTAATTTAAACTACAAAAATGAAGTCCACTAACGTTATATATGTATCTTAGATCGGTATCAAAACTGTGTATGCAGCATTAGACTGTACAAAAAATAAATTATTTCTAAAAAAAAAAAACCTTTATAAATAAAATTCTCTCCTTTTTCAACCAAAATTTTGCTTAGTAAAGCTTTGTTTCCAACTATTTTTATATACTAAAAAACAGAAAAATATTTTTTGAGCCCAGTCTAATGTAGCATACAAATTTTTCAAAAGAAACCCAAGCAACAAAAATAAAGTTTACAACGTCTAGTTGAATATAACGGCTGTTCAGAAAAGAAACCAGTCTTATTTATTTTCTGCTGTAGGGTTTTAAAATAATAATCGATTTTTAATTTAATCAATACTAATTTGGAATTTTCGACTTGATTGATTTTTAATAAATTGCTTGCAACAGCAGAAGACACATAGTTTCGTTGTAAATTAGCACAAGCGACCAAAAGTGTTTTCTTTCATATAAAAAATTGCGTTCATAAAATTGTATGCCGGATAGACGCAAGTCGCCAAGCAAAAAAAAAAAAAGAAAAAATTCCAAAAATCAGGAAAATGTGTGACAAACTTAAGATGAACGCCATATTTATGAAATTTGCAAAGTCTACAAAATTGCTTACTGAAAAAACTTCTTAAAGTTCTGGTGAAAAAATTTGCATTTTTGTTAAAATTTCTTTGAATTTTCGTCAATGTGGTGAACACTTTGAAAACAAAATTTATAGTTTTTGTATTAGATGCGAACACATGTTTTTATTTAGGCTTTTTCAAAATATTTTTATTATCGCCAAAATGTATGAAAATCGCAGAAAACTACTGTATGTACACTTATGTAAGTCACTGTTGCTACCTTGGTAGATATAACTTAAAGCATTATTTTAAAAAAGTTGCATTTAAGTCATAATCTAGCCTTTCCAAAATCTTAGACTATGTTTTAAGATATTTATAGACCCAAGCTTAATTTTTTTCTTTAAAAAAGTTTAACCGATGTTTCAGTTATCGATTTGTTTATCGAAAGAAAACTAGGTAAGTTAGGTTAAGTTTTGGATTCATTTCTTTTATTGGTTACTCATTAATGCACCTAAACTAAGCAAAAGGAAAAACAAAATATTCTTTATAGATATGTGTACATTAGTTGGAATATATCTGTAAATGTTTGTTTGTATATTGTGACCCAACTACGCCGGGAGTTCTGCTTCTTTTTTTTTTGCTCTTAAAAAGTTAGCGTCGTAACACTTTTCTGACGTTTCGGTGTCACTCTGCATGACCCACTTAAACATCATAATCATTAGTACAGCTGACAAAAGTGAAATTGTTTCATCCTCCATTTTCATTTATACATAAATATTTCAAAGAAGCCGGCCCCTCACCCCCTTTCCCACAAATAAAAAGCCAGCGCAAAAGAATAAATTGCCGCTAAAAACATTTCATTTTTGTTCAGCTACTTATTTATGTTTGTGTGTATTGTGTATTACTTGTTGTTGTTGTTGTTGCTTTGGTTAAAATTGTCGCATTCAGTTGGACAGGTACAAAAGCCTCAACCAAAAATGCATTTTGTCGAAATGAGGAAAATGAGCGTCACTGCCTTGTCTGCCGCTCTTAATTACGCTTTTAATTAATTCTGCTCTCGCTCTCTCTTTTTAATGTGAATTTTCGTTTTAGCATTTTTTACTTATCTTTGTACTTTTATTATTTGTTTAGCTTTCAAATTTCTTAAAGTACTTTAACTACTTAGCGCTTTAATTACAAAAACAAAAAACTTTCACTTTTGCATCATAATCAAAGACTTTGATTTCCACCCAAATTTTTGTACTTTTGAAAGTGAGAAATAAATCAGAATGGCCAAATGGATTTCCGTCAATGACGTCAAGGTCATTTCCATTAGTGGCGCATTGTTCTATTTTCTAATAATTGCGCTTTTGTTCAATTTATTGCTTGGGACTAATTGCGTTAATTCGTCATTAGGTTGAATGAGTTTTATAAGAAGTTGATTTTTGTTACGCCAAAAGTTAGCAGTTTTGAAGTCATTTGCTTTAATGTATTTACTTTAGCAAAATCGGAAATGGCATGCCATTAAGTTTATTGCAGCTGCGTGCTATAGTTTGAGGGAATAGCTGTGTTGGCTTAGCTATATAAGAATTTTTACGGTTTCGGGATTTCTTTTTTACAATTTCGGGATTTTCGAAATCACTAGATGTAACGAAATTTGAACAAATGGGGGTTTATACCGTGCAGAAATTTAAAAAAAATTTTAAGAAGAAACTGTTTTTAGTATTTTTGTCTGTACGTTTCAATGTTTGTTCGCGCATCAATCAAAAACTGCTCATGAGAATTGAATTAAACATCTACCACTCTTTTACTACACATTTAACTTATAGTTTGAGACATATCTTAGATTGATAACACGATCGACTTCAGAGATATAGAATAATATGTGAGCCAGTGCAACAAAACACGTGTTGCAATATGTGTATAAAAAAATTATAACAAAAACCTTCTTTGTTATATAGTTAAAGGTGAATAGCTGCTTAGACATTTTTTTTTGCATTTACATCAAAGCTCAATATGAGCTTTCGGCATTTCAAGTTCACATTTCAGAAATCCCGGTAGTGTAAAAGTGTCAAAAAAATGGCGGTCTATAGTAGCTGGTGGTAAAGTTGGTTTCTTTCTACACATTTATGTTTCTAAAAAAATCCCTAAATTATATAATGATCTATATTTGTCTCTCACAAACTTTCTTAAAATGTTAATATTTGCCTATGCAGTCTAAAACTTGTTTCTTCTTATGAAAAATTTTGTATTTTTGAAAAACTTTGAACGGCATCTGGGAGGCAAATAAATTTTTATTGAGAAGCCTATCATGACAGCAATATTCCAGGGGAGTTTTTCAAACCACTGCTTAGGGGCGACCCAGTTTTGAAAACACTTTTTCAAAACAATTTTAATGGGTTCTGACTCTGAACTCAAACTTTGGATCTTCGGTGTGGTAGGCCAGCAACGCCAAAGGCGCCACTTCGCGATTGACTGTTGGTGGTAACCTCGTTCAAAGTAAACATTTTTTGCGAAAACTTCCTCTCTTCTTAGAATGTTATAGAAAAAAGGAAAAAAATAAATAAAAATTCAGCGTTGCCAGATTTAATACTTACTCTCAAAAAGGCAGTAAAAATTTGATAATATCGTTAGATAGTAGTGGATTTAAGCTGATGTGTTCATTTGCTTACTTTCTAAAATGATAAAGTGCAAAAATTCAACTTGTTTGCTACCCAAAGTAGGCTACTACATATTTCCGTGCTTTTAAGTAATTGACAAATAATGAAAAGTTTTAATGCCAGTGGAAGCAAATGTTACGTATACGCAGTGGCGGCCACTTAAAATGAACGAACGCCAAGTAAATGACAATCTAAAGAGGGTACACAAAAAAGAAACATAAAAATTTAAATTAAAACCAACAACAAATTATAAAAAATTTTTTTCCAGCGAGCACACTACCGCGCTGCACCGCCTCCACACACCGAGGTGTTGAGGTCAAGCGATGGCGTCTTCAAAGTATTTTTTCGAGTGAAATGGCCTGCAAACGCGTATGTAGCTACGGACTTGTAATAATTCATGAGAGCCAACAGTAGTGTTGTGAGTGTCATTTAAACACTTCATTTGAAATTTCACACAACAAAAAAAAAAAAAAACTGACAGCAACAACACAAACGCACAAACACACGCCAATGCAACGCTGCAGACGCATGTGTGGACTCACGACTTTTAAGGAAATTTAATGACAAAAATATGTGCATTTTCATTTACTTAAACAGAAACAGAAACAAGGTGAAAAGCGAATTGCAAACACAAGCCAAGATCCAACAAAGCGCACTCATTTGCAGCAACAACAACAAAAGCACCCAATCTTAATATGTTACAACTGCGCTTGTGTGTGTTTGTGTTTTGTATGCGCAGAGAATTGGATAAGGCGTTTGTAGTTGTTGTTGTTTGTTTCAGCATGCTATGCGAGGCTACTTTTGTTTGAGTCGCGCTTTTGCAATGTAGCAAAGTATAAGTGTATCCCACTTGAAAATGCCTAGCAGTTGGAAAATTGTGTTTTTATGTCAAGATTGTAATTTCCTTTAACGCCCTCCTTCGTCAGCAACGTGGCCAGTTGGCTTTGTGTTGAATGAGTTTTTTATTTAAATACAATTAGAATGCAAAAAAAAAAAAAAAAAGAAAGAAACGCCTACAATGGCGAGTTTCAGATGTGTCAAGTGGATTTACGCGACACAGGTGCAAGGCACAAAGAGAAGAATTTGCGTAGGCGATGTGTGTGCAAGATTTGGAGTAAGCTTTCAAAGTTGTTGTTTTATGCAACAACATAAATATATTCATGCATTTACAAAGCAAGTTTAGAATTCCATATATAGTGCTTGAGACTTATGTGCCCCTCAGCTATTACAGCCACTTTAAATACTCTTATACATATGTACATTTATACATACCTATAAATATATATATATATATATATATATATATGGTAATTAACTTCTCCCTTTTGTGTTCCCAACTATCACAAATATTTTATTTTATTTTATATTATTTAATTTAATTTTATTTTATTTTATTTTATTTTATTTTATTTTATTTTATTTTATTTTATTTTATTTTATTTTATTTTATTTTATTTTATTTTATTTTATTTTATTTTATTTTATTTTATTTTATTTTATTTTATTTTACTTTATTTTATTTTATTTTATTTTATTTTATTTTATTTTATTTTATTTTATTTTATTTTATTTTATTTTATTTTATTTTATTTTATTTTATTTTATTTTATTTTATTTTATTTTATTTTATTTTATTTTATTTTATTTTATTTTATTTTATTTTATTTTATTTTATTTTATTTTATTTTACTTTATTTTATTTTATTTTATTTTATTTTAGTTTATTTTATTTTATTTTATTTTATTTTATTTTATTTTATTTTATTTTAGTTTATTTTATTTTATTTTATTTTATTTTATTTTATTTTATTTTATTTTATTTTATTTTATTTTATTTTATTTTATTTTATTTTATTTTATTTTATTTTATTTTATTTTATTTTATTTTATTTCATTTCATTTCATTTTATTTTATTTTATTTTATTTTATTTTATTTTATTTTATTTTATTTTATTTTATTTTATTTTATTTTATTTTATTTTATTTTATTTTATTTTATTTCGTTTTATTTTATTTTATTTTATTTGATTTTATTTTATTTTATTTTATTTTATTTTATTTTATTTTATTTTATTTTATTTTATTTTATTTTATTTTATTTTATTTTATTTTATTTTATTTTATTTTGTTTTATTTTATTTTATTTTATCTTATTTTATTTTAATTTATTTTGTTTTATTTTATTTTATTTTATTTTATTTTATTTTATTTTATTTTATTTTATTTTATTTTATTTTATTTTATTTTATTTTATTTTATTTTATTTTATTTTATTTTATTTTATTTTATTTTATTTTATTTTATTTCATTTTGTTTTATTTTATTTTATTTTATTTTATTTTATTTTATTTTAGTTTATTTTATTTAATTGGCTCAACATATATGTACATCTGTATTTTCAAGTATAATTTTAATTAAGCATACCAATATCTGCTGTACTTAGTTAGGCATATCGGCTTATAGAAGCAGCTGCTCTCTCATGGCTTTATTATATTTAATGTGAAACCTATTAAGTTTATATTTCATTGGAAATACTGCAAGTGTACAGAGATGTCTATTAGTCCATTTCGATACATACATATGTACATAATATAAATTTAGTTAAGTACATACATATACCATTGTGGAGTATTGTAGCAACCGTCATTTGCATTTGAATGAAACCACAAAAACTTAAAGTTTAAATCTCGGAAAATATGAAAATTGCAATGTGCAAACTGAACTGCAACTTGCCACCGAAAGATGCAAACGATCATGTGTGAATGCATGTTGCAACAACGTAATTTTGTTGTATGTGGCAACACTGGAGTGGACGCTGAAGTACGACAAATCCACTTAGAGCCGAGTAAAAATGCTTGTTGCCCCACAATTGTGTTTTAAAATTTTGTGCCAGAGTTGAGATTTTTATGTTTTTTATTTATTTTTGCTTTTTTGCTTTTGTTTGAGTGCTTTGTGTGACTGTGCTGGCCACCCTTGTGGTGTGCCACCATGCATGCTACACACACACACACATACACAAAGACACACACACAGCCTAACAAAGCACTTGAGCAAATGTTGTTGGAGTGGCGCTTTTGTTATTTACTTGTGATTTGCACTTTGTTTATTTGCTTTGTATGCAATTGCAACAGTGATTTTTAATATTTTTATTTGAATTTTTCTTGTTTTTTTGTTTTTGTTTTTAAGTCACAATTGCTATAAATATAAGTTCAACAATAAAATTTCTATTAAAACTATATTCAAGCAAAAGCTATATGGTTGGCTTAAACTTTCTATGTTTTTATGTTGTTAGTTAGTTGTTGTAAGTGTAGTGTGTTTGTAATTATTGTTATTGTGGTTAAACTTAGTCCATGTGTGCAAAATCAAACAAACATTAATGTGGGCTATTATACAAAACATTTATTTACAGCTTCTGAGTAGCAAATTTGTTCAGCAATATTTGACTTGAAACGCGCTGCTTAGCAACACACACATTCACTTACATATATTTGTATGTGATATATTTACATTGGTATGAAATGTGAAATAAAATGGCATATGTGACTTTCTGTATGTTAAACAAATTAGTATGCTTAAAATATTTGACGCTTTACTTAGTTTAAATAAAATTTTTCAATTTGAAAAAAAAAAAAATATTTAAAATTTTTTTATTATTCTAAAAAATATTGGCAGCTTTTAATATTTCAGTTACACTGAAAAGTAATGCAATTTTTTTTTTTTTGTTATTATTTAATTGACTTGCGACTGGTTAAATCAGTTACTTGAATGCTTAATTGTATGTGTTTTTCGAACTGCTTGAAATTATTCATAGCCAACATTTGATATTTTTGGTTTATTGGCCCATTTTCCAAAATTAAAAAAAAAAAAAAAATCATCCAGTTATTGTAACTACCTATCATTCCGTCTGCATTAGTGCAGTGGATATGGCATCTTCACTTTTTCCACCTACCTCTTAGTACAAAAGTGGGCGTGGTTATGTACAGATTTTGTATATTTTTCGTGAACGATGTACTCTTACGGTCATAACATCCCTCTCACCAACTAAATTTATTCTATCTCACACGGTTCTAAACTTATTAACAATCGAATTTGAAATTCATAAGTGGGCGGTGCCACGCCTATTTTAAAAATTTTTACAAAAATCGTATAAAAAAAGAAACTTGAAAAAACAACCAATTTTTATCATTTGCGCTTAAACCGTAATGAGATATGGCCAGTTCAGTCTTTGTACCTCATTTTCAGTTAACTTTTAAGAAAAAGTAGGCGTGGTCAAAAAGCGATTTTGCTTATTTTTATGTGTATATGTGTCAGATTAATAATATGCCTTACCAAATTTCGTTTATCTATTATAAACGGCTGTGAAGTTATTAAGAGTCAAATTTTAAAATTGTTTAAGTCATATGTGGGCGGTGCCACGCCTCCTTTCCAAAAATTTCACTTTAAATAGAATGACTAATACAATAAAGCTACCAAATTCTATTAGAATAGCAGCTTTTATATTTGAATGGTGACATTTTATAAGTTTTTCGAAAGTTTCGATATCGAAAAAAGGGGCGTGGTTATGATTCGATTTCGAAAAGTTTAAATACAACATTCAAATATCAAAATTTTTGGGCTCAAGTCATAATCGATTCTTCTCTTTATTCTAAGAAATTGTATATATGGATCTGTATATCTATTTCGATTATTTTATACTATTACAAACCATAATATATGTATGTGTACTAGCACAGCTGGGTATAAAAATGAATGTTTTTTTAAGTATGTTTTATAGGTGTCTATAGTACTTAACCGATCTTTATGAAACTTTCGCAGTATAGTTATTTTTGGGTTCATATATAATTTTGAAAAAAGGGCGGTGCCACGCCTACAATCTACATAAATTTTAAATGCATCATAACTCTGAATGCATGTGGCTTAAGTAAATTTATCAAAGTTTCGAATCAGTAGCTCAAGGTTTAATAGAAGTATATTTAGCACGCTGCAGCTGCAGAAGCTCTTCATCAATAATAAATTCATCTTCTTCTTAGTTTTACATATACATGCATGTGTGCATATATAAGTATGTGTACTCAAACTACTTGGCTGAGGTTCATTAACTTTGCATTTCGTCTCAATTGAATGCAAAAAAGTTAAGTTGACAAAGAACAAAGCCAAGTGGAAAAGAATCCTACAACATTTTTCTTCATTCCAAATGTGCATCCATTATTTATGCAGCATGTAACTTGGCAGATCTTTAGTTCGAAATGTCAAGAAGTGCACACAGATATGTAACAAAAGTATGCTTGTAACAACAACAAAGGCATACTCAATGAAAGAAGTGAGTGAACTGACGTTAGAACGAGTTTGATGGAAAAATTTGAAGTTGATTTGTCATGTGGTTGTTGTTGTTGTGGATTTTGAATTTATTCAAACTTGACCCCATTACAAGTAAGTAAGGAGTGCATTGTGTTTAAATTAAAAAAGAAAGGCGAAAAAAGGAAAAGAAATGCAAGAAAAGAATGCGATTAAAAAGGTTTTATATTTTGGGTCATATTGGTCACCATTTTAGGAGATATTTCCGAAATTGCTAGAGTTATTGAAATAAGCGATATCTTAAAATGTAGGGCTGATATCAATTAATGCAATACTTAAAGTTAAGCTGAGTTTTATTCTGTAGTTTTTGAGTGATGAGCGAACATACATTAAGACAGACATGCACAAATTCTACAAACTGCTGCTTTTGATTAATTTTTATCAATTTTGATACCTCCCATCACTTTTTTTTTAATAACTGCTTTGAAAAGACATCAAACTGTGATAATTTTATTATATATACAAACTAGCACAGTTTTTATATTGAAAAATGGGCAGCGCCACGCCTACTTGCACAATATTTCCATACTTAATTCGCAGTCATGTTTTGCTTAAGAAGATTTTAAGTAATCCAAACCCAATAGTTATTACTTCCATAGCTTCTAGTTTAAAATAAAAAAATTTAAATTAAAAACTTCATAAGTACCTTCGAAAAGTGGGCGCGGCATTATAGCGATTATGAATATTGTCACAAGAAACGTTACATAAAATTAACATAGATCGTAAAATATCGTTATGAAAAATGGTTTTTTGTTTAAATTATGAATTGTAATGTACTACTGGTAACGTACTTTATAATAATTTCACAAAATGGGCGTAGCCATGCCCACTTTCGAAAATTTTTATTTTTTAGAATTTATTCTAGCGCGTTAACTTGGGAAGGGAAATATAACTGATAAAAATTAAATTTTCGTTGAGATATTGTTTATTATATTACGCAGCGATCATTTAAAAACGATTTTATTTAATAGTGGGCGTGGTCCTTAACCGATTCCGTAAATATTTCGCCGTAAAACTTACTGAAAAGTTATCTAATCTCTGTGAGTATTTTGTTATGATAACTGCAACTGGTTTTAGTTTGCTATTTAAAAGATTTTTCAAAATTAACTTAAACAAAAGTAGGTAGTGCCACGCCCATTTTAAAAGTTTTTTAGAAAATGTAATTAAGTTCAGTTTTGCATATATTAATTTTAATGCACACCAGCTTTGTTCGTATTTTAAAAAGAATTGATAGGGAGTATCATTACTGAGCAAATAGCATAACAAGCAATCGTTTTTAGAATTTTTGTCTGTTTGTCTGTATGTTTGTTCGCGTATCACTCAAAAACGGTTAAATGGAATTGAATGTAACACTCGCCATTGCATTACTAGATATAAAATATATAACCTAAAATACTTCTCATTGCGATAACTCAACCGGTTTCTGAGTTATCGACCCATGTGTCGACCTGGGCGACTTTAATATTTTTAGTACAATATGGGTATCAAACTAAAGGTGCTCATGAGTGCTGCAATAAGCGGTGTTATTAAGGTGCATATCTCAGCAGGTTATGGAGATATATTGACGAAACTCGAAATCAGTATATTTTGAGCTGTGAGGCGAAAAGAAATGTGGCTGGGCTTGCTAGTAAAAAAATTCGAATCCACTTTATTACATTTACTAGTCCTAATTTAGTGACTAACATTTTCCAAATAACTTATGCCCATTTGAATCAGCTCCATTTACAAAATCTCAATTCACACAAAACACATTTTTTTAGCTAACAATTTAACTTTTGTTATCCAGCGATTTAGCACAATTTTCTCGCCCACTAAAAGGCGCCACAGCCAAGGCAATAAATAGAGCACAAAGTACATAAGTTGGCGAAATTGAGCTAAAAATGACAACAACAAAAGTGTGGGAAATCAACGAAATCGCTAGGGATGAGTGTACGCCAAAGCATTTCTCTTTGTATAAAAATTGCATGCAAGCCAAGGCAGCAACAGTCAATGAGCAATAACAACAACAACAAAAACAATAAAGACTGAATTCATTGAATGAAAAATGTGACACACCAAAAGGCAAGAAAAGAAATAACAACTACGTATTTGGCATCTAAGGTGCAGGTGCGAGGCAACGGGGCAAACAGACAAACGTGAAAATGAAGAAATAAAAATAGTGAAATTCCTTACAAAGTCAATAGCGCAGGCATAAGCGAAATCCCTTACTCTACAGGATATTATCAAGTTACAGTAACATCCTGACAAAGGAAAAACGTAATTCGTACACACGAGGGCTGCTTTAAAATGCATGTGTGTGTGTGTGTGTGTGGCACATGTGCGCCGCCATTGCAACAGCTGTGGCATGGAGTTAAGGTGCATACGTGTGCCACACGCTGTGACTGCCGACTGTGTGACGCTGTTGCAATACTTCAACGACGCATTTCATTTTTACGTAATGCAAGCACACTTTTTGACCTCATTTCCATGGACAACGTGAAGTCAAGACCTCTCATTGGAAGGCTAACAATGCGCCTGAGTCGCTTGCAACGTCTGGCATGCTTTGTAACTTTTTCTTTGGAGGTTTTTGTTTTTGGTTTCTTTAGTTTTTTGTGTTATTTAAAACCAGCAAACACACATTTTTCTTAGCTTTTCACTTCTTACTGCTTTGGCTAAGGAAATTTTTTTGTGCAAAAGATGACGGCAGACAACATTTTACTGGTTGCATATTAGAGTTAAGATGATCTTCAACAACGTTTGTTTAAATAATAAATTTCTAAAGAATAGCATTCTTTTTACCTAACTGCGTTGTATAAATACGAATTTTAAGATGCTTAGTTTTGACTTGGAGCGTAATGAGTTCATCCGCAATGCCACAGTGTGGGTTCACTACTGGAGCGAAGTTTTGAAGAAATATATCGAGGTGACATGAAAATGGCTGTCGACTTGTCCACTCGTGGCGTGTTTTTGTTGTAGTTTTTCTACAAACTTTATCAAGTGTTTATGCTATATTTTAGAGAAGACTTTCAGTAATACAACACTAAAAAAATGAGTAAAAAATATATAGTAGTAAATCCGTGATGCGCGCACAAACATGAGTACAGAAAAACAGTCGGAAACCAAAATAAGTTCTGCTTTGGCCTTCGCAGCTTTTGCATTTCCATGTAAACTCATCTCACAATTTTAAACGTTTGTTATTGTATATTTGAATATCCACGCTGCACAGTGTTTCGACTGTATGGAGCTAGGTGGAAAAAAGTCTAAACCAATATAGATATTGTCAAATTATAACGTAAACGCTAAATTTGGTTTATACAAGAGCTTAAAGTGGGTAGAACAAAAAATTTTGCGAGTGTTGTATACATTAGGGTGCTTCAATTTTTTTTAGATTATATTTCATGTATCTCTCCAAGGCAAATTAAATATGCTTTGTATCTCTCTAATACATATTTAGTAAAGTTATTTTATAAAAAGCTTATCGCTATTACAAAATGTTCATGTGTGTATACATTAGGGTGTTTCAATTTTTTTTTTTTTCGTTTTATCTCATGTATCCGTCTAATATTTGGTTTTTTTAATATAAAAGCAAGTCCGTTCTTTTCGAATGAAACTTTATTAATGAATTCAAGGTTACAAAAAAGCTTACAGCTAAGTGAACAAGGATGAACTTAAAACATTATAATGGTAAGTATAAAATGTATTATTGTTATTAATTGTGATCGGAGAGAATGAGAATAAGTTACAGGAAATATTAAGGGGAATAAAGGTAAAGTGAACGAAAAGGGAAACGGAAGAAAGGTGGAAGAAGATTAATGAAGGAAGTAAGGAAAATAAGTGAATAGGTATAGGAGTTGTTAGCAATGGGTGTAACAGTATGTGACTATATAATGTGCATATTTATAGATTTATTTATAATGTATGTATATATAAATGCCAAGATGTAAATATTTTGCAAGCTTTAAGAAGATAACTGCTTTAACGTTTTTTACATATTTCATTGTTGATCCCCGGAAGATAGTGATGGTGAGTCGGGCAAAACTAATAAATTCATAACTTCAGACGGCAACGATCTATTTTTAGTTTCAGTAATGTTTCGATGTTGGTTGATCTTTGGATCAGATGAGATCAGCAGCATTGTAAGCAAGTCTGTATTAGTCGCGGGACGTGAACACTTTCTTGTATTGAATTCGCGAAATCTACGACAATCTTTATTCCGAGCTTCTTGAGCCTCCTCTGACAAACTTCCTATTGGTAATATCATGTGTTCAATTATATCAACACTATGATATAAAATTTTGTGAACAGTAATTGGCATGTAATACCACGAATACAGATTGAGATACAATGCTGCAGTATCATACGCAAAGCTTTTAAATTTGTCTATTCTAATCTCATATCCAGACGTAAGTGCCGTAAGCAATATATAAAACCTTTGTATCAAATTTTTATCAATGCCAGTTATCTCAGCGGCTTTTTCATAGTTCTCAAAAAATTTTCGGGCAGTATTGCCATCGTTTGAGGTACCAAACCCTGGTTTTACTACATCTATGTTAAGGCCTAATTCGGACTTAAACTTTTGCCTGATCATGTTTTTCCTTTCATTAAAAATGCATTGGTTCTCTCCTCGTATTTGCCAAATTTTCAGGGGCAATCTATATGAAATGTGTAATAAACACTAGAATGTTTTTATCAGCGCGTGGAGTGTAGACAACCCATAATCAAAATTTTCAGTTTTAATAACGTTGGAAGGAACTAGTGTATTCATTTGACTGGGCTTGGCACCGCAAATATAACAATTTTGGTTGCCCTTGGTCCCTGAAAGGATATTACAGATTTTGCCATCCATCATTGTTGAGAGAAGGGAATGTTTTACTACGAAATTTTCGAACTCAGTCGGTTGTAGTTTGTCAATTTGAGCGCGCACATTTTCTGCTTCTTGCTTTACTAAATCTGGAGTTTCTTTTTGAGAAATAAATTTTATTGGACGACAGTAAGCGTTGAAGACGGTTTGGGATTTGTCCAAATAGTGCAATTCTCGTCGTCATTCAGAACTAGTTTTAAAGGTACGAAACAAACTAAAAATAAGTACTCGTCAGTTGCGGCCGTGTTTTCGAATTTTTGCTCCCATCAAAACCCCACTTACTTATAAGTGTGACTGATTGCATTTTATCAGCTGCATCAAGGGGTAAAGTCTGTAAGAGGCGTTTCGTGGTTATGTATAGCAAGGACTGCAAGGTAAAACCAGCAGAAAGTTCATCCACATGCGTACATTCATCGGGTGGAAAACACATTTTCTTGGATTTAGTTAAATAATAAAATGACGGAAATACATCATGATCTACACAAAGAGCTGCATCCCTCAACAATTTGTAGCTATTAGTAGTTAATTTAGCGTCAAGGTAAAGGCCCATGGCTTCATCGCCGGAGAGACACCGTTGTCGTGAAAGAGATACTTGTTTTCTTTTCATGTACTCCGCACCATCCAGATCATCGCTTAAGTCCTTAATTATACTAGCAGCAACTTGTTTTCTCGCGAGCCTTAAAGCGTGCTCAGCAGCGAACAAAATCTCTTCTAAACTGCAATTATTAATAATACCTTCTACTTTTTATTTTTGTTTTCTCCCCGCAGTGTTGGAAGTTTTTTACGGGTCGACCGAATTGTTGTTGTCTTCTAACGGACTCCTCATCAGCATTACATGGCCCATCTGATTCCTCTATTTCAAAAACTATGTCTTCTTCATTCAACCACTGATGATACTTTGCCTTGAACCGCTCAACTCGTTTTCCAGCTGAATTCCACTTCTGAGAAATTTTTTCCGACCATAACTTTATATTTCCTTTCACATTTTGTTTTGCGCTATTAGAAATATTAATAATATTGTTCTTTAAAAGTATATGAGAACATATTTTCTCATTCCTTTTATCTTTAGAATGGTTGTACCATTGTTCGAAAAATTCCTTTCTCGAAATTGCACAATATGAAACTAAAAATGGGAAAAATAAGAAAATTGGAAAATTAATACTTTTGCAATTCCGTGCGCTAAGATTGGATTATACACTAGGAAACTAGATAAAATACTCTACAAAATACATCTTCTTTTGAGACCTGACGAGCCGGTACTCACTTTTTTTTTCTCACAAACTAAAAATTTTAAGATATTTCCTATTTTTCTTAAGAAAAAATATCAAAAAATTCAACGTAAATGATAAATACCTCCACGTGAATTATCCATGGTTTTTCGTGAATTGATTCAGTTAAAAAAAACAATAATTCTCTACACAAGTTTACCGCCAAACGTACTTGAACCGATAAGTACAAATTATGGTTTTTAGACAGATTGTCTTACAAATGCACCGTTTGTCACTAAACTATACAAGCAAATGATACGCAATTTCGCATATAAGACTTTTAATATTTTCTCTTTCACATAAACAGGTTTTTACAGACATCTGTCAAGATGACTTTTTTCCACCTGCCGTCCTATAGTCAAAACACTGTGGCGCTGTCTCGAAAAAAGTTTAATTTGGTGCATAGATACTTTCAATATTCGAAGAATTTCTAAAGATTGCCACTTAGGCAGTTTTATGGCAAACCAATTTACCTAGCTTTTTTTCTACTTAATGAAATGGTATATTTAGGAGAAGAAAGTTACTTTACGGCATATTTCAAAAATATAGTTATTGGTAGAACTACCATGTATGTAAGGTTGCCACCTAATTAAATTATATTTCATTTTTGGCATATCCGCTACTATAGCGAAAACATCACGATCTGCTTGAGTGAACTCCTGAACACAGTTTGAAGCTACATATATGTATATCAAGCTCTCCTATTCAAGTTTTGTCACCAGGTAGGCTTTTCAGGGTTGCCACCTATTTCTACTTTTCAAAGTTGGGTGCGATATATCATTGTGATACCAAATGAAAGGCATTTTAAGTGGTTTATCAAAAAAAAATTTATTTTGAGTTGCCACCTAATCCCATACTTTTTTTTCATAGTAGTGTAATATAAAAACAAAAATGTAAAAGAAAAAAGTTTTACCATATTTTCAGTTTTACACTCAATTGGCACAAGAACAAGTTTTAGTGTTTGAAATTAAGTAATTTTGTTTTTAGCTAATTGAATTAGACTAGAAAATTAAAAAAAAAATTTTTTTACTAATTTCAAAAAAAAAAAAAAAACTTTGTGGAAACTTTAGGTTATCTTTAGACATATGTAACAAAATTAAAAAAAAACTAATTTTACAAAACGGGATAAAACTGAAATTTTAAATTTGCATAACTTTTAAAAAACCAAAAAATTGAAAATTTTTTCTATGGCAGCATTTTGTTGTGTCATGAAAGTACTAGTATTTCAAGTATTTTTAAGCAAAGCGCACCTCTAGCAAATTCTGCGCCTTCACTCAACCCCATTCCTATATAAAATTCATAGACAAAGCGGCTTTCCAAATCGAAAATGTTGCAATGGAAAAACATTTCCAGCACGAGCGGACGTAGATAAATAAAAGGAAGAGATAAAAAGCCAAGAAAGCTGACGTATTCTGTTATTCAATGCTTTTTGTTATTTACGATGGAAGTGCAAGCGGAAGAAAGAAAATACTAAAGATACAACAAAAACACAACAAACAAATCCAATACACATGTGGCCGTGATTGTTAAAAATGTGCACGTCATATTTGATTTATTATTTATGACAACATATTGACATCCTTTTGTGCTTCACCAACTCTTTCTTCATGCCAGATGAAAGGATGGGAGCTACGCTTGAAAGGCAATGAACTTCCGAAGAGCACCTGAATACCCGCGAGGAAGTTTCTCTGTTTGCTAATGTAAATAAGTGAAGACATTGTATGTGTACATTAGGGATGCGAACATTTTTATATGATTTTACAAACCCCGAATAGCACAAAGTGTTGAAGAAACAACCTAATCGAAAAATAAAATAAAATAAAATAAAATAAAATAAAATAAAATAAAATAAAATAACATAAAATAAAATAAAATAAAATAAAATAAAATAAAATAAAATAAAATAAAATAAAATAAAATAAAATAAAATAAAATAAAATAAAATAAAATAAAATAAAATAAAATAAAATAAAATAAAATAAAATAAAATAAAATAAAATAAAATAAAATAAAATAAAATAAAATAAAATAAAATAAAATAAAATAAAATAAAATAAAATAAAATAAAATAAAATAAAATAAAATAAAATAAAATAAAATAAAATAAAATAAAATAAAATAAAATAAAATAAAATGAAATAAAATAAAATAAACTAAAATCAAATAAAATAAAATAAAACAAAATAAAATAAAATAAAATAAAATAAAATAAAATAAAATAAAATAAAATAAAATAAAATAAAATAAAATAAAATAAAATAAAATAAAATAAAATAAAATAAAATAAAATAAAATAAAACAAAATAAAACAAAAGCACGGGATCTCGAAATACAGGATTCGAATAACAACAATTTTTTTTGATTTCTATATTAATATCACTTTTTTGAATAGCGTCAGAAAATTTTGCAATAGTTTATGAAATTCTGTAAAATAATAAACACAAATTCTGGCCCATCTAATGCATAATATTTTTTTGTATTCGCACAAAAACGAGTCTAATATGGTTTCTTAGTTTACATTTTATGTGGAAAGAAAGATTGAATGTAAAGTGCATAGATCAAATATTCTTTTCAGCTAACAATAGTAGGTATCCTCATAGTGATCTATGTAAATTTATGCGATGAGATGAACTTTTCCATACCATTGTGCTTGGTTTAGAGGAAATTTTCCTTTTGTTATTGTGCTGTTCTTAAAATAATACATATTTTTTCGTCGTATTAAAGTAAGAAAGTAAAACGTAAATGTAAAGGACCTCCCCTCCCCTCTTCGCACACAAACTTATCAAAATAAACATCAACAAAATTATCAACTTTCATTGGCAACAAATTTTGGCTCATTAACTTTGCACGAGAAAGTTCAGTCCGTATGCCTTAGTGTGTGTGAGCGTGTGTGTGTGTCGTCCATTATCCCCTCAGAAGTTTCTTCAATTCACATCTGAGAAATATTTGTCAAACTCTGGCCATCCAATTTCTTGAATTACATTGTAGGTGTGTACTTTCGTGCTCTCAGCATATTTTCACTGTACGATTTCATTAGTTCTTCTACTTCTACTTTTATTTTTATTCTTTTTATTTGAAGTTGTGTTGAAGTTCAAATTTATATACACACATATGTATGTGTATAGACTTCTAATACTCATTGCTCTTCGTTGCACTTAGGCAACGAAGAAGAAGCGATAAAGTAACCTTTTTACGACTTCTTTTCTTTAATATTTCCTTATTATCTTAGTCTACTTTTATCCCATTGGGAATTCAGTCATTTATTGTCATTTCATTGGTTGCACAGTCACTCGATTGACTCATACTGGCAGTTACCAGAAAAGTGAGTAAGGTAGTTACAGAACGAAAATTGCTGTAACATAAATCTATCGAACAATTCTTTTATTTCAAATGGAATTTAGTTCTTTTCTCGTTTTAAAAGCAATTCTGTGTGTTCGATTATATTGATTTTATTTTATATTATTTTCTTTTATTTTATTTTATTTTATTTTATTTTATTTTATTTTATTTTATTTTATTTTATTCTATTTTATTTGATTTTATTTTATTTTATTCTATTTTATTTGATTTTATTTTATTTTTTTTATTTTATTTTATTTTATTTTATTTTATTTTATTTTATTTTATTTTATTTTATTCTATTTTATATTATTTTCTTTTATTTTATTTTATTTTATTTTATTTTCTTTTATTTTATTTTATTTTATTTTATTTTATTTTATTTTATTTTATTTTATTTTATTTTATTTTATTTTATTTTATTTTATTTTATTTTATTTTATTCTATTTTATTTGATTTTATTTTATTTATTTTATATTATTTTCTTTTATTTTATTTTATTTTATTTTATTTTATTTTATTTTATTTTATTTTCTTTTATTTTATTTCATTTCATTTCATTTCATTTTATTTTATTTTATTTTATTTTATTTTATTTTATTTTATTTTATTTTATTTTATTTTATTTTATTTAATTTTATTTTATTTAATTTAATTTAATTTAATTTTATTTTATTTTATTTTATTTTATTTTGTTTTAATTTAATTTTATTAAATTAACTTTATTTTTATTGGAGGAGCAGATCAATCCACGCCTACTCTCTTTAGCTGCTACAAGAAAGTTTTATGATGCGTTGGCCTAAGTTTGAATCTGAATCTCACTTTATTACAACTTGAAAAATAATCAGGAGGCATGCTCTTCAGTATGCTAATGACGCTCAGTTATTGTAATTGTAGGTTGGCCTTCGGTGTATACCGACATGATGAGCCAGTGCTTTGGCGGCGTATGCGTTTGTATATATAGCACTCTCATTAATTTGCTTATGAATGCGACTAAGTGCCCTGCCAACCATCAATAGGTAAAAAGCTGGGTAAGCAGTGAGTGGTTGTGCGCACCGCAAAAGTGGGTAATTATGTTCGAAGAGTCGTCAGTTTAGATGTGAGCTCTTTTAGGTTGCTTAGTGTTCAAATGGTTGCGAAGAGAGTAACGTAATCAATAAAACACAAACAAATTTGTCTATATTTTAATACGATTTACCTTAAAAGTTTCTCGTTTGTATTAAATATTTAAAATATTATATTTAATAATAAATCGCATAGAAATTTTCGGTTTAAAAAATCAATTTATAACTAGAAATCTATCATTTTACTAAAAAAATAGATTTTTCACGTGACATTTATTTTCTTTAAAAGTCGATTTCTCACATATCGATTATTTTACTTATAAATCGATTTTTCATAACCTGATTATTTTTTTAAAATCTATTATTTTCTTTATTTTATTTCAATGACTGATTATTTTCTGTAAAAATCGATATTATGGCATCGACTTGTTTATTTAAAAATCGATTTTTCAATAACCGATTATTTTATTTAAAATCGACTTTTAACGTATCGAGTTAAAATCAATTTTTTCGAGCCGGTTATTATTTTATTTAAAATCGAGTTTTAGCGTGACGTTTATTTTCTTTAAAAGTCGATTGTTCACGTATCGATTATTTTATTTAAAACTGGATTTTCCATAAACCGACTATTTTCTTTAAAATCAATTTTTCATATATCGACTATTATCTTTAAAATTCGATTTTCTACGTAACGAAAATTTCCTGTAAAAACCGATTGTTTTCAGTAAAAACCGGATTTTTACAAAACAATCGACTAATGAGTGCTAAAAAGGAACTTGTTCTAGAGTAGCTAAATTTGGACTAGTTCAAGGCCGCACTTTTGTATAGTCCGAGCAAAACATATTTATTTTGGTTTGAGTTTTTTATTTTCTTTAGTAAATAAAATTAATAACTTTCGTTTCTTGAAGATCTGCAATTTATAAATAGTTTGGTCGTCAATTAAATGAGTTTGAGTATTTCACTTATTCAGATCCCTACAAGGGTTTTTTGAAAGCATGTATGTATGAATGTATGCGTGTCCACAAGCCGCAGGATATACTCAGCTTTATATGTCTGCATGGCTCACGTGGATTTGCAATGAAGATAAATTTGGCGTAATGAATTCGTCGATATGTTTGCACTTTTATGAATGTATGCGTGTCCTTACCTACTCTGCATTATTTAGTCTTGTATTTGTACACCAGCGGCCATGTACGAACGATAAAAATAAATTCATACAAATAGTAAACAAAAGCCTTAAACGAAAGCAAAATGAATGAAGCAACGAAAATGAAATTGAAAGCGAAGTGAAATGAAGTAAATGTGCTACGACGATTCGGTTGTGGGTGAATTAAGACATCAACATGTCCTTCGTGCAGCAATAAATTTTCTTATTTCGGTTGCGTTGTTTTTTTTTTGTTTCTTTTTTTTTTTTTGTTTTTTAATTCGTGTGCGGCAAATAATTTTTAATGCTTGTTGTGTGCATTTAATTCTCTTGTTGTCTGGTATCTGTTAAAGTTTTACGAGTTTTACTTTCCATGGTAAATGAACGACGCACGCCATTAGGGTATAATTATAGCCTATCTTTAGGCGCAAACATGCTCAACCAATTAAATAAGTTATTGCCGCAAACAGTAAGTTTATTGATATTTATATTGGCAATTTATGAGTCACGGGCAAACTTCAATATGCGTTAATTGCTCTTTTTTACTTTTACCCATAAACAAAAAACCGGTGCTCAAGAAATCTAATTTTTAGGAGAATGTAGCGATAACGTATTGTTGGAAACCTTCTACTGATGGGACATTGCCGAGAGCTCCATCGAAATTAATTATAGAAAAGATTATTTACAGAGGTGGAAAAATGCACAAAGCCTTAGGCCAAAGCCAAAGGTTTCACTTCAAAACGTGAAAATGGTCTGGTAGACAAAAAGATATTGTGCGCGTTCAAGTCAGTAAAGATAACCTCGAAACAGATGGTTGAGTACTGAAACAGCATGCCCGATGAATCAAGACCGAACTCTCTTGATGGTTTCACGAGCAGTGATATGAAGCTACAAGGGATGTGAGCTTGACTTCAATAAAATCATTACTCAACAGTCGATTAAGGGATGAGTCGATTAGTGTAATATTGATTGTTAAAGATAAGAACCGATTCGTGAAACTTCTGTTTTTAAAGAAAATAATCGATTTTTAAAAAACTGATTTGGAAAAAATGTTAATCGATTTTTACAAAAAATAACTTTTGACAGAAATTAATCGATATTTGAAAAATCGATTTTTAAACAAAATATTCAGGACATGGAAATTAGACTTTAAAGAAAGTAATGGATACGTAAAACATTTATTTTTAAGGAAAATAATTGGTTCTTGAAAATCGATTCTTATGGAAAATAATCCGTTTTCAAAGAAAATAATCGATTTATAAAAAAGGGATTTTCATTTCATCACAGTGTTTCAAAAAAAAAAGATAAATCCATTTAGAAAAAAATAATCGATTCATGGAAATTAGATTTCTAAAAATAATCAACGAAACATAAAAATCAATTTTTAACGAAAATAATCCATACTTAAAAAATTTATTTTTATGGAAAAAAATTTTTTTTTGAAAAATCGACTCTTAAAGAAAATAATCCATTAAACTGTAAGTGAAAAATCCGTTTTAAAGAAAATTATCGATTCATGAAAACACAATTTCTAGAAAATAATGGAAACGTAAAACATAAATTTTTGGGAAATTAATTGGGACCTGAAAAATCGATTCTTAAAAGAAATAATCGATACACGAACGATCGCTATTTAAAGAAAATAAGTTATGCGTGCAAACTCGATTAAAAAAATCAATTTGTGACAAATAGGTTTTTAAATCGATAATTTAAATCGATTTAAAAAAAAAAATAAAACATCTATGAAAAATCGGGTTTTAATGAAAATAATCGATTTTCTATCACTAATCGATTTTTACCAAAAAATGTATTTTTGATGTATTAGTAAATAGATATTATAAATATTTAATATAATCGAAAAACTGTTAAGGTGATAAGTATAAAAGTATACCCATATGTATGACTATCAGGTTTGCAAAGTTCAGATTGTTTTTATTTACATATGTACATCAACTGATGAATTAATTTGAATTATTTTGATCCCTAAGCACCACTAATTAACCAACAAACCAGACGTTTAAAGTGGACTTGAAAGATTTTCAGTTAGTACTCACAAATAAAATAAATATCACATCCTAATGTTTTTCACATTAATGTCCGTTGCCATAGTTGTATGGAGAGCAAAAATTTAATTAATGAAAATGACACAGAAAATATTAATATTCACTACTTGATGGAATATAATTGCTGACTTATTAAAAAGTAAACCCAAATTCATTAATTAACTTCTAACAAACTTGCAATTATGCTCACACAATAACGAGCAGCGCCACTGTCCAAGTCCATGGCTCGTAAACACAAACACACTGAACGCATGGAGTTGTTGTTGTTGTATTTGTATATGTATGTTTGTTTGCACTTGCATAATTGTTAATATTGTATCTATGCAAAATTTCGGATGCAACTTATTAAATGAAATTTGTGTGTCTACCACAGACCCGCAACGACAACCCAGGCCACCGATTCCCAATGTCGGTAGAGCACAATGAATTCGAGCTTTGAACTTAATACCCAACATACAGCTAACTATTTAAATATATGCATAGTCGTTCTCTATTTATCTATGCTAGATATGAATAGCAGAAAATTTGCATTGCAACCTTGTCGTTGGGAAAGCATTGAAAAATTATTGGATGCCAATGAGTGGATGCTTTGACCGAGCGCTTGCTTCCATTTCTAGATTAACATAAGTATTTGAGTTATTGTTTGTTATGAAGTTTATTATAGAAGCATATGCGCATATTCGATTATGCAAAACGTACTCGCACTTGCTTTTGCGTAAGCGAGCTGTAGAAAATATATCGAGTTCTGAGCTGGTGCGCACCTTATCGATTCGGAATTCGAGCTAGGAAGCTCATAATTGAAGTTGCTAACTCTACAGAGACAATTTGAGACAATAAAATTTGAAATTAAAAAAGTCCGATTGTTGTTTTATTCATAAAGTCGCTTAATGCTTACGAAAAAAAAAATCGGGCTTAAGCGAGCTATTTTTGTATATCCACACTATCTCGAAAATGGTTCAACCGATTTGAATGAAATTTGAAATTTTATTAGTGTACAATATTCTAAGAATTTTCATATGAGTGTTGCCACTCAGAATCATTTTAAAGCGTTGCCACTTGTTTATTTTTTTATAACTAAATGAGCTATGGCAAAAGGGGTGTCAACGGACAGGTCTTTTACGCCGCATTTCAAAAAAAATTTTTTCTGTATACCACACAAGGTTGCCACCTATTCGCTATTATCTCGAAGCTTACGTCGAACTATTTCCTATTTGTACAGTAGCTTGGCATCCGTTTAGTTTGAATATAAAAAGCAGGAAGCTGGCGTTAATATGACGTAAACGAATCTCCCAATTTAAACAATTTATGCAACTAAAATTAGTGTTTTTGCCAATAACAAGCTAGAAGTGGATTTACAAATTCCTAAGCTGCTTTTACAAATAACTTCAAGTGGTTAGATATGTACACAATAATGTCTTAATCTTCTTAAATGTTTTATTAATTTATGTAAGCCTATTAAAATGGATATCTAACTGTGAGAGTTACTTAATATTCCTATTATTTGTTGTGAATGTACGAATACATACACATGTTGGTAGCTAACAGGAACATCAGAGATCTAAGATAGGTACTATAAGTGGTAAGATAAGGTATTAAACCAGTATCTAAATAATAACAAAAATAAACAAAATAAAAATAAAAAAAACTCTAAGAAGTAATTTAATTTTATTTTCATTAAATTAAATTAAATTAAATTAAATTAAACTAAATCTTATAAATAAAAATGAATGTGTGTCTGTGTGTCCTTTATGGGCGTCCAAAGTACTCAACCGATTTTTATGAAATTTTCACAGTATATTCTTGAGATCATGAGTTAAAGCATAGGCTATATTAATTTTTGGAAAAGTGGGCGGTGCCACGCCCCCATGGTATATAAAACTACAATTCTTCATAACTCTGAACTTATTTGGTCTAAATTAATGATTTTTGGATATGTGTGTCCTTTGGTCAAGATTTATGTAATTTTGGAAAAGTGGGCGGTGCCACGCCCACATTTTTTGTATTTTGTTTGTACTTCAATAATGTCCAAAGTTTATGGTCGATCTCTTTTAAACTTTCAAGATTGGTTCAGAAGATTGTTGTGTACAATTTAGGCTATATCCATTTTTGGAAAAGTAGGCGGTGCCACGCCCCCAGGCTATATAAAAATTAAATTCTTCATAGCTCTGAACATATTTGGTCCAAATTAATGATTTCTGGATATGTGTGTCCTTTAGTCACGATTTATGTAATTTTGGAAAAGTGGGCGGTGCCACGCCCACATTTTTTGTGTTTTGTTTGTACTTCAATAATGTCCAAAGTTTATGGTCGATCTCTTTTAAACTTTCAAGATTGGTTAAGAAAATTGTTGTGTACGATTCAGGCTATATCAATTTTTGGAAAAGTAACCAGTGCCACGCCCCCAATCTATATAAAATTTAAATTCTTCATAACTCTGAACATATTGGGTCTAAATTAAAGATGTTTGGATATGTGTGTCTTTTCGTCAAGATGTATATAATTTTGGAAAAGTGGGCGGTGCCACGCCCACATTTTTTGTGTTTTGTTTGTACTTCAATAATGTCCAAAGCTTAAGGTCGATCTCTTTTAAACTGTCAAGATTGGTTCAGAAGATTGTTGTGTACGATTTAGGCTATATCAATTTTTGGAAAAGTAGGCGGTGCCACGCCCCCAGGCTATATAAAATTTAAATTCTTCATAGCTCTGAACATATTTGGTCTAAATTAATAATTTCTGTATATGTGTGTCCTTTGGTCAAGATTTATGTAATTTTGGAAAAGTGAGCGGTGCCACGCCGCTTTTTTTGTATTTTGTTTGTACTTCAATAATGTCCAAAGTTTATGGTCGATCTCTTTTAAACTTTGCCACGCCCCTAGGCTATATAAAATTTAAATTCTTCATAACTCTGTACATATTAGGTCTAAAATAAAGATTTTTGGATATGTGTGTCCTTTAGTCAAGATGGATATAATTTGGGAAAAGTGGGCGGTCCCACGCCCACATTTTTTGTGTTTTGTTTGTGATTCAATAAGTTTAAAGTTTATGGTCGTTCTTCTCTAAATTTCCAGATTGGTTCAGAAGATTGTTGTGCCACGTCCCCAAGCTATGTAAAATTTAAATCATCATAACTTTTAATTTTTTGGTCTAAACTAATGATTTTTGGATACGTGTGTCCCTTGGTCAAGAATTATATAATTTGGGAATGTGGGCCGTGCCACGCCCACATTTTTGGTATTCAGTGCTTTGTTTGTACTACAATAATGTCCAAAGTTTATGGTTGATCTGTTTTAAACTTGGGTACGACATACATAGGCTACATTTGTAAATTCTTTGGAAAAGTGGGCAGTTCCAGGACCACAAGCTAAGTAATATTTCAATTCGTTATATCCCTGAATGTATTTGCTTTAGTGACATTTTAACGTTCTTAAATCTTAATCAAAACACTAAATTTTTTTTGTTTGTTATTGCCGTTCATACATATCCAGAGTATTATAGGTAGATATAGGATATAATTAAATAAGTACTAACTATACATCTGCTCAGCAGCGCATAATGGTTTTTGTCATACCCATTGAGTTCAAAAGATCCGTTTTTTGAGTTGGACATCCAAAAAATTTATTTGTTTATACTTTAAAGCCAGAAACATTGTATATCCTAAAGCACTGCAATAAATGGAATGTTAAAAGTTAAAGAAAAATATTTGAAAATGTATTTCTAGGGAAGTCACTGATCAGGCAGAACAACGTCTGCCGGGTCTGCTAGTTAATAATAAAATTAAATTACCTTTTAGAGTTTTTTAATTTAATTTAATTTAATTTAATTTTATTTTATTTAATTTAATTTAATTACATTTATTTTAATTTAATTTAATTTAATTTAATTTAATTTAATTTAATTTAATTTAATTTAATTTAATTTAATTTAATTTAATTTAATTTAATTTAATTTAATTTAATTTAATTTAATTTAATTTAATTTAATTTAATTTAATTTAATTTAATTTAATTTAATTTAATTTAATTTAATTTAATTTAATTTAATTTAATTTAATTTAATTTAATTTAATTTAATTTAATTTAATTTAATTTAATTTAATTTAATTTAATTTAATTTAATTTAATTTAATTTAATTTAATTTAATTTAATTTAATTTCATTTAATTTACTTTAATTTCATTTCATTTAATTTAATTTAATTTAATTTTATTGTATTTTATTTTATTTTTTTTAATTTTATTTTATTTTATTTTATTTTATTTTGTTTTATTTTATTTTATTTTATTTTATTTTATTTTATTTTATTTTATTTTATTTTATTTTATTTTATTTTATTTTATTTTATTTTATTTTATTTTATTTTACCTTATTTTATTTTATTTTATTTTATTTTATTTTATTTTATTTTATTTTATTTTATTTTATTTTATCGTATTTGATTTTATTTTATCTTATTTTATTTTATTTTATTTTACTTTATTTTACTTTATTTTACTTTATTTTATTTTATTTTACTTTATTTTATTTTATTTTATTTTATTTTATTTTATTTTATTTTATTTTATTTTATTTTATTTTATTTTATTTTATTTTGTTTTACTTTATTTTATTTTATTTTATTTTATTTTATCTTATTTTATTTTATTTTATTCTATTTTATTTTACTTTATTTTATTTTATTTTATTTTACTTTATTTTGTTTTATTTCATTTCTATTCAATCTCATTTCATTTCATTTCATTTTATTTTATTTCCTTGTTCTGTTACTTTGCTACCACTTCATTCATTTCCTTTAATAGCGTTGGTCGACGAAAAAGTTAACTCTGTAACTACCACGCATCTACCATCTTTCGTTATTCAACATCAAAAGCTTGCTCCAGATTTTTTAGACTTTCATTTGATTTGCAAATTCTCGTGGCACACAATTTACATTCGCGGCGTAGATTTTCACTTTCGGCCATTTCTCGCTAACTCCAATTACTCCCACAACCATCTAAGTACTTTTGTGGAATTGCAATTGGAATTCTAAAACTCGACTATCATTGTCATCCTTTGAATACCTGAATTGATTTTCTGGTTTCATCTGCTTCGATTTCTATTTATTCTTCATGAATGGAATGCTTTGCTTGGACTAGAAATTCATTGAATGCAAAGTGTATTGTCGTTATCCAGTTAAAGTTGCATAGGCAAATGAAATTGCCTGTTGTTGTTGTTGTCTTTTTCGCCCAAATAAAGTTAAGTTAGTTGAAGGTGCAAAAACTGACAAACGGAAGACAAACTTTGGAAAACTTATACACTTGTGCAGTGGGACAAATAACATTCGATATTTATCTGACCTATGAAATTAAAATATTTTTTGGAAATCCAATATTAACTTGTCGGAGTTATTTCGGTATCACTTCAAACATATTTTCGATATTATGTTAGGGTATTTTCCGGGATCGTGCTATTTGATTTCGGGGTTATTTTTAAGATAATTGCGGGACTTATTCGGGATTGATTTCGGGATTATTTTGAGATCACTTCAGAACCATTTTAAAATCACTCCGATAATTCATTTTGATTTCGAAATTATTCGGAATCGATTTCGGGATTAATTCGAGATCATTTCAGAATCATTTTTATGATAATTTCGGAACTTTTTCGGGATCAATTTCGGGATTATTTCGAGATAACTTCAGAATCAGTTTGTTATCACTTTGGGATCATTCGTTTTGATTTCGGAGCTATTTTTAAGATAATTTCGGGACTTGGTCGGGATTATTTTGAGATAATTTCAGAATAATTAGTCCAACACTCCGGAATCATTCGCTTTGATTTTGGAATTGTTTTTAGATGCTTTCGTTACTTTTTCGGCATCCCGAATGGGCGTAAATTACACTTACACTAAAACTAAAAAAAAATTGAAATAGTAAAGGAAGAACACTGTCAACTAAATATTTAACCCTAGTGGAAAATAAAACAAAATGTCTGAAAGCCTGTAACGGCTGGGTGTTGGTAAGCGCGCCAATGTGATTATTAGCAACAGCGCGTTAGCTAAAGACAAGTCGGTTAAAGTTTCTTGTCTGCGAATGCATTTGCATAACAACCGATTCGGAGATAGTTCATACTTTTTTCTGACTACATCGAACTGCGTTGAAT